>JASCZW010003759.1:442500-452435 GCA_034211315.2 Aedes japonicus | reverse complement strand
GGGCTCGTAACTAGAGCTTTTTGGTGTGGGAGAAGTGATTAGCATTAGCATTAGCATTAGCATTGACGTTTGCACACCTCGTGGATGGAGCTACGATGAGGAATAATTCGTTGAAGACATTGCATGTCACCATGAAACGAGAACCTAATTACGGTTACTGTTACGTTTCTTCACGCAATAATCTCCACGAAGACACTCCTCGATCGCTCACCTAGCCACGTCCATGCAACCGTTGGTGATAGGGAGGATTTGGTATCTACCTTAAGAAGACACGAGGAACCACATAGCCTTCAGTAGATATCAAAGGAAAAAGGAAAATTAATAGTCGAAAAGAATAGATAAAACAGAATGCGCCCTGTTTGGTGTACAGAACAAAAAATATTCAAACATGGTCGTTGGGAGCATCTAGTCTAAGAAGGTTAAGTGATGCTCCATTTCTCTTCAAACGGTTGGGACTTTAGCATTAACTATAGTCCTAGCACCCTATGGCTTATGATTATAGCGCCATTACTCGCTCTCTGAAAAGAGAAGAATGTCTCTGAGATAAGCCTATCCACTTCCATTTAACATTTCGCCAAACATATTGAGTGTCGTAGAACCACATCTCTCTGCGTAGGCTTGGCAGTCGGTTGGAACATGAGCACTAATTCTTGTCTTAGCCTTGGCTTATGGTTCCCCTTAAAAAGGAAAAGGAATCATCGCCACACACACAAACACACACACACACACACACACACACACACACACACACACACACACGCGTGAATATACGTTTGCGGCCGTACATGTCTGGCGCTGCTTAGGTTGATGTTTTAGGGCGGTGGGAGTGGACTAAGATTGCATTATACAACAATGTCTTTCCAAGTTCGTTTGGAGTAAATAAGGCCATCAGATCATCAGAGTTATATAAAATTAGTTGTACTTATCTGGCTTTTTGGTGTGGGAGAAGTGATGGGCAAAAAAAAAGAACCGACAGATGATTTTGTGGACATGGGAAGAAACGTGTTGACGTGATACTCACTTTGAAGGAAGCCGAGAAATCCTCTGCACTTCCACGAGAAATCACTGTGATGTTGGATAGTTGAGAGAAGGTAAGCAGCAGGGTCGTTTGGGTTGACGATACGCTGAAAGTATGTAGCTAGCACTATTCGCTGTCATGCCACCACTTTCACTAGTGGGCCTCGTTGTCCCATTAGCTTCCATGCATTGATTAAGGATAGGAAGATGTGGATAGGGAAAATTTAGAGAGATGGAGTTATCTTGAATTGTAATTGAAAAGAGACAAGAATAACGAAAAACAAAACAAAATAAAAAAAGTAAAACAGGACATTAGATAATGATAGAAATAAATTATGAATTACCTGAAAAGAAACAAAATTAGGAACAAAGATATAAATATATTCCTTGTAGTTCCCTGGATGTTTAAAGAGCTTAGCCATTTCTTTGAAAAGATACTTAGAGTTATTTTTGCGGGCTGTCGATGGTTAATTATAACTATGTGTTGTTTAAAGTTTTATGAATTCATACAAGGGTGTTATAAAACGACATCCAACGACAACTCTGGTCAAGGCATATATGTCTTGATTCATTCCCCCCAAAACTTCATGAAGACTAAAATGTGCCTATTTGGCCCACTCTGGCAGAGGTTCTCAAGGGTATATTTTAGATACAGTTCTAGATTGCATTAAAATAAAAAGACTTAATTATGACCGAATCAAAAGCAGTTTGAAAACCATAGGAAAGCACCAATAAAAGCAATTTGACATCTTAAAAAGCCTCTTTCGTGCCCCTCCCACTGAACACTTGCCAAACCACTCAAAACAGTTTTATTCATAATAAAGACTGGACTCGGAAAAAATGAGGCACACAAAAAGGATCACCAAAAATTCATTTTAAATCGTATACTTCTCAAATTTTCAGGGAATAAATAACTATATATTAGCTATGTTTTGGCATAAAGGGTGTCCACGATGAAATTGCCACACCATGAAATTGCTCTACCTTTTTAACCGTTGAGTAGAATTTAATGAAAATTTGGTTGGATTTAGTTCATAGTGCATTATTTACATCCTGCAAGTTTTAAAGTCCTGTGATCAAAACTCGCGGAAATGGAGTCGAAAGAACAGCTCGTGCGTGATAAAATCTTGCGCATTCATCACGAGAACAAGGATCTCTCGCATCGTTCCATCGCTAAAACGTTGGGAATCGCGAATTCCACGGTGTCGCAATTGAATAAGCGGTTCGAGGAACGGTTGACCACCGATCGGAAGCCCAGAAGTGAAGGAAAAACTATTCCGTACAACACCAAAAATCACAACCGCGTAGTTGGGGCCTTCAACCGAAATCCGAACGCCTCCGTTCGGGATGTGGCTAAGAAGCTGCACCTAAGCCGAAGTTTTGTCCAGAAGGCCAAAACTAAGGCTGGACTTCGAACGTTCAAGGTACAAAAGGCCCCTAATCGCGACGAGAAGCAGAACAAGTCCGCCAAAACCCGTGCCAGGAAGTTGTACCTCAACATGCTGACGAAAGTTGAATGCAGCATCATGGACGACGAAACATATGTGAAGGCCGACTTCAAACAGATCCCCGGCAACCTGTTTTTCACGGCCAAGGATAAGTTCAGCGTTCCGGAGCATGTCCGCACTCAGAAGATGTCCAAATTTGCGAAGACATTCCTGGTTTGGCAAGCCATCTGCACGTGCGGGAAGCGGAGTGCACCTTTCGTGACCCAGGACACGATGAACGGACAGGTGTACATAAAAGAGTGCCTCCAGAAGCGGTTGCTTCCTCTCCTGAAGGCCCACAACGGCCCAACAATCTTCTGGCCGGATTTGGCCTCATGCCACTACTCCAAGGACGTGCTGAAGTGGTATGCGGACAATAAGGTCAATTTCGTGCCGAAAATGTTCAACCCTCCCAACACTCCGGAGCTCCGCCCCATCGAGAAGTACTGGGCGATTATGAAGCAGCACCTTCTTAAACGACCTAAGGTAGTGAAGACAGTCGAGGAACTGAAGAAAGTATGGGTTTACATGCAAAAAACGGTTGATTCACAGGTTGTTGCAGAATCTTATGGCCGGGGTTAAGGCCAAGGTTCGGGCATTTGCGTATGGACTGTAAATAAAATACGAGTAAAATGGTAAAATGAAGTTTAATAGTTATTTCTCAATCCCTGAAAATTTGATGGCAATCGGATGAAAACTCGAATTTTGCGAATCAATTTTGTGTGTGGCAATTTCATCGTGGACACCCTTTAACTTATTTATTGAACATCCTCCTCAAAGCTGAATGCTCGTACATTTCCCTCAACACTGCTCATGAGATATTGGGCGAGGCTTTGTCCATCTTCCTTACACACAATTTCTCGCAGTTTTTCTTCGAAGCTTCATCGGTTTTGAATGTTTTTCCGCTTTTCTTCAACTTCTTCTTCATTATCGCCCTAAACTTTTCGATCGGACGAAGATTCTGGTGTATTTTGCGGGTTTGCCTCCTTCGGGACCACATTAACGCCCTTTGCTTCGTACCAATCCACTACATGCTTGGCGTAATGGCACGAAGCGAGATCCGGCCATAACAGCGTGGGACCACGGTGAGAGCGGAGAAAGGGCAGCAAGCGCTTCTGCAAGCATTCCTCTCGATAAATTTGCCCATTTATGGTGCCGGTTGTAACGAACGGCTTGCTGTACCGTCGGCAATCGCAGATCGCCTGCCACAACAGGTACTTCTTCGCGAATTTATCCATCTTTCTCTTCCTTAACTTTTCCGGAACCTCCATGCGGAACGTACCGAAAAAAAACTCGAGGCCGGGGATTTGTTTGGTGTCCGCCTTGATATATGTCTCGTCGTCCATGACAAGACAGCCTGGCTAGACCAGCCACTCACGGTACAGCTTCCGCGCACGCAATTTGGCCACCGTGTTTTGCTTGTCAGTCGGGTTTGGCGCCTTCCTGACCTTAAAAACACGTAGCCCAGCCCGCTTTATGGTCTGTTGGACGAACCACTTCGACGAATTGACCTGTTTGGCCACGTCTCGGGTGGAAAGGTTCGGGTTGTTCTTAAAGTACTGCCGTATCTTCCGCGCCTTCTCTAGGTATTCCGTTCTCGGCTTTTGGCCGCTTCCAGCGCGCCGCTCGATGGTCTTCCTCTCCTGGAACATCTTCATAACGCGGAACAGTGTGGAATGGTGGATTCCAAGCCTTTTTCCGATCCATCTGTGCGACTGACCAAGGTTATCGATCACCGCGACCAAGACTTGCTGGCGTAACTCTTCTTGTTTCGAATGCATCTTAAAAACTACTTGACAAATACAATTTTGCACACATAAACATAACACTCTAAACTAGTATTATCCAATATTTCATCAATTTTTACCCACGCGATAAAAAGTTACACCCAAAACAAAGTGTCGCATTTTTTCCGAGACCAATCTTTATAATCATATTTATAAATTTCATTCACTCTAAACAAATTCATTTCGGAAAAAATAACTCTGATTGAAAAAAAAAATTACCTATGTCAAATAAAACGTCAGTATTCTCAAAGTTAAATATTTATCTCAGCTACAGCACCTACAGTGCTCAAATTTTGAGTGCCATTGTTTTGTGCCATTAAATTCATTGTTTAAAGTGCTTGAAAACAGCTGGAAAACTAGGTGCGCTTCCGAAATACGGTGTACTTTCTAAAAAATATATTAGGAAAAAGTTTAATTCTTCGTTGCAAAAAAAAAATTGTTTTTATCAATCACTCTTATTTAATACACTGAAAGTTAATTTTAGTTTATATTCGAAAATAGAAAGTAATACTCACTAATCCATTCGTTGTTCTCAGCAACGAAACTGATTTGTTCTTTTTATGAAGATACATTCGTAATTAATGGCACACGCGCAACTGTCAAAAGCACGAAGCTTTTGTTGACACAGAAAGAACATGCGTACATTGTACGAAAACAATACAAAGGGCTACGAATATTTGGTCACAAATTAAAAAGAAACGTTTTTCTGATGGTTGCATGAAGGACTGACAGATCTACTTTATCGACTCGAAAATGTAATTGACAAAAAAAGCGCAATGACGTGGAATTTTCCCGGTTTTTTTTTCATTGTTTCAGACATGGGGTTCGAACCTGAATATTTGGAAAGTGCTGATTCTAAATCCGTGGTTGATCTCACTAGACTACGCTGACTCGTGAGAACAATTTTGCTTAATGAGCATGAATTTATAGCTCACGACAGCGCTTTGATTTCTATTTTGGGATAGATAAATTATTTCCGCCCATACCAGCAGAAACACCATCGTCAATGAGTGCGGTATAAAAGAGAAGCAGCGATTGGCTGGTCATCACGAAGTTCATTTCGTGCATTTTACAAAAAGGTGTAATGATAGCATTTGACCAGACAAAAAGCATCATGAATGTTTCATACAATATACGAGACAATTGTTCTATGTACAAAATCCATGTTTACGAAACGCGTGAAGGCTACTTTACGAAAATAAATTTTCAGTGTACTTGTTTTCATCCCACATTGACTGCCGTACAATAATAAGCCGTGTCAAAGAAAATATATCATGATATATGAAAATTATTAACCTGCATTGAGATTAAGGCCTGTACTCGAAAAAATGCACCAGACAAAAGTGTTCGCCAAAAACATATGGATCATGTTGCGGCATAAATATTTTATTCAGTTTCTCTTCCATCGCTGAAAGCCCACACCTTTCCCTTAAGACCCCACATTACATTTTGTGCAATGGTGGAGCCGACAAATGGTGGAGTACTATTTTCACCTTTTATAACTTATACCATTCCAGGACGGATTTTACATCAAATCAGGCCAAAACACAGCTGGAGAGTGGAGGCTTCTGATAAACCGTTTTTGCAGACATTCTTTCTCGTTCACATCCTGATTGATAGTGCCGGTAGAGACGGAACTTTCAGATTTTCGAACACAACTTCATATGGCCTGCCAAATCAAATACTTCTTTGGGAATTCAAAGGCCTTCTTTGTCCGGAAATGCTCGCCATCGGCGTTTCTTTGCATCGCGGTATAAAAAGCCAGACCCGGAAGCTGTTTAAATTCTTCGAGTTTAAATGTTTCGTCGTCCATCATGTTACAAGAAAATGTTTGCAAAAAATTGGTGTACAGCTCCTTAGCACGAATTTTTGCTGTGAAATCTTGCTTCTCATCACGATTGGGCATTTTTTTCACTTTGTACGCCTTCAGTCTTTGCCTCGGCTTAATTTTTGTACATCGAAATAAAAAAATATGCTCCCGACAAATGGAAAAGAAGGTGGACGCCATTATTGAGAAAAATCCCAATCTTTCTGTGTGTAATGTTGTTCGCAAAGTTAGGAAGTCAACAACTTTGCTAGCCACATTTTGCACAGAAAGATTAGAATTTTTCTCAATAATGGCTACCATCTTCTTTTCTATTACATAAGGTAATTTCAAAGGTGGTCTACCTTGAAAAATGAAAAAAATTAGACTACAAATCATTCAAAAATAAAAATGGGATTTCTTGAAGGTACCTTAGACTTGTTGTAAAACCATATATTTCTTAAAATGATAATTCATCAGATATTCTCATAATCTTGACAACGTCAATTTACTGCTGTTTTGTATTTTTAAATCTAGTCGAGTATTTAAAATAGTACACTTGCAAAGACGTTACGTTTTCCATTCCAGATTGTGGATTTTATGAAAATTGACTGCCTCAATACTGATAACCGTTTATTCATAACCGAAAACGAACTTCATCTGTTAAGTAACAACCAATTCTACCCAAAAACAAGAACAAAATGAAAGATGTAGATTTATCGCTACGATCCGACGTTTTTCCTCACCTTCGATTGACTGGCTGCGGGCGGGCGGCAGATTATTCCGCTTACACCTCATTTCCATGCATGTTGGCGGTGGCATGACATGGCGCTAGGTTTGCTCTGCTCTAGAAAAAAAAGGTAGATTTATGATTCCACCTCTTCACGGTACGGTTGCTTACGGCGACAGAGCGATCGGCTGGCGAGGGCAGGGTAGAGGACAATCAATTGTATCCGCCCAGGCACACACATAATAAATTTATTGTTTTCCTATGCCTTTGCCCCAGCGCGCCTCCAAGAAACTGCGGGAACTGGAACGTGTGGCTTTTAGAGAACCATCCCGCAGTGAATGAAGAATGTGGGCTCAAGAAGCTAATGATAGCTGGCGGGCTGCTCGGGTTCAAATTTCAGAAACTCGAAATACAAATGGTGTTGTCGGTGGACGGGGGATTATTAGGTATGTTTTCCAGGGCTTTTGAAGCACCGAGATAAGCGCATAAGTGATTCTTAATGTCGTGTAAACGATGTATAAATTTATAACTGTTGACTGAAGACGCGAATTACTGCCTCCAAAGCCTCGTAAAAGGCAAGGAAGTTCGTAAAATTGTCTGCCGCTGTCTGATAATAATTTCGTTTCGTGTTATGGATGCTGCGGCAAATCTCGGTGTATAAAAATACACAGGTGATTAATGGTGGCTACGAGAATAAATCATGCTGCGAACGGTTGAGCTGGAATTATCTTCGGAGTAAGAAAATTGATACTGTCAGTTGAAAGTGATGATGAAATTGGCAAATATTTCGGTTAAATTGGACCCTACAGCGAATAAAGTGGTCTAATATATTTAGCCATGTTTCTGTGGGTTCTATACAGTACTTACCCTTACCAAAAGTAAAAACAAAGAATATTTAGAATTTATCATTTTACGAGTTAATTACAGCTGTTTGTATCGAACCCTTGAACTCAAAAATTTTCAATTAAATCAATCAGCAAACTCATAGTAATCTAGGGCAAGGCGTTTTATATCAGAGAACTATAATTATATTTGAGTTAACATTTGGGTTACATAAAGTGCTGTCGAATATAATTATATAAGGTTTGGAACGGCATAGCATTCTCAAGATCTTATTCCAAGCATCGGAGTAAACGATAACCTACAACGCTATTTTTTTGCAGTATAGTGCTCCATGTACTGAAGCACCATACTGCAAAATATGAGCGTTGTAGGTTAACGTTTACCCCGTGCTTGGAATAGGGTCTTGGGGTGCTTAAGCCGTTCCCTACCCTATATAGTATAATTTTGCTTCTGATTAGAATCAGCTTTACATGCATAATTGACTCAGCTTAATATGCAGTAGTCGATTAACATTTATATAAGTGCACATATTTGAACTGTAAACGACATTCAATTCCTCAAACAATTGCATAGATAACCTCAGTATGTCGTTAAAAAAAGGGTCACAAAAAAACTATACAACTTATTGTTATCTTACCATTAATAACAAGACCGGCGTGGCCTCTGCTGCACACAAAAGTTGCCTCCATTCTATTCGGTTCATGGCTGTACCTCGCCAGGCTCGCTGTCTGCGAATAGGTTGCAGGTCGCCTCCTACCTTGCTCGATGCGCGCCGAACCATTTTCACAGTCGAGAACCATTTTCACAGGACTGTCGTCCGACATTCTTACGACATGCCCAGCCCATCGTAGTCAACGGATTTAGGCGGTGTGTATGATTGGAGGAGCAACTGATGCAATTCGTGGTTCATTCACGTCCTCCACGTTCCGTCTTCCATATGCACTTCATCGGAAATCGTACAGAACACCTTCCGTTCCTAGACACCAAAGGCGCGTTGATTCTCCACTAGCAATGTCCATGTGTCGTGACCGTAGAGGACTACCGGTCGAATCAATGTATTGCGGATGGTCAACTTTCCTTCGGAGTCCAAAGTAGGCACGATTGACAGGCTTAATGTGCCTTTGTGTTTCTATGCTGGTGTCGTTATTGGCGGTCATCAATGAGCTCAGATACATGAATTAGTCTATTATCTCGATTTCATCCCAGTTGATCTTAAATCGTTATCGGAGACTAACATTGTCTTCATGTATTTTGTTTGTAACGTTTTAATCACAAGCCCAATTCTACCAGCTACAGCCTTAAGTCTGATGGACGGGTCCGCCATCGTCGGCAAAGCCAAAAAGTTGGACAGACTTCCTGAATATCATGCCACTCGTGTTTATCCCAGTCTATATCATCGTATCACACCCTCTAATGCAATGTTACATAGCAAACAATAAAGTCCAATACCTTGCCATAACCCTCTCCGAGATTTGAAGGGACTCGAGAATATCCCTGGTACTCGGGCGATACACATCACTCGATCCATCGTTGCTTTGACTAACCGCGTCAGTTTTTCAGGAAATCTATATTTGGGCATGAACTGACATAGCTGTCCACGACTGTTTGTGTCATAAGCTGATTCAAAATCGATGAAAAGATGATTGGCTTCAAACCAACGGACATTGAGTATTTGAATCATGGTCAAGGCGTGATCGAATACACCACCTTGACTGGCAAAAATCTGTGCACTTGATCGTGCTCATATACTACCGATAGCTTTTTAAATAGTTCTAATAGAACTATATTTGAATAGTTTAATAGAGAATACAAGGAAAGAACAATATCAAGTGTACATTATTATCTTTGTACCAGTCTAAGACGGGCCGGGAATAGTGGCAAGATGCCAAAGCCGGCCTAAGCAGTGTCGGGCCATCGTGAGATCTCAAGAAGGGCAGAAGTCGTTTTTGGAGGCATTCGTCCTTGTAGATTTGTCCGTTGACGGTCCCAGAGGTGATGAAGGGCTGACTCATTTTGCCACATCCGTAGATCGCTTGCCAGACAAGGCGAATTTCAACAGTTTCTGCTTGCGTACACTCTCCGGAACGGTCAACTTAGAGATGGCGACGTAGTGTTCCTGCCCTGGCATTTGTTTGGTGTCGGCTTAAATGTAGGTCTCATCGTCGATCACAATGCAGAACGGTTTTGTGAGCCACTTCCTGTACAGTTTTCTTGCACGAGTTTTGGCCACTGAGTTCTGTTTATCGCTCCGGTTTGGTGCCTTCTGG
>JASCZW010003759.1:0-437500 GCA_034211315.2 Aedes japonicus | reverse complement strand
AATACTGACTCAGCGGAGAACTTGTTCAGTTCAGCAGCAATTGGCTGATTTGTGTCATTCTGGAAGCGGATTTTTCCTGATGATGCGGCATTTTACGCACATAGCTTTCCTTGCATAGAATTCCTTGACAATCAGCGCACATGCGTAGGCAAAGCACGGAAAGCGCACCAAAGTTTAAAATAATTATATTAAAAAATAATTGCGGGCCGTACTTGAAATACTTTTGCGCTTGACGACGGTTCGGGCAGAAATTTGGATAGCGAGGATGTAAAAACAGCAATGCGTAAATCGACAAGTGATGTATTCGAAAATCAGAGCGGAAGCTGAGAACAAGAATAAAAGCGAAATTAAAAAACCGGCCGAAATTAAAAAAGTGGATAGAAAGTATGCAGGAGTAATAATGTGAAATGGATGGAGCAAGAAATGCAGAAAAAGAATAAAAGCAAAAGAGATGATCCTGTAGAGATGAAGCAAAAGAGATTGAGAGAATTGAAAAATTAACGTGCCAGAAGAACAGTGGAAGTGAAACGAATAAATAGAAGGACAGCAAAAGAATCGGAAGAATATAAACGCAAAGTTAAACAGAAGAAGAAACCTGAAACACAAAGAATAGGGAAAAAACAATAAGGAGATATCGAAGAGGGGAAAAATAAATTTAAGGATATCAACGCAGAATAGAAGAATAGAAGCAGGAGCAATGTATCTGAAACGGTGAAGTGGAAAAAAGAGTGAAAGAGACGAAAATGTGACTTGGTAGAAGAAATAAAAAAAAGAATATTAAAGCAGGACGGAAGCAATACAGAAATCACAAGTTAGTACTCAAATCTCAGGCTTGAACTGTTATATACTCAATGCAATAATTAAAACAAATGCACCCAAGGAAAAAAGCAAATGCAGTGTAAAGAGTTGGGAATACACTGAAAATTTATTTTTATAAATTAGCTTGCATTTGTTTTGTAAACATGGATTTTTAACATTAATAAAATGTCTCGTAAGTTGTATGAAACATTTTCTATTGCTAGTCATCTAATAAAATAACAATCATGACATCTTATTTGTTTAATGCACAAAATGAATTTCGTGAAGACAGCTTCTCTTCAATTGTACTTATATATGTTGATACTGTTGCTGGGATGGGCGGGATTCATTAATTTAGAACTTCCATTAATCAAGTATCTTCTCACCAGTCAAAATAGTTTAGGGAGATCAACCACAGACTCAATAACAGCTCTGCTTGAAAATTCAGGATCGAACCCAATGTTAGAAACATTAAAATATAAAACGCTGATCAACTCCTCGTGGTTGCACTTTTTTGTTTCAATTATAATTTGAGTCAATATAGTAAATCTGCCAGTTGTTCATGGAACCACCAGAGAGACGTTTCTGTTTTATTGGTAACAAATTATTACACTAAGTGACGTTTAACGCACGCACACTATCGTGTCAATCATCGTGTAAAAATTGTTTGTTTTCCCACAGTTAACCTTAAATCTTTTTGTCTGCTGTCTGTTATGTTTTCGTCCAAAACGAACATTTCCAGATGTGATAAGCTTAATTCGTTGCTCATATTATTGTTTTCGTACAATGAACGAATGTTCTTTCTATGACAACAAATGTTTCGTGCTATTGTTAGTTGCGTGTGTGGCATTATATACCAAGGTTTTTTAAGAAGTGGAGATCAGTTTCATTGCAAAAAACAACGAATAGATTTGTTAGTCCTTACTTAGATTTCGTGATATAAACGAAGTATAATTTTTAAGTGTAATAAAAAAAAGCTATTGCTTCACTTGAACGTCATTTTTCCCGTCAAGAAGCAACCGACAAACATCAGTGTCAAATAGTCGCTTGTACAAACAAATCAAGAAGAAAAAGCTGAATAACTTTTCCAAATTTGTTTGAACAAAAAGTTATACAGCATTGATGATTATTCAGCAATGTTAAATTTTGACACGAAATGATTAGCACAACAACGAAGACTACTTTATCAAGAAGACTGGCAACTCTGCCAAAAGCCAGGCGACAGTAACCGCAACGCCATCTCCGAAAAAAGGTAGAACTACTATACGAATGTGTGCGTGTCAGCTCATCAGTACACGCACACAAAGAGATACAGCAGCTGTCAATATGTTTTCGTCTTTTATCATTTGAGCTAGCGAATAATCCGATTTCACATTTCATAAAAACAAATAGATTTTATTATATATAATAGATTGAAATAAACCTTCGAGATGGGCTACAAACAGTGCAGTGCATGTGGATGTCTAAATAATTCGAATAATTCGAACAAATCGTTTTTCATCGTTTCGGCAAAAAACAGGTAAAAAACAAACTGGGTTGGCTCTGGATTTGTTTACTTGAATAACTTTTTACCAAATTTCAGAGACTCAAAGCTTTGGAAACGTTTCTGCGGCGATGAAAATCTACCGGACCATTCATATATTTGTGAGGATAATTTTTTTGATTCCGATTTCCTCAACATAAACAATAAAAGTCAAGGGTGAGATAACATAAATCGTTAACCAAAAGGATTAATAAATGGAATCTTTTCTTTCAGCCTCCACAAATGCGTGATTTCTAGAGTTTGTAAAGAAAATGATGGATCTTGCCCAATGGACTTAGATGAAAGATATATTTCTGCAGGATCAGATCTAAATACAGAAGGCATAGGAGTCGACGGAAATTTACTGGATGTTGCTGGCGAGGTAGAGATTTCTTCAGAAATGGTTTGCAGAAGTGCCGATGTTTCATTTGCTTCTGTATTGAAAAGAGTTAATCCTAGTATAGATCATGATCATGATTATATGCACGATACTATTAAGTCAATTCTTATCGCGGAGAGAATGGTGCAAATGGAAGAACGGGAAATCAATTTGAAGAAGGAGCTTCGAAAAAAATCCAAAACTATCTCAAAGAAGCAGAGTCTTCGAATCGAGTTAGCGTTTCTGAAGAAGAGGTGCAAAATTGACACGAAGAAGCAAATCCAACTTCAAGACCCAATTCTGCTGGAGCTTCAAGCGAATAAAAACCGGAAATGCCGTGGAGGAAGATTTTCTGATGACATGAAACATCTAGCATTAGTTCTTCATTACTGCTCTGTAAAAGCGTATAAACAAATGAGACAATTTTTTGCTTTGCCTTCCATAAGCACGATTCGAAAATGGTTGGCAAAAATTGATGTAGGTGAAGGATTCTCTCCCAATATATTCAATTTGCTCCGGATCAAAGCAAACGTCTTGCCTGCCGAGGAAAAATTGGTCACCATTTTTTTTGATGAAATGGCCATTACCGAAAAAGTGTCATATTTTGGTAACGCGAAGCCTGATTATTTTAAAGGATTTCAAACGAAGCACCCTGGAAGACGTGAAGTTGATGTGAATTCACCTGCAAAGTCAGCTTTAGTGATGATGATCAAATCTATCCGATCTGGGTTTAAACAGTCCATCGGATACTTCTTTTGTAAAGATATGAAAAGTGAAGAGCAAAATCCATAATCGATGAATGTATACAGCTGGTTTCTGATTCTGGTTTTACGCCTAAAGTGCTTGTTTGCGATCAGAACTCTGTTAACCGTGCCTTGTTCTCGAAGGAATATAAAGTGTCAACAGGAAAACCATATTTCGAAGTGTCAATAGGAGCAACGGTACAACGAATATATTGTATGCCTGACGCACCTCATCTATATAAATCTACGAGGAACAATTTATTAAAGCACAATGCTATCTATGATGGTGGATTATGCTGCTTCAAGCACATTGTGGACCTCTACTGGGAGGATGTTAAACATACTCCACGTACTGTTCCTGGATTGACTTACGACCACATTAAACTCTCACAGTTTGCGGAAATGAATGTAGGACTAGCAGCGCAGACTTTGAGTCGATCCGTTGCCTTTGGATTGCGTGCTTACGTGCGTACAAATAAGCTTCCTAAAGCAGCGTTATCTACAGCAGCGTATTGTGAGGATTTTGACGAATTATTCGATGCTGCCAATACTTCTTGCTTCAATACTACAAAGGTATTTGTAAACTTTTTATTGAAAAAATATACAAATTACACTCTCCCCCTGGGCAATGAAACGACCACTTCAAGAACGTTCAGCCCATTGGCCAATGATGGAATCCATGGTGGAGCGATTGAAAACGTTGAAGTTTATCAGCAGTTACTGTTTCGATGTTACCCAGGTAGAATCACGCATTTTTCCAAAAAAAAAAACAAAAATTAGAATTCACATTTTTTTTATAGGAACAAAACTTCAAACCTCTGGTGAAACAATCCCGTTCACCATATTTTATCGAAGGATGGTTGCTATACATTGCTTCTTTGAAATCGCTCTGGAGAGAACTGCACGAGAAATATGGGTTCAAATTCCTTAGAACCAGGAATCTATCCATGACTGCTTAGAGCACTTTTTCTCACAGGACTGCTTGGAAGACGGAACAATTGCCATCCTGATTGCTCTCTAAGTGCGTCGGCATACAAATCCTTGGTGATAAACCACTTGATATTACCAGAGCAAGTTGGCAATGTCAAAGCTGATCTAAGTAAATACATAATAAACAGAGAGGAATTTTCAAAAGTACAGATCGTTAAAAAAGCCATGTACGGCCGCAATATCTTGATGCGGCAACAGACGAACCCACCAAACCGATAAACGAACCATCCGATATAAATAAATTATCCAATGTTTATTGGACTACAGGATGGGCATGTAGTAAGATAACGCATAAAGAATGCCTTATGCGCGTCACAGCAGGAAGTGATGACTTAAACCAGAATGTCGCCTTTTTAGCAGACTTGAAAAAGTACACCCAATCATCGCGAATCATCACTCCTGGTGAGAAGATTTTTCAGTATTTCACAGCTGTATGCAGGATTTTCGAAAGACACTTCAAAACACTTCTCAGGCTGGATACTGTTGGTGTTAAAGAAGAACTGATGGACATAATTCAAAGTGCATTTGGTTTTTCTGGAGTACAGAGAAGCGATGGTAATGATGGCACAAATGAAGACACTATTACACTTAGTGAGAAACTCATAATGGATGTTATTTGTGAAATTTGTGCCCTGCGAATCACCAATAGATATTTTAACATGCTGATAGCATGTAAGCTTGGTGAAATGAACAGTTCATTCAAAGGCAAAAGCCAATCTAAAAGGAGATTGAAAAAACGTGAGAAATCCAAAAGGTTGAACATTGTAAACTTTTCCAAAATGCTGACACCTACATCTGAAGAACAGGACATAGAAAAAACAAAACTGAAATCTACTGCCAACTCGATTAAGGTAGTGAGTATGTTTTTTACAAAGAATGCATATAATATTTTGCTTTGATATGTATAGCCGACGTCTTCTAAATCTCGAGGAGGATCCAAGAAGACTATAGATGCACTCGCACCAGTTGATCGATCTGAACACCAGGAGAAAGCAACAAAATCAAATAAGGTGACAACTTCTTCCAAAGGTAATCAACTTCTAAAACATCGGTTTTCAAATTTTAGGCAACGACATCCAAATCCCGAGGAAGACCAAAAAAGATAGCTTTACCATAGAACACCTTCGAATACCTTTTTTTTGTTTTTAATTCACAATATGAACGACATTACAAAACATTATTAATAGAAAATATCAATTCATCGTACAAATAAAAACAGTTTAAAAAAGATGAACATCCATTCTATCCTCTAGCAATTGGTGTGGCGATTTCTCGAAATTTATCCAAAACTTCTTTAGGTTCGCCGTTGAGAAGAAATTTCCTTCCACACAATGATGTTGTTTTGTGTGGATGGTCAGCACAGTCAAGAAAGAGGGATAAAAGCATTTGTTAAGAAATGCTGTCATGATATATAAAAAAAATTTCTAGATTCGACGCTTCGCTGCTTAAATTCGATATTTCAGAGCACTCACCACCGGATTATATGCCCTTTTCACAAGTGGCGAACCAGCCCAGGAGGCTGCAAGCCACGATAATAAAGATAAAAAAAAAAAAAAAAAAATTCCCTTTTCACATGTTTGACAAAAAATACCGCTCGGTTGATTCCTTTGTAGTTTCCTGGTACCTAAAAATACATTATGTCAGAAAAGTAAAATAATGAAAAGAAGTGCACCGCGCGGTAAAATTTTTTTTAGCCAGTTTTGTATCCTTCCATCCGTTGGGGTATGTGAAAATAGACAATTACAATTTTCGTTTCCTTATCAATCAACTCCACAAAAATTTCCAGTGACGGGTTCCAGTTCTCCGTCTAGTTAACGGTATCAGCAAGTTGATTCCTCTAGACACAGTGGTTTTGTAAACAAAACCCGAGCGGGATGCATCCAAAGCACGGAGCTGACGGTGTTTTTTGTTCTCCTTGATTTTACTAATTTTATGCTTTATTTAGGCTGGGTTGTTGACACTTTGTTACAGTTATTCCGATTTGTTGACTTACTGCGACCATGATCATAATATATCGTGTTACTGCGATGCGAAGTAGTGCGATAAATTTTCACGATTTCCACTACTCTTCTTATCAAAAAAAAAAAAAAAGTGTCATCTATATGTGATACGCGGTACTTTTCAACCCAACTGATAGCTCCAATTGGATGTCACGACGGTTCATTGGTGGAAAGACTTTATTCAACTTTGCAGAACTGTTTTACCGTCCCTTAGAGGAAAAATGATCTCTGAAAAATAATTAATAGCTTATTTATCAAATTTTCATCCGTTCTATTGAAAATGATAACTTTCCAAAACCATAAATAGTGGCTTTGATTCTCTCAACCATAGTGATTGATTACGACTTTCATCTCGAATGTTTCAAACCCTCGCAAAGACAAATGAGTTTCCCATTGAACATTTCAATTTATCTATCGCGAATAATTACAGACTGTACGGAGCAATACATCATCCAACGTGGGTAACATTTGCATTAAATGCCTCCAAGGCAGCTGCGGATCTCAATTCTCTCAGTGGCAACGACGTCTGGCTGTGTAATTATTCTTCCTTTTGGTTGATTACTAGCGAAAATCCGTTGTGCGCCTGATTTGGAAGTGTCTTCTGCTCTGAATATATCCTTTATAGGAAGATTCATGGTACCCCCATTAAGAGGCAACGCTCATTTTGGTAAACCTCACAGCAGCAGCAGCAGCAGAGGGACGCCGATTTCTCGAACAAGTGTCAGTGATATTAGGAGCTCTGCTTCAAGCAAATCTTTCAGTATTTTAGACTAATTGCGTGGGGGTTTGCGTCGCCGCCGCCATCTCAGCTGTGTGCCACACACAAAGCCAGATTGCGTCAGAGTTGCAAGTCGTGATCGCCCCGAGGCAAATAATTCCCGGAAATGCACGAGAAAAAGGTTCAGATCTCCACGCAGCGCTGCTCTCCTTTGCATTTAGTTTAGACGTTCGTAGGTATGCATTTTCGCAAACCGAGAGTAGAGATACTGCTTGATCTGACAGGTTGTTGGGTTGCTCTTGTGCGACGGAACGGTCCCTTGGCAGATGTCTGTTTTCTAGCATTCATTCTGCACTCGTACTACATGATATTTACACGTGCGGGTGGATGTTTTTGTACCGTATCATTTTATGAGTAGTCGCAATCAGCGCCAGCATCAGCACAGTGCGGGTGAGTTGTGCGGGGGAGGCAAATTTTCAAGAGCGCTCATCTGTGAAGATATATTGTCAGCCATATTTCATCTCGAGACTGACAAATCATCACGATTGCGACAGTTGCTTGACAGCCTCTTTTTGTTTTACACATTGCTGGGGACATTTCTAAAACAGTACTATTATTTTGCCGTTTGAATGCATGTTACTGGAGAGTTTGAAAAGTAGACTTTGTTTTAATTGTGACTATTTAGAGGTTCAGTATCTGAACATTGAACGGAAATTATTATCCTTTTAATTGATTGGTTCTAAGCGAAGAGTAACTACTATAAGAAATTTCATGATTTATAATAGTGCGACTCTCAACTCTGATCGAAGTTTACGTATGAATCATACAAGTAACAGTAAACCATTACTTTTTTTACATCTGCCCCGCCACTTCACTCACTGCTCATTGGAGAAGGGATATGTACAAAAAATGTTATTTAAATATATTTCAATGAATTTAAAATGAGATTCTCAAACAATTTACAACAATACATAAATCATAATGAAGAATGTGAGAACATGATGGGAAGCGGCATGCCAGTCGCTGCACACCCGACCCCCTGTCCGACCGACCGATGGAACGTGGACCAACCGGCAGCCTACACGTCCTTGTTGCAGCAACACTAGAACTGCGAAACAACCAGCGAGAGTGTGTCCATCCAATTCAGCTCAATTTCAGTTGATAGCCTTTGGCGTTCTGGACAGCGGTTGGAGCGCTTCAATATTGGTGGGTTTGTACAGCGACCGACATCCGACCAACCGTATCCGATTTAGCATAACACCGAGTGCACAATTTGGTTACCAGAGCGAAGGAATTGGTCCAGTTGGTCGCTCCTCTGAACGCGTTGAATGATATGTTAAGGCAGTGAGGAAGTTGAAATTGATGCTGCGTGTTTTTGGGAAAGTAACGAGCTGGAACATAGATGCCTCATCATACCATACTAACCTTCCTGACTTAAAGTAAGAATAGTTGTTGATTTCGGCTGAGTGTCCGGACCGAAGTCGCTAATAGTCACAGGATGAAAAAAGATTGTGTGGATTTTTGAGTTTTTTAATAACTGACGACGAGCTCGATTTGCTTTTACTTTTCTGGTGAATGATGCTGGACTTTGCTGATCGAATAAGGAGAAGTAAATATCTTCGTTGAGGGGTTGATAAACAAAATTCGGGTATAAATTAGAGACGACTTGTGATCAGTGTTCCTAATCCAGTTTATAACATAAATTGTTTTAATTCTATGACACACCGTGTTGCGTCCGCTAGCAAACAGCACAAGAAGAGGAAGTTCAATTTTGGCTTCTTATTCCGTATATATTTGAACGAATAAATATTCCCTAGAAGGTGGAAATCAAGTTAGTTTTTCTATATGTTAACTTCACTGAAAATAAATTTTTGTTTTTATTACGAAATCGAAGGTAGGACTAACAAACAACGAAACTGATTTGTACTTTTTAAGAAGCTACCTTCGTATTTAATGCAAGACGCGCAACTGTCACAAGCACTAAGAACATTCGTTCATTCTAAGAAAACAATAGAAAGAGCTACGACTAATATGTTACCAATAAAAAAGAAACGTCACTCTAGTGGTTGCATGAACGACTGACAGATCTATTTTATCGGCTCAAAATATAATTGAAAAAAAAAAGCGCAACCACAAGAGGTTGTTCGTCACATGAGGGATTCGATCCTGCATTTTCAGGGAGAGCTGTTATTGAGTTCGTGGTTGATCTCACTAGGCCATGTTGACTCGTGAGAAGTTTCTTGATTATTGTGCATAAGGTTCTTACTCTCGACAGCGCTTTCATTTCGATTTTGAGATAACTTAACGATTCCTGCCATCCCAGCGGAAACACCAGCATTTATGAGTACAACCGAAGAGAAGCAGCGATTGTGTGGTTTGCCCGAAATTCATGTTGTGCATTGTACAAAAGAGATGTAATGATAGCATTTTGTTAGATGACAAGAAATATTAATGTGTCATACATTTTTCAAGACATTGGTTCTATGTACAAAATTCATGTTTACGAAACGAGTGAAAGCTAATTTACGAAAATAAATTTTCAGTGTACTCCATAACAATCCCACATTAAGTATTCCCCTTCTATATCTGCTCTCGTTTCTGACAGGTCCTTTTGTGGTTGCCAAATCCCCCACTCTCTTTCACTATTAAAGAAATATTCGGTAATAAGCATAGGTTAAGTATTCATAAGTTCTTACCAAAGGATTTTAAATTGGTTCTTCCAGAATCCTTTGTAGGAGGTCAACGTCAACCTGCGCAGTAACTCCTAGATAGTAATCCTATCTAACCTCTGTTGAATCTCACTCAACGTGCTACTTAGCTAAAGATTCATTATAATGTATTTTAGAGCCTCGTATGTACGTTATAATATATAATAGTTTCTAACCTTAGTATATTGTAGCTTTAGAACCGTAGCTAAGGATTAAGTTTAGGATATTAGCTAGGAATTCACTTAATAAATGTGTATCGTTTATAAACCGTTACTTCACTTTCTGTATTTGCCTTCTTTTTCTTCTTCTTCTTTTTGTCATCTCTTGCACGCTAAACAAAAAGTACCTAGCGGAGCAGTTAAGTGTGGGAAGCCAATTTTGGGTATGATCATGTTTAGCTACAGTAGGTACTATTTACATATTTTTGGGTAAAATTTTACCCAATACTAAGTTTTTGAACTCAACTGTAGGTAAACATGATTATACCAAAAATTGGCTTCCCACACTTAACTGCTCCGCTAGTTACTTTTTTCTTAGCGTGTGCCGTTGACACTAAATTCCGTCGTCCTCTGTCAAATAATGATCCCACCTGACGTTTCTTTCTCCTACTTTTATACGGGGTCTAGCGGCGGTGTTTGCAACACACGGAGTCATAATATTCACTCAACTTGACAAATCCAAGCTCATGTACCTCCAACAGCTCAAGGTTTCTTGCGCGTCTAATGCATGTTCTATAAACAAGAGTGTCGATGACTAAAAGTCACATGGTTCGTCTTAATTTAAATTGTGAACTGAAAGAATTATCCTTATTATAGTAGACATTGCAAATTAATCGACATTTCTGATTACAAAACTTCAGAAAATCAACCATTCATTCAATTCAAAATCCAATTTAATCTGCTGGATAACAGAAATTTTATGCGAGCTGCTAATGTGAATGTTGATAAATGCTTTATTCAGTTTTATTTGCTCATCATTTTGCCATAGAATTAACATGACATTTTTCTACCTTTGAAAAACTATGGTAAAATGAATGACCGAATGTGAGCTTTGCAAACAGCGCACATTCCGTTGTTAGGTGCATTTGCATATACAAGTTTAAGTTATTCAAATTTGATTCCATTTGCTTCATTAGGTCTCGAATTATGCAGAAATTTCAGTTTCGTCTGTAAGAGATCTCCCATTCCAAAAAGAGGAGGGGTCTTGAACCACCATAGAAACATTTTTTGCCTCTAGAAAACTCCACATGCCAAATTCGGTTCCATTTGCTTGATTAGTTCTGGAGTTCTGCCGAAACTTGTGTTTCAATTGTATAAGAACCTCCCCTTCTACAGACGGGAAGGGTCTCAAACTACCATAAAAACATGTCTTGCCTTCGAACACACCTACTGGCTACTGGTTTCCATTGGTTGATCAAGGAGTGTATCGAATATAAGCTATCCACAAACATTTGCGTTGTACGCAAGTATTTGTGATGGTTTTTTATGCTCTGAACACTGCATGCTGTGCGTTTGACTGCCAGCTTTCTTTTGTCAACTTGTTTGTGCGGTTCAAATTCTGCGTTTTCAAAATGTCGCGTATTGAAAAGGAAGTGAAAATTAAGGTTCTGGACACATGGCTAAGTGAGAAGGGTATTACTATGCGAAAATTGGCGAAGCGGTTTGGAATTCATCTTGCGAGTGTTAAAACCATCATTAATAAGTTTGGGGAACACTATGCTTTGGATGAGCTACCAGGAAGAGGCAGAAAACCCGGTTCTTCCAACCCGAAACTGGAGCAGAAAATGGTATCTCTAATCATGAAGAACAAATCAATGTCAATACGTGATTTGGCCAAAAAAGCAGGAACGAGTGTCGGAATGATCCAGCGTATCAAGAGGCGAAACCACCTGAAGACCTACAAGAAGCAGAAAATCTCGAAACAAAGTGCAGAACAGAAGAAGCGAGCAGCAACAAGGGCCCGGAAATGATATTCGCGTCTTTTGCAGCGTCCGGATGCATGCGTTTTGATGGACGATGAGACCTATGTAAAGGAGGACTCAAAAACCCTTCCAGGTCCACAATACTTTACTGCCTTCGTTGGGGAGGATGTGAGCGATGCGGACAGCTCGATTCAAGTGGAGAAATTCGGTCGAAAGGTACTGGTATGACAAGCAATATGTTCCTGTGGTTTGAAGTCAACCAGTTTTTACACTACCGGAACTATAAATGCGGAAATCTATCGATCTGAGTGTCTCCAGAAGAGATTGTTGCCTATATATAAGAAGCATAGTACACCTCCACTGTTTTGACTGGATTTAGCGTCGGCTCACTATGCCAAAACCACTCTCAATTGGCTTGCGGAAAAGGGTATAGATTTCGTTGAGAAAAATATCAATCCACCAAATTGCCCTCAGCTTCGACCCATCGAACGTTACTGGGCAATCTTGAAGAGGGTCTTCAAGAAGACTGGTAAGACAGCTGGGAACATGCAGGAGTTCAAAAAAAAATTTGGGCTCAAGCGTCCAAAAAATGCGATGCAACACTTGCCCGGAACTTGATGAAGAGCAATCGATCCAAAGTTCGAAAATTCGTGAAGGAATAACTTAAATTTCATCCGGTCTTCATTATGTTCAAGTTTAACCTCGTACAATAAAGGATCAATTTTTTGTATGAATAAAATATCGGTTTTCAACATAATTTGAAAGAATGTTTGGGGATAGCTTATTTTTGATACATTCCTTATACATGAATGAATGCATGAAAAAACGACTGCTTCCGTTTCTCAAAACACACAACGGTCCTACAAATTTTTGGCTGGACCAAGCGTCTTGTCACTACTCCAAGGATGTTCTGCCGAAAGATCTGAATCCCCCAAACTCTCCAGAGTTGCCGCCAAAGGAAAAATATAGGGCTATAATGAAGCACGACCTTCGTGTGCATCTTAAAGTTGTCACTACAGAACAGGAAATGTTGAAGTTATGGTTGAAAGCGGAAACAATGTCGGTTCAAGCGTTGTACAAAATCTTATGCGTGGTATTAAAAAGAAAGTTCGGGCTTTTAGATTTGGTAAAGAAATACAAGGATATAAAAATATTCAAACCAAGATTAAACATTGTTTTTTATTCCCTGAATATTTCATGACAATCGGTTGAGAGACTTGTTTTTTGAAGACGAGTTTAAAGTAATGCAATTTAACTGTAGACACCTTTTACACTGATAGCCAAAATCAAATGCATACCTGATCATTTTTTGAATTTCTCTCATTTATTTGGTTCAATTTGAATTATACACACTGTTGTCTCTCTGTGGTGTTTCACTTATAGAATCATAATAAAAAAAGAGTTTTAATTGAAAAACAAAAAACTTTAGTTGAATTGAATCAATTTTGAAAAGAGAACAGTGACAAGAAAAGTGCCACTTTGAAAATAAATATGTTTTTGATATGTTTCCGTCAAAACGCCCCTCGATTGTTTTAATTTTGATATTTTGACGTGTTGTGAAGCAAACGGCTTTTTAAAGACGAAAAATCTGCAAACAGACTCCTGACGAACGCAGGACGTGGGGATGAAGGTGCCAACTCCTCGACCCACTAAAAACCCAAACGTGCCTTAAGCCCTGGACCCTCCCCGGAACCACCTTTCGATATTACTTCGAGGAGGAAGCTATTGAGCTTGTTAAGCACCCATTATGTCTAACTACCTAGTTTAGTAGTTAGGTGGTATCTGCGACCTGCCGTTGGTCGTTTCGCCATTTTTGTTGGAGATCGAGGACAATTTTGGAGGCTGCTATGCAAACAGCGTCCTAGATGTACCGGCACATCTTCTGCACAAAATTATCCTGAGTCATGTCGTGACCGCTTACGTTCTATCATGCCGAAACTCGCACCGTCGAAGCGAGGACATGTGAAGAACACATGTTCCACGATTTTCTCATCTCTCACGCCCTCGGTGCATGCGAAGGACTGTGCGTGAGCATATTTGTTCAGATATTGTCTAAACCATACCTAGCCTAACAAAATCTGCGTTTAGTGGAAGTTCACTTCACCGTGTCACCTACACACCCACCCGGATAATTCCAGGCTTAGTTGCTGAGTTCACCTACCTTTGCTAGACTTGTTCCATTCCCTTTCCCTAGCTTCCAAGAATCTTGTACAAGTACCCAGGAACCTGAAGGCGTTAGAGCGAGTCGGCGATAGCCATCCCACTGGCGCTTTTGAACGCATTTCTCACATCAAGGGTGACATCCACCGTCTGTTTCCCTTTATGGAAGCCAAACTGGGTGTTATACAGACTGTCTATACCCTCCGTGTATTTTGTCTGTTGAGTATTACCTTCTACCCGCCGTATCCAACAGCCATATATATACTATATGCTGATAGATCCCCTGGTGGCTTCCCTGTCGTTGGTAGCAACACTAGGGTCTGAATTTTCCAAGCATCTTGAAAGACGCCCTCGTTCAGACACCTTTGCATCACCACCCTAAACATTTCGGTAATCAGCAAGATAGCCTTCTTGATGGTCAGGTTCGGAATACCATCCGGTCCCGGCGCTTTGTTCGCCTTTACCGACTTTGCTATCGCAATGAGTTCTTCGTTCGTCACCGTCGCCTCATCGCCGGCCTCCTTTGTGCCTTTATCAATGCCTACGTGGTCTCGGGTGTTCGGCTGAGCCTATGACAGCGTTAAGATCTGCGATACTGGAACACTGATCATGGAACAAATCTACGGCGGCGGGGAGCATGGACTCGGATTGTGGTTCGGAAAGAGTCTCCCAGACCTTCGCAGCAGGCTCGCTTGCTGGCTAATATCTCCCTCTTTAGTGCGGCCTTCGCGGCGACTAGCGCCCCTTTACGCTCGATTCTCTCGGCGTCTGACCGCGCTCTTTGCAGCCTCCGTCTTGCGTGGAGGCATGTCCTAGGGAGGGCGGCGATCGACTCCGTCCACCAATACACCGGGGATCTTCCATTCCTCGGTTTGACTTCCCTTGGCATGATCGCATCGCATGCTCGAGTAAGTGTCATAACGAGTCGTTCACCGCAAGGTTCCTGGGTTTCACGTAAGTTTCGGTCCTTCTCAAGCGCCTCTTTAAAAGTTTCTACATCAAAGTAGGACTTCCTCCATCTGCGGGCGAATGGAGTGAATGCTGCTCCTTCCGCACACTGCCTTGTATTGTGGACGATACAATAACGAATCGCCAAGTGGTCGCTATGGGTGTAGCCACTATCCACCCTTCTATGATTAAGCCGCCCAGGAATGCTAAATGTTATATCGATTATCGATTCCGCTCCGTTTCTGGTACTCTTGGTACCCACGTTGGCTAGGTCCACATTGAGCCTAGCCAAGGCCTCCAGAAGAATCTGGCCCCTCTGGTTGGTAAAGCGGCTCCCCCACTCAAGTGCCCAAGCGTTGAAGTCCCCAGCTATTACCAAAGGGTGTAGGCCAGTTAGTCCGTTGTCATACAATCGAGCATGTTAGAAAATTGTTCAATCGACTATGTTGGTTGTGCATTGCAGCTGCAGAAGAACACTCCATTCACCTTTACATTCGTGAAGCCTTTGTTTGTGGTAGACACAACCTCCTGAACCGGGTACTTGCCCGTCGTCCACCATATTGGACCGGTCCGCAGTTGCCGTTACCGGCTGGGATGTGGTATGCGTCAGAAGTTATGGGAATATCTGCTGCCAACTCGCGAACTATCTGACACAGTAGCTGGTGGGCGGCTTCACAATGGTTCAGGTGTAGTTGGGTTGCCTGCATTATGATCAGCTTGTTAGAATACCCTGCGGCCGGGCACTTGCCCCTTCCCCCATGACGTGTGTATCATCCGATTTCCCGGCGCACATCAGGCATTTGGGGGAAAATTTGCAATCCCGTGCCTTGTGGCTTGTGCTGCCACATTTTCTGCACATGTTGCTCCTATTTGCACTCCCAAGACATGCGCCCGCTTTCTAGGCATCTAAAGCATGCCTTTGGCGACTGGTGTAGGCTAAGTGGGCATATTGACCGCACCTTCAACTTAGCCACTTTCAACGCCACGTCTGCGTCGACTGCCGCTACCTTCATGGTTGCCAGCTGGGTCCCGAGTGGACCCCTCCGCAGACGCATGTCTGCAGTGGCATCCTCGACCTAGTGCAGTGCAGTGGAGATCTTGTCTACCTCGGTGAGCTCATCCAGGTTCTTACACTGGATCATCACCTGCGAGACGAGGGCGCGTACCTCCACACCCTTACCTAAATTATTCCCTGTCTTTATATCTGTTGTCATTTAAAGCTCCGGGAGCATCACACCGGTGCAGATACGGCCAAGGCATGCAAATGTCATTTTCGATGAAAAATGTCTCACGATTATTACCGAAATACGTCTGAAAATCTCACCGGGCGAGAAAACGATGATGGAGATTTTCTTCAAATTCTCATCGATTTTTTCGTCATGACAGCACGTGAGAGTGTTTCGGTCATCGCTCCTACAAGCACATTTATTGGTTTAATTGTGAGATTTATCACATAACTTCAAAAACAATTTCCACTTTGTCGATAACATATTATTGCTGGGCTAATGTAATGTAAACTAGTAAGATATTTCTGAAACAAAATCGTATGGGAAAAAATCTCAGGACCGAATGATTTATTTATTTATTTTTATTTATTTATTTAATTTAGTTCATCGGACTTATTGTCTACATGACACAAACTTAAAACTAAATAAAACGGGCATTACAAACACGAGCCAAAAAGTGAGCTGAAGATTCGCCAAATTCAAACAATTCTTCGACAGTCGTAAACGCTCGCATCATAGCTGTTAGAGGTTCGTTGTTTCCAAACGCTGTTCGATGGAATCGGGTTTGAAGAAGAGTACCACCCCGTAATGCTCTCGGAGGAACTCGGATGTTCAGTTGAGAGAGAAGCCTCGAGCAGTCGACCTCTCCATTCAGAAGTTTAGCAACAAAAACCGCTTGTTTGATTTTTCCGTCGGCGTTCCAAAGTATGCAATTGCAGCAGATTGCAGCGATCTGAATACGGCGGGAGATTTTGCGGATCACGCCATGGTAGATTACGCAATGCCATCCGGATAAACCTGCGCTGTATTGTTTCTATCCTTAAGCTCCAAGTCAATTGATAAGGAAGCCAGACCAAGGCGGCATTTTCTAGGATCGGTCGTACAAGTGAGCAATAGAGAGCTTTCAGGCAGTACGGGTCAGTGAAGTCTCTTGAGATTTTTGACACAAACCCTAGCTGGCGATTAGCCTTAGAAATCACAGCAGAGCGGTGGAGGTTAAACGATAATTTATGATCCAGTAGAACACCTAAATCGCTGAACTGGTCGGTTCTATGTAGAACGACGCCATTGATGGTATAGTCGAAAACAATCGGCTGCTTGATGCGGTAATACGACATTACCATACACTTTGGAATGCTGATCATAAGTTTATTCCGACGGCACCAATCAGTGAATCGATCCAATAATGATTGAAGACGAGTACAATCCTCAGCAGTCCGTACCACAAAAAACAGTTTTAAGTCATCAGCATACGCAAGCCTGCAGCCATCTCCTAGTAGAAGCAATACGTCGTTGAAGTATAAAACAAACAGCAGCGGTCCAAGGTTGCTTCCCTGTGGAACACCTGACGAGTTCGTAAAGCAACAGGAAGTGCGTGTATCAAGTTTTACTCGCAGAGCCCTGTCTGTTAAATACGAGCACAGCCATGATGTCAATCTTTCCGATGTGCCGAGTGAAAGCTTCGCCAGCAGAATTTCATGGTTGATTGTATCAAACGCTGCTTTTAGATCAGTATAGACGACGTCTACTTGTGCTCCTTTCTCCAATTGATCAAAACAGGTCGTGGTAAAATATAGGAGATTGGTGGTAACCGAACGTCCAGGCATGAAACCATGTTGGTCGCCAGAGATGTAGCATTTGGTGCGCTCGAGAATGAAACCACTCACTATTATCTCAAACAATTTAGATGCAGCTGACAGATTAGTGATTCCCCGGTAGTTTGTAACGTCACGTTTGTCTCCTTTCTTGTGTACCGGAACCATCAAAGACTCCTTCCAGACTGCGGGAAATTTCGATTCGGCAAAAGATTTGTTGAAGATCCTGCAGAGCGGCTCGACAAGAGCTCCATTGGTGCGACAATACACTGAAGACGGAATACCATCTGGTCCAGGCGAGAATGTACATTTTATTTTCTTGATGGCATTATTTACCATCAAGGCCGTTATCTCAAAAATATCCACGTCTACAAGGTTCAATGGAACGTCCAAAACAGCGGAGTTAAGTTCACTCGGGTTAATACTTTCCGCAGCAAACACTGACGAAAAATTAGTAGCAAAAATTTCACATTTTTCCTTACTTATAGACGTTTCAATATCATTCAAAAACACGCTAGCTGGCATAGTCGTATTTTTCCTCTTTGAATTTACATAACTCCAAAAACTCTTGGGGTTTCGCCTTAAGTGAGTTTGTACCCGTAAAACGTAAGATTTGTAGAGTGACGAGTTAAGTTTACGGTACTCATTACATGCCAAGTGAAAACTACGCTCATTTGCCAGGGAACGGTATCGCCGGAGTTTACGCTGTGAAGCATTTCGTGTTCGTTTTAGTTTTCGTAGCAAAGCAGAGCTCCATGGAGGAGAAACAGCGGGACGACGATAAGGAACATTCGTGTCTATCCAATCATTTAGTACAGCGCACAACATTTCAGCCATTTCATCAGCATTTTGTCCAGCAAAAAGAGCATCCCAGTCAATGACAGAAAGAAAATCCCAAAGAGCATCGAAGTCAATTTTGTTATAGTCTAACGCCCGCACAACATTCTCATTCACCCCATGCGATGGTACATCGTCGTCAACTAAAGATGGTACACAGACAACCAGTGGCGGGTGATGAAGGTAAATCGGTAAGAGTGGTGAAACAGAACTCGAGATTTCAACAGGAAGATCCATTGGGCTAAAGAACATGATGGTGTGAGAATGACAAAAAAGCTCAACATAGTTCGTTTCCTCTCGTGACAGTGAGAAGGCCTGTTTAGTCATCGTCACATGATGGCCATGAGATTTACCAGCTCTGGGTACGGCGTATACTCCACAAATCGGCGCCTAGCCCCGCCAGTTTAGCGTCCCCACGCATCGCTACAAGACCTCGGAGTACATCGACGCCTCGATCTTGACGATAAGGGTCTCTCCGCGGTTTCACCTCTTGCGGGCCACCTGGCGCTTTTCCGTTTCTTTCTTAGCTTTTCTACTCTTTTTCCGGCCTTGGTCCGGTGGCTATCCCTGCCGCCTTTAGAGTCGTCGCGTGCCTTCCTCTTAGCACTAGAATCTGCTTCTGTGTTAACTATTGCTGTTGTCGTCGGGGCCCTGCCCCTTGGACCACCTTCGGCGCTTGAGACAACATGTGAACTGAATGTCACGCCTTTAGCGCTGGGTTTAGCGCTGGGGCCTCTCTCTTTGCGGCCAGCCGGAACTGGTCGCGAGCACGGACTCCCTGACCCCGCCCCCACGTTTGCGCAGGTTCGCTTCCCTACTGGGGCTTCCAACAATATCCGCTTCTTAAAAACGCCACCAGCTCTTCCGTCTCCTTGTGTACAGCCTGCACTGTCATGCCTAAGGAGGCTCAGTTTGAGGTCCTTCGCAATGTTGTTGTGCGATGACGTAATGTTAATAATCACGTCCAACTGCTCGGACACCTCCACTATTTTAAGAATGGTTTCCCGCATCCTATTGCCTAGCTTGGTGGTACCTGCTTCCGAATCCGTGGCACTTCCGCAAGTTTCGTACACGCCAGATCCTACCGTTTTACGTTGTGGGGACCTTACTGGGCCGCCTTTAGCGAACGGATTCACTTTCTCCTGGGATTTGGTCGTTCCTCCATTCTGTTGGGTTCCCCACTAGCCGCTATCCAAGCTCACCTGGAATAGTCGCTATAGTGATCCCATGGTTATCTATGCAAGCTTGAAGGCGAACAGGCAGGCCATGCGAGGGTTGACACGGCCCTTCATGGTGAACCGTGTTCAGAGCCAGATCAGCGTAAGTCAGGTACACGGTCATCTAAGCCTACTTCCGCCCGACTGACGAGGTCGGCCATGGAGAATGGAACGTACTGCAGACCTACCAAAATTTTAATAAGACGGAGACAATCTGTGCCGCTGGAACCTCGCCATTTCCTGCTCGGTATCATCCAGCAGTACTTGAGGAGACGACTTAGGTGCCAGCCCGAATACAACGGTACTACTCATTATGCTTTTCGCAGCCAGTTGCCATAATTGGAGTTTTGCTGACATCCACCCTAATGCGCCGTATGTAGTTCGTTTAGCCGTTTCGGGGAGCTTAACGTTTCCAAGGTGCATCACGGGGAGGTCAACTCCTTTCACACCTCAAGCAAATGGCTTGACCTGGTGCATTTTTACACGTGATTTAGAAAGCAATTCCCTTGTGTATCCAAAAATTTGTGGTTTGTGATGTGCAAAACAGTGTATCGCACCGGCTGTCACCAAAAAGTACAGTATTAGCAAGGCAGCGTTAGGAAAATTCTACTGAAACAAAAAACGTTTTTGTCAGAGGTGGACCGCCCAGGCAGAGGTGAAGAGCGCAAGCGGACACCAAGTGCGCGAAGTCAAGATAAATCCAAAAGTAGCTGTCCGTGAGAGCCATAAAACCCTTCAGCAATCAGTTTCTGGTCGAACTGTTCGTCGCCGTCTTGTATCACAGGGGCTGATTAACAAAGTTGCCCGGAAGTGCCCATTTATCAGCAAGGCAAACAAAGCTATACGGCTCAGTAAACCTAAGCATGCTGATAAGCCCGTAGTGTCCTGAAAAACAGTTCTCTGGCTGGATGAATCAAAATTCGAGCTCTTTAATCAAAAGCGGTGGGTTCGTGTGTGGTGCAGATCGGGTGAGGAGCTTCAGGAGCGCCACAACCAAGGCACGGTTAAGTATGGAGAAGGAAATGTGATGGTCTGGTGGTGGTTTTTGTGGAGTGGAGCGGGTAGCCTTGTGAAAATCGACAGGATGATGATGGCAGATTCCTACATCAACATCAAAATCTGAAGATTTCGCTGATCCAGACTAGAGGTAGGCAAAATGACTCACTAAAGCAAGCGGCTCCGAGCAGTTTCGCTCACTGAAGTGAGCTAGTTCTATAGAACCGTTCATTTACTCTTCTCCTAGAAATTAGCTCATTCGGATCAGCGTATTGAGATTTTAAAAAATGTGTATTTATCGTTGAAATATTCGATATTTTTTCCCAACAGTAGTTACAATTTACGAAATATTTTTCGCGGTTAGCCTACTAAACACCAGTTGTTCTGTTCTCAAGGAATGCAGAATCTTTTCATTATTATCTGATGCCGATGTTGGTCGAGGTTCAGCTTGCTGATTTCCATAGAAAGTATCAATATTCTTCCGAGTTTTGTGCACGAGACCTTGGTGCATCGCGTTGTTACTCTCCACATCTCTAAAACCTTGCTTCTTGAACCGTGGATCGAGAAAGATGGCTTGAGCGATCAGTTCATTCGGTTCTCTTTCCCCGTACTGCTTGATGAGGCCATCTTCCAGTTCATCTACCAACTTTTCGATATATGGAGGATGAGCATCGTTAGAATGCAGTTTGATTCGTTCACTCATAATGTGAGCAAGTTCTGAGCTTTTGGTAAGGAAACAGATTTTTCTGACGAAATTTCAATCGAAACCTCACTGAAAAGCCCGATAAGAGGGTCGAGTCCAATAAGGCCAAAGTAGAACTTACAGCAACTTTGTTCAATAGCAATCGTTCTAACATATCGAACGTGGAGTTCTATCTCGTCAGGCCATCTTGCTTTAGCTTAAGAGGATATATTTTCTTAATTTAATCATAAAAGAGAATCACAGAGAATCATTGAAAACCAATAATGAGCGAGAGCATGAAAGAAAAACTTTCATCTGCTTGCGAGTGTTAATTCCACTCTCTCTCTCACTCTCTCTCTCTCTCTCTCTCTCTCTCTCTTTTCATGGCAGTTTCGAACGTTCCTCTGGTTTAGGAGAAAATTTAATCAAATGATTTCCATCTCGTTACCGCTCTCGCTCATTCAGTACAACTAGTTTTAGCAGTCGATGAGTAGCTCGGGAGTCACATATTAATTGGTGCTCTCGCTCAGTTAAATAGCTCTAGCTCCAATATTATATGGTACACAACACAGCTCAGTTCTTGAGCTATATTAGATAGGTACTGCAAACAGATATAGCTCCCGGTCAAGCTCCCTCTCACATATTGATTTTTGTGTGAGGTGAGTGGATGAGCTAAAAAGCTAAAAAGAGCTTTGGGTCACTCGTTCATCTTGGTGAACTAGTTCTTTAGCCCAGTTCATGAGCACATTACCCACTTCTAATACATGCTGCCACGAAGACCAAGTCTTTCTTCCGGTCTAGTTGGATCTCACTGGAATGGTCTCCACAAAGCCCGGACCTCAACTCCATCGAGAATTTATGGGCGATTCTGCCAGGGCTTCCAAAACTGGTGTTACCAATAAGTTCAACTATTTTGGAGCCCTGAACCTTACATAGGAAGAGCTTGATCCACAGGAACCTAAGGAACCTGGTGAAGATAATGCCGACGCGCCTGAATCTGGTCCTGAACGCCAAAGGAGGACACATAAATTATTAAAATGCTTTTCTTTTACTTAAATTTATCTTCCCGCCTGTTTTTTCTGCAACTTTTAGACTTCTTCAATGCCGATTGTTTGGTTTTCCTATTGGAATAGTTCTGTTTTTTTTTTATACCCCGTTCATTTTTTTTCTTGATTTAAAAATAGCTTAAGTTTAAATTTTTCATGTTTTCCAATTCGGTTTACTAGTAGGTTGTAGAAGTTTTTTTTGTGTTTTTTTTAACCTTTCAGTAACTCTTAATTATTCAAACATGTAGTGCTAAGGATAAAATGTTGAAGTCAGCAAATACTTTGTAATTTATTATTTACTTTTTGTATATGCGAAAAATTAAAATTTGCTTAGATTTCCATTATACACCCTAATACCCCTTCTACTGTAAAAATCTAAAGCTCTCAACTTATTAGTATGGAAGTGCAATATGAACTCGTAGTTGAGAGCAGGCAAGAATCTAATGGTTTTTTAACGGATGTAAGCACGATGTTTTTATGATGAAAAAGAATGGTACAGCGAAGGAAAATTAAAGCCGAAACAAAAGCGACGAACCCTAATCTTCTTGATGACAGTCAACTAGACCCTGCATTGCCAGTTGAGATTCTTGCTGTCCAATGTTGATTCATTTGATTGCTTTTGTGAGTCTTGCTGCTATTTCTCAGCTTAAATGTCCTTAGGTGCTAGACACAGAAAAGGAAAAATAACGTGCTTGGGCCAGATGAACCATGCATCATGACTGAAATAATAATTCTTCTGCGCTGATCTTTTTCTCATAACTTATTCCGGTGGAACAGTAGTGTTCCAAGGAAAATGCTCCATATATCTCTCGGTAATCGTTTCAGATTATGACACATCCCAGTGATTAAACGCTAGCTGCAACTGTGTGGTTTGAGAGGAATGTGTCTTCTATTTATTCCTGGTACCTACTAACCTCAGCAGAATCGTCTCCAGGTGGTCAGAACTCTTTTGGCACACTTCGAAGGGGGTCGCATGCACGAGAGTTGAATGATGCAGTGGCACCATACACCAAGCATTGCGTCACTGCAACGACCCGCGTTGGAGTTGAAACTAGTTCCTAGTGCTGCTGGCGTTGGCTAAATAATGGTCGTAGAGATGTGTAACGGCGTTCGGTGCCCAGAATGTACGGAACAAAACTCACCAAGATGTCGTTAAACTACTAAAGTCCAACATTTCTCCGACCCACCGCCCGCCGAAACAATCGCTTCTGTAAGGGCAGCGAACGAGAAAAATAGCAATATAGAGATGATAAATCATGCTTAGCACCATTATAAACGGTGTTCACCCTTGGCACCAGTGCCTTGTATGTTTAGCAAAGGGAGAGTAAAAATCGTATCAAGTACTTTCGACCAATTTTCCAATTTCTCTGGACTCAAGATTCCGGCAAAGCAAAAAAAAAACGACTACGTCCTTAAATTTGTGCAGTGTCCGGTGCATTCGGAACGGAAAATGTTAGTTACTGCACCCAAATCATAATGCTGAAGGGATAACATTTTTTTATTTCTATATTTCTCAACCATAATCACACCATGCTCGTATCTCACGCTGAGCTTGGTTGGTCACTTCAGGTGATAAATGACTCTACTGTTATGCCGAGAAATTGGGTGATGATAATTCCGAACACTAATCCGTCACCAAAGCAAAGTTAGAGCGTAAATAAATTATGACAAACTAATACAGCTGGAATTAAATGATGTATCATATGGTATGCAGATCACTTGTTTTCTTTTGTGATTTAAATTTATAGAAATATAGATTTTCGTATTCTCTACGGGATTAAATCAGCATTTTACACTGAAGACTAATTTAAGTAATATTACGAAATCGAGGGTAGAACTAACGAATCTATTCGAACGAAACCCCATTATATTTTAGTTTAAAGAAAATTAAATTTGCAATATTTCAAAAACAATAGTACAATAGGAAGTTAATTTTGTTCCACTTTTTTGTTTAAAGCTGGCCCAGAAATTATAATTTTCCATCGAACGCATGTGTTTTCTTGAAAACAATCAATGTTTCAAAAATGCACCCAAAATGGCTTCCTCCGAAACTTTTTTTTTTACGTAGGTCCCTACGTCTTTGTTTTCTATACTAAAGACTGTTTTCGATGAAATTTGGACACACAAAATAGGTCACCAAAAATTTTCCTTGAGCCCGATTCTTTTCAAACTTTCTGGAAATAAAGTAGTACTAAATGGTTAAGTTTTGACATCATTGGTTTATTGAACCTCTTCTCCCAACCCAAATGCCCGCACCTCTGCCTTGACCCCTTTCATCAAATTTTGGGCAATGATAGGACCGACTTGCTTACTTACTCTTCGTTCACACGTTCTTCAGTTCAAGTTCATTTTCTATCATTTTTGGAGTTTTAACGAGCTTTGCTTTCATGATTGCCCGAAATTTTTCAATTGGGCGAAGTTCTGGAGTGTTTGGAGGGTTGACGTCTCTTGCTACAAAAACTACATTATTATCTTTGTACCAATCAAAGATGGGCTGGGCATAGTGGCAAGATGCCAAATCCGACCAAAACAGTGTCAGGCCATCGTGAGATCTCAAGAAGGGTAGAAGTCGTTTTCGGAGGCATTCGTCTTTGTAGATTTGTCCGTTGACGGTCCCAGAGGCGATGAAGGGCTGACTCATTTTGCCACATCCGCAGATCGCTTGCCAGACAAGGAATTTTTTGGCAAAATTTCGACAGTTTCTTCTTCCGTACACTCTCCGGAACGGCCAACTTAGAGGTGGCGACGTAGTGTTCCTGTCCTGGCATTTGTTTGGTGTCGGCTTTAATGTAGGTCTCATAGTCCATCACAATGCAGAACGGGTTTGTGAACCACTCCCTGTACAGTGTATCGCTCTGGTTCGGTGCCTTCTGAACCTTGTACACATGTAATCCAGAACGTTTCATTGTTTTCTGCACAAAACAAACTGAAACTTTCGCCTTTTTCGCAACATCCCTGATCGAAATGTTGGGATAACGCTTAAATTGGTTCTATACCATCCTGGCCTTCTCCGGATTTGATGTGCCACGTTTTTTTGCCACTACCATTTTTCTGCTTGGTTGTCTTACGGTCCTTGAACGTTTTGATCACATGAGATACGGTTGAATGTGCGATTCCGAGCTGTTTTCCGATCCATCTGGGCCATCCGTCTTCTTGGGCCTGAATAAAAGTGTACACTATCTTCAGAAAAAAAAGTCAAAATAAATATCTCTATCTGGAAAATATTAATTGATGACCTAGAACATCCTGAACAGGAAAAAGTTCAGGAAGAAAAATTAAATGCCTTTTTAATAGTGTAAAGCGTTTTTTTTAGAATATGGTACGTGCATACGTAATTTTAAATTCTAGTTGATAATCGTTGAATATTTTTGTATCCTTTTGAGATGCTCTAGGCTAACCAAAATGTACCTTAGTTCAGAACTTTAGATCTACAGTTGTAAAAGTAGCTTTAAGGATTACATACGGTATCGATATGTATTCAAACATATATATATATATATATATATATATATATATATTATATATATATATATATATATATATATATATATATATATATATATATATATATATATATATATATATATATATCTATTTTTTTATGAATTTATTCAAACATACATATTGGATGAACCTTTTCAATGAATACTTTCGAATGTTAAAAAAAGACATTATACGATAAACTGTGATGATCAAAATTATCCAAACTGTCCTTGAGTTCAGAACATAAGATATACAGTTCAACACAGTTGTGTATTTAACAACATTCATTAAATAGTGTGGAATGTAAACAGACATAATGTGACAATCTTGGGATCCTCTTGTGAGGCCATCCAAACTTTCAAGTAAAACAAAAAATAACAAGGGAAAATTCAAATAAAAAAGTTATGATAAAAAAACGAGTTTTAAGGGGGTATTACATTTTCATTCTTTTTCATCCTACAACATCGTCCAGTTAAGCGATAGAAAGTTTTTGTTTTCTGGAAAGTTTCATGAATTGATCGAATCTACAATGTTTAAAATACAGGTATACCTCGATAGTACGTACATCAACATTCTCACTTTGAATCAAAATTGCATCAAAACTACTGATTGTATCTGAAATCTAATAACACCAAAAGAAAGAGCGGAAGGTTGTGCTTTATTTTGTCATATAAGATTTCAGATTCAATCAGCGGTATTTATTCGATTGCGATTTAAAGCGAGGAGGTTGATGTACGTACTAACGAGGTATACCTGTACATGGTTATCGATTTGAACCAGAAACAAAAAAGTTTATTTTTTTATCCTTTTACACCCTTAAATCAAATTTGTTAACACAAACATTAGGTACTCAAGAAATTTCGAAACATTGTACAAGACATCAATGGGCCACACCAAATAGTTTCGCCACAAATATCCATGTCCCTCTTTTTTATTTCGTCCCACTGTGCGTGGTGTACAAAAAGAAGAGGAGCGCAACGAGCAAGGTGGATCGATCAAGTAGAAGGCGACCTGCGGACTTTCCGCAGACAGCGAGACTGGTGAGGTGCAGCCATGGACCGATTACAATGGAGAAAACTTCTGTGTAAATAAAGCAGAGGCCACGACGGCCTTGGTCTGTTTGATAAGGTAAGGTAAGATGACTATCAACCATCAAACATATTCAATGAATCTTTTGGAAGATCACCAGTCATTATTTTATAGTTTTGGGATTCTCTAGGTAATGCAAACTTTCCTGGAGTTTAAAACTATAAATCTACGGTAGTAACAGCAGCCTTTGGGTTATGCAAAGTTACGTTACTTATTCTAGCGTATTCAGTGAATATTTATGCACATAGAAGATAATCTTGGGATGGTCTAGGTCTTTCAAACTGTCCTGGGGTTCAGAACTCAAAATATACAGCTGAAACAGTAATGTTTAGGAAACACAAAGTAACAATAAATATTCAAACATATTCAACTAATATTATTAGAAGTCGAAAAATAATATAAAGCAATATTACATGTTCGAGGTCATCCAAACTATCCTTGAGATCATATCAAATATCCTACAGTTGTAAAAAAAGCTTTCTGGGCTAAACAAATGTAGGATGTGCATTGAAACATATTAGTTGAATATCTTGAAAGAATAATAAACTTTATGAGATGATCTTCAGATGTTCTAGGTTATCCAAACTTTCCTGAAGTTCAAAACTTAAAATCTACAGCTGTAAATGTAGTTTTTTGGACCAAACAAAGTAAAAATATGTATTTGACCGATTTAAATGAGTCTTGGGATGTTCAAGGTCAGCAAAACTATCTTTGAGTTCAAAAGTTAGAATCTACAGTCGTAACAGTAGGTTTACAATCTATAAAATGTGACGATATGTATTCACACACGTTTAGTGAATATTTTTTAAGGTTACCAGCCATTATCAGATTACCTTAGGATGTTCAAATTCATAAACACTGACCATGAGTTCAGAACTCAAGATATACAGTAGCAATCGTTGCATTTCAGTAACCATAGCTACGATAAGTGTTCAAACATATTCAATGAATATTTTGAAAAGTCCATAGACATCAAAGGATAAACTTTTTACCCAGGTAACCCATAAGCAGTTCCAAAGCGTCTCTACAGCAGCCTATCAAGCATTTAATTCGCCTTAAATACAACATAAATGCCACTTTTGGTCCAACATACGGCTGCTTTACTGCAATGCTATGATAATGCTGTAATAATGCTATTTTGCATTCGAAATGCTTATAACAGGCTTCCATCATTAAAATAGCATTTGAAATGCAGCTGTACAACAGAGAGCATTCAAGATGCTGATTTAATGCTTAAATAATGCTTGTAAATTCTGAAATGCAGATTAAGGGTTGATTTACTGCATATGCCAATGCTAATTTGTTACCTGGGTAGTTTCAGGTCAGTCTAATAGTCCTTCAAAACTTTTGGTTTACAATTAAAACAGTAGTTTTATGGACTATACAAAGTTTAGTAAGATTGTTTGGCAAAGAATATCCCAAGATTATTTCATAATGTATGTTGGGCTTCATAGCATTCACTGGATATGTTTGAATATGTATCATATCTCTGAAAAGCGGCAAAAGCTACAGTTGTAGATCCTAAGTTCTGAACTTCAAGACAGTTTGGAAAACCTAGCAGATCTAAAAAAACACGTCATTTCTATGTTATTGAGCACCAAATCAATTAGAATACACCAGATTGCTTGTATAATAACACTTGGAAAAATTTAAACCTGAGAGGGTTATTTTACAGAATAATCCATTGTAACGTTTGCATTAAAAAATTGGATCTCTTTTGAATGGTGATAGAAAAAAGATAAGACAGATAATGGCTTTTAATAAATTTCCCTTGAAAGGTAATTTTTTTTTCATTATTTATTTATTTTCCGTCGGTCTATTTCCTCACATGGTGACAATCACCGACGCCAGGGAGACGACTCCACCACCTGGACTCTACCTAACGACTCATGACTATGAACCGGGACTAACGGCTTTACTTCCCTTCCGAAGGAAGACGTGACCAAGATTTTTTCGCCTCAGAAAAACCACCAACGTCGGCTAAAATTGAACCCAGACCCACTGGGGTGCCAGTAGCAGTCACGCTTACCACTACACCACCGACGCCAGCATAGAAGGTAATTATTTAAACTTATTTGCAAAAAAAAATTCTACGCCCTTGCGAGCGGCCTTCCGGCAGTTAACCGGAACATTCGCCATGGCGGACCAAAACATGCGTGTAGGCATGCTTTCGAGTTCTCTCTTCGTTTTATTTATTAATTCCTTCTCAGTATTCGCGACCAAATTGATCGACTTGGAAACCACATCGATATTCAGCCGCTCCAGCTCCTCCAACGATCGCTTCGAGTAGTGGGCCCACGCCAGATCCAGCCAGAACACCGCGTCTTTGCCCTAACGGTATTTCTCGATGAACGACGCAACTTCCGGCAGGCATTTTTTACTACAAATTTTCCAGTTCACCGACAGTCCGGAGCGAAAGAAGAGCGGCATTGACATCTCCTTCTCGCTGATTGTCAGTCACAGCAGCACCTTCTTGGGGAAGTTGGTGTGTGAAATGAACTTCACCTCGGAGATCACTTCCTCCGTGCGGGAAGTAAAATACGAAGTGCCCTGCCAGTCTCGTCGTCCATCACCACGGCCGCGTTGCAATTCTCCGGGAAAATCGAGTTGACCATCTTATTCAGCCATTGCCGCTGCGTCATTGTCTGCAGCACCGAAACCAGTGGACGTGACTTCCGCTTCCTGACATTTATGTTCATGTTCGTCGAGCCGACCTCCAGGCCAGGCGCACGCAGCGATGTAGCCACTTTTCCCTCGATCTTCCTCTTCAGCGTCCTTTGGAGCTTCTTGTTGCTCAGGGTCGTCGGCCGTCCGAAATCGGGCTTTCGTTCATTGCTCTAATTGCTGTCAAGAAGTGCCAAGATGTTGTAGATGCCAGAACAAGCGTATCCGGCGTCCACAAAGTGCCGCACGATGTCCGTTTTCGGCGTGGCGGGGTGCCGTTCTTTGAACAGGCACACTTCTGAACGGAGTTTCTTCACTGTTTTTTGCCATCACGGTTAGTTCGACTGATAGAGCTGTCAAATTTTGTCTGCTGACTCATGGGTTACTATGATTGATGCTGCATGAGTAGTTTTGTCAGTGCGGGTGTTGCGTAGTCCTACGTCACCATTTCGAACAACCCGATGGAGCTGTGCCTTGTAATTTTTATTAACTTTTCTATCCATTTGAATTCGAGAAAATGCGAGTTCAGATGGTAAATTTTTTATGTTCTAAATTGGGTGAAAATAAAATGATATTGATTTTTTCTATTTTGATTTTTTGTGAATTTTTCGTTTTCTACAATGAAGGTTTTTTTTTCGCCTAGTCAAACGTTTTCTTCATAAACCTCTTAAATTTCTCTACCATTTGTCCTCAGACAGTTTCAAGTTAAAATTGTTTGAATAGAACTTCTGCAAACAATTGATGACTTTTTAGAAACTCGCTCGAGGTTTTTTATTCGATCTGTGGAAAATTGATCAGTCTTCGACACCGAAAGCATTTACAAAACCTTATTGCAATCAACGACCATGAAGTTTGTTCGATTGGTCATTTGACGTGGAATCCGTTTTCTCAAACTTGAAGATACAGCTCGGCGGAACGAGTTCCAAAGAAAGATGTTCGACGATGTCACAAACAAGCACCCATTTTGATACCTAGACCAACTTTATTTTGATGGATGAACAATTCGAGAAACGACAACACGTATAGGACTCAAAGCAGACCATGTTGAAAGATTAAATATTTATTTTCTTTTCAAAACCTTTGTTTCATTCATACAGTTACAGATTTAATGACCCACCCCCGAAATTGCAGAATCGCCGATGAGTCGAAGGATTTGTAGTCCTCCATTATTTCCACAGCATACAAAAAATGAACAGGTTTATATCAGTTTCGCAGTAACGCGAACACGAATTCTCTAAACAAATCAACTTTGAAAAACGTATTCTTCAATTCAAAAAATTCTCATAAAATTATATTTTTTTCTTACTATTATCATGAACAGCAACGAACCAGCACCAGATACCAATCTTCAATAAGATGCTTGCTCTTCTTACAGACATGTTATATTTTCGTGGATGCTTTTTTGAAAATCATGCCTATTATGAATCAAATAAGCTCTTCTTGATCGCCGGGCAAATCTTGTTTGAAATGTTTCCCTTTCTGCTTTCGTCAGTCAATAGAGTTAATTTCGAAAACAACCATACGCCAGTCTAGGCGCCAGACGTTGTCCCCTGACTACCAAAATAAAACCCAATATTTTTACTCGATACTGTATCGCAGTTATTTACAACAGCTTCAGAAGAAGGATTAAAATATTTGTAATAAGTGCTGTATTTAAATTATCCTTCAGTCACTTATCTCACATCAATAACTCCTTCGCACACAGCTGATCAAAATCCAAGTGCCTACATGCAAAACGAGCTGGGAAACGTTTGACTTGAAGACCTCGAAGACGCAAGCAAATAACGATATTAGTCTTCGTGGAACACCCGGAATGTAAATCGAAATAGGGATGATTGTACTTCTTAGCTTCCTTTTCATTCATCGACTGTTTGGCAAAAATGAACCGGGCAAATATATGATGGCGGGGCGGTGTGTATTCAACGAGATACAGACCATTAAGCATATCGACTGACTCTGTGCAGCAGTAGCGAGGTATTGGCATTCGAAATCTCAAGACTCCCTCGAGCTAGCAGAGCAAAAATTCAAGATCTCGCTTTGTGAGACAAAACAAAAATGAAATAAACGTTTAGCAAACACATTCTCGAAGACGAGGGTTGAACTGGGGAGAGAAATATCAATAAAATGTTGGAAACGATTCCATCGCATTTCGGCACAAGAGCTCGACTACAAAGAATGTAATGTCAGGGAAATATGATGAAATATTTATTTCGATAGCTGTTCGAGCATGAGCCACGAGAACACGCGTTACATATATTGCTGGATATTATGGACTCGTGTCATGAGATTCAAAGATTTTCATATTCGGAGGGTGATGGCTGGTTTAGCAATTTGTTTTGTCTATTCGGAGAGAAAAGTGTCTCTTGTCTATTCTGTACGGGTGATAACAGGGAGGGATTTAAGATTACATCTGGTAATTGACGACTTCCGCAGAAAGATGGAATATCTTATTTGATGTCTGTAGGTGATAGTGCAGGTGTTGTTTGAATTAAGTAATTCCCTGGGCAAAAACATAACTACCCAGTAATATAGGAGGCCGTGTAACACCCCGTTCACACTACAGCCTGTATTATGTGATATAGGTTATCTTGATATCAAATGCCAGCGCATTATTTTCAGTGAAAACAAGATGCATAGATGCTGATATCAAGATACTCTATATCACGTAATATAGGTTGTAGTGTGTGTAGGGTATTCCCCGTTTTGCACAACGTGCACACCCGCGAATCACTTTCAAAATGTGTGATACGATCACAAGTGAAATTCTAGCTATTCAAATGCACTAAAGTCACTATCAAATGCATTTATTGTTCGAATGTAAGTGGACTTTATTTCAAAACTGAACCGATACCGTCGGCGGTGAGGAGATAACTGGTTAGCAGGGATGCTGCAAGAGCACTATCGTTCCGTCTATCATATCCCTCGTGGAAGATCTACCTACATGCAGAGAGTTGAGATCACTCTCTCCTGTTCGCTTCGCTGCTCTATAGTGTAGCACAAAATAAACCAAATTTCCATAACATACCGGCCGCCTTGAGTTTACTCAAAATAATTCATATAATTGAAAACTAAACAAATAATAAATTAGTGTAATTCAAACTCTCATCCATCTTGTGATCCTCCCAAGCAAGTCTTGCTCAAGACGTGGTCTAGACCGTCCGTCAATCCTACGTAATTCCAGTGATACAATCACGTTATCTCGTTTGCATCTGATGACTTCTGTTGACTACGCTGTTCACCAAATTCGGTATGATGATCTATGTGGATAATGTCAGTATTCGTATCCTCAGAAGATTTATGTAGAAGAAATTTTTTTATTGGACTCCGCACAACTTGTTGCTCTTGGAAAACATAACTTTTAGGGTGGCCCCTGGCATTAACGACAAGAAGTGCCGCAAACCGCCAATTTGACCCATATAGGGCCATACTTAGCTGTGTTGATCTTCAGTGATCTAGATGATGAACGTTTACAAGGTACAGGATCCGTATTTTAGCTGAATTCAGATGGATGCACGAAAGACTGGGTGATTTATTGTTGTGCCGTGCCTAAGAAGACACCTCGGTATCCTGTTGGTTATCTAATATGTGAAGGATGCAGACTTTTGAAATTGCACGGCGATAAGATCCATCGTTCGTACGAACGGTGACAACTCTCACGTGCCCATCTGGACCTGGGTGAATCTCCGTGACACGCCCTAGCTTCCACTTGAGAGGTGGAAGGTTGTCCTCTTTTAATAGAACCAGGGTTCCGATAGTCAAATTATTCCTGTGCCTTGTACATTTGTTGCGATTCTGCAAACTCGACAGATAGTTCGTCGACCAACGCTTCCAAATTATCTGACTGAAGTTCTGAACTCGTGACCACCTGCTGAGCCTATTCTCTGCTATATCTTGTAGACTTGGTTCAGGCACTGCGGTGAGAGGACGTTGAATCGAGAAATGCCCCGGACTTAATGCATCTAGATCACTGGGGTCATTACTCAACGGGGTTAGAGGTCGCGAATTCAAACATGCTTCAATCTCCGTCACGACTGTATGCAGTTCGTTGTATTTCAGCATTCTCTTTCCAATTACTCTTTTCATGTGTCCCTTCAACGATTTGACCGCAGCTTCTCATAATCCAACAAAATTTGGTGATCTAGCAGGGATGAATTTAAAATCAATTGAATCTTGAGCGACCTCGGTTAGTACTTGATCTTGGAACCCTTGTTGACGAAACATCTGATGTAATTCACGCAGTTCTCTTCGAGCTCCCACAAAATTCGAAGCATTGTCGCAGAGAATCAGTTCTGGTCTTCCTCGTCGAGCGTTAAATCTCCAAAGAGCAACAAGAAATGCCTCACTAGTTAGATCCATCACAATCTCAATGTGGACTGCCTTGCAGACTAAGCACACAAACAGGCAAAGATAACATTTTCCTGGAGCGCTTTTCCTGGTGATTGGCTGCAACTCGAACAGGCCACAATAATCAATACCTACTCGTTGAAATGCAGGAGCTGGTGATACTCGTTCCACTGGAAGATCTCCCATAAGCTGATCAAGAACACGCGGTTTCACCCTGAAACACTTCACGCATTCATGCACATCCTTCCTTGCTAGGTTTCTGACAGGCCCAAAGTCTTCACTGTAGCCTTCTCCTCTAGATCCAAGATCTCACGATCGTCTCGAAGAGAGGGAGGAATTCCTTTCAAAATCTCTGGATTATTGGAATTCCACTTCCTGAGATTGAAGCCGGACGCCTTTAGAAGTTCAAGAACCTCCTTACATAGTTCTTCACCTTCTTCGACAGTTTGTGAGCCTGCTAGCATATCGTCCACATAGAAGCATTTCTTCACCACCTTCGAAGCTATGGGATGGTGCATGACTCCTTCTTCAGCGCACCTATTCAAGCAGCGGGTGGCTAGATATGGTGCGGACGCTGTACCGTACGTTATAGTGGTGAGCTTATACGTCCGCAATGGTTCTTGTGCTGAATCTCTCCTGTATATTTTGTGTAGCAGCTGATCTAAATTGTTTTGCCATACCATCCGATACATTTTCTCAGCGTCTCCTACCACGGCATATTTGAACAATCGGAATCGCAGAAGGATGCTTCGAATGTCATCTTGAACAACGGGGCCCACCATCAAGACATCGTTCAATGGCACTCCAGAATCCGTTGGACACGATGCATCGAAAACAACTCATAATTTAGTGGTAGTGCTATCTGGATTGAACACTGCATGATGTGCAATGTAGTATTCTGGACTCGATTCATCATTGCCTGTTATTTCCTCCATGTGCCCCATGGAAATATACTCGTGCATAAATGCCGTATACATGGTTTTCATTTCCGGATTGGTATCGAGACGTTTCTCCGTGGATAAGAACCGTTTCTTCGCAATGTCCTTCGAACGTCCCAGTTTGTCCAGCATGTGTTTCTTCTTGGGTAGAGTCACCTCTAAATTTTCCATTGGGATCTCTAATGGTTGTTTCCTTAAAATAAGCTTCACAGGCAGACTCCTCGATTGACAAACAGCTCTTCGTTTGACAGGATTCTAAATCCCAGAGCTTGATCAATTCTTCAAATACTTCTTTCGTAGTTACCGATGTCGATGCTACTGTACTATAGCTGACGACAGATGTTTTAGGTAAATGTCCAGCAACAATCCAGCCTAGCTCAGTGTTGCGTAGAATTGGACCCGATTTGGAAAGCTTCAGTTGTGCACTCAGCAACAGATCGTAGAAAACAGCTACACCCAAAATGACGTCGATTGATCCAGGCTCATTAAAGGTTGGATCCGCAAGGCAGATTCCCGCAGGTATATTCCACGATGATACCTCGATGTGCTGCTGCGGCAAGCTCGTAGTAATTTTCGACAGTACAAAGAATTTAACCTCACTGGACGTGTATGAGGAGTTACATGACAAAACCGTTGCTAACACGGATTGTTTAGCGACAGAAAGCGCACCGCCTACTCCCTTCACTGGTAGATTTTTCCGAACTCTTCGAAAATTCAAACGTTGCCAAAGATTTTCGGTCATCAAACAAATTTGAGACCCGTTATCCAGCAAAGCCCGTGCAAGAACGGTATTTCCGTGATCACCAAGTTTCACGACAGCGGTTGATAACAATGCATTGTTGGTGTGGTGTGTTTGGAGTGGTGTAGCAGTGTGATGTACTGTTGGAGTATTGGTGGGAGGTGACGAGCATGCGTTTTGCGATGATGTACTAGGAATGGGTATAGACAGTGTGTGTTGAGAAGTATTCCGATTGTGTGCCTGACTTTGTTACTGAGACTGTGCATTCGCGGCTTGAGGTCTTTTAAAAGGCTTCTGGGAGGAGACCTAATTCGGTGTTTGGCCCCTACTCGCAAATGCGGTGTATGGATGAAGCAGGCAATGGTGACTATGTCCACACTTATTACACGTAGACATCGAACAATCCGCAACGAAATGACCGGACCGTAAACAATTCAACACAATCCAAACTTGCGGACAAGCATCTTCCGATCAATAACTTTCATGTTCCCGAAACGCCTACACTGCTCCACGGAATGTTGTCCAGCATTGCAAATCTGACAATCATCGTTCGTCGACACTACAGCATGAACCACTGGATTTTTGCAAGACTTTCTGTAATTGTTACTCCTCCGCGTTGACGTTGACTGCAGGATTCCACAGTAATTCTCCAGAAATTCCACCATTGCTCTGTATGCGGGAATATTCTTCAAACTGTGGTGCGTTTCCCATTGACGAAGTGTGTCGTCGTCCAATTTCTGGGAAAGCATAAACGCTAACAACGTACTCCAATTTTCCGTAATTTCGCCTAGTTTCTCCAACTGTTGGAGGTTGATTTTGAATGATGTCAAGACATGATTTAACCCTTGAAAGCTCTCATTCTTCATAGGAGCAACAGCGAACAATGCCTTCAAATGCTCCTGTGCGATGAGTTTATGGTTCTCGTATTTCGCTTCCAATATTCCCCAAGCAATAGTGTAATTTGCTGCAGTCACTTGAATTGAATTATTTTGAATAAGAGCATCATCCTTCAGCGCAGCACGTAAATAATTGAATTTATCGATCGTGTAGAGTTGATTATTCTCGTGTATCAGCGATTTGAAGTTTTCTCGAAAATTAATCCAATCTGACAGCTTGCCTGAAAACGTAGGAAGTAGCAGCTCTGGATACTTGGTTCTCGATGGCTGACAGATCTGAGCTGCAGGTTGCCGTTCGACAACAACTCCCGTAGGTATGCTACATTTAGCAATAAGAGCCTGTTTCAGGCGAAAATATTTATTTTCAAATTCTTTGAAAATCTCTTCATTCTCTCTTTGGCGCACTTTCGTCATGTCAGCTTGCTCCGAAGATGTCTCATCAGCTGCATGCTGCACTTCATCGTCCACGTCTAGGTCGTCTGTTAACAATTCGATCTCCACTCTCACTTCACAGTACTTGTCGTCTACGTCATCTAATTTCTTTAAGCGTAGCTCAACTGCACCTCTATCGCAGTCTTCTTGATACCAGTGAAATCTATAAATGGCGTTCCAGCTTTACTAGCTGTCTCAGCTCAGACACTGGCATCGTCGCAGCTCACTTGCACGTAATTTTAATCACTAACTCCCGAAACCTCAAGCGACCGAACGAATGACAATTGACAGAAAATCTCAACTTCCAAATTTTCCAAAAAAGGCAATGAATAATCAAAATCAGAGAAACTCAAACACGTTCTCCACTGCTTCCTGCTGATGAAGAGTACACAATAGCATGCAATTTACTCTCATCAAAGCTTTAAATTCATCTACCGTCCGTAGAGCTTTTGCTATGGCTGTTGCACAATGCAAGCCAACCAAGCCACCTCAACCACTAAATCTCGCACACACACACTGGGTACTTAGCTGATTTCCTTTGGTGAAGTCCATAGGCCGTTGACCCTGGGTCGTTGAATCGATGGTGATGTCCACAGAAGACGAGCAAGAACCTTAGTCTTGAACACTGCGCCTATACTGCAACCACACATGCACGAATTCGAAAGCCGCCAACGAGAACTATATGCCTTTGAAACCCAATTCCTTCCGTGCTAGCGTAGAACAACTTGGACCGAAGCACGTCTTTCACCAAACAACTTTCCAATAGCAGCGTACAATCACGCCAGTAACTGACAATAAGACACTACTGATCTATTGTCCGGTAGTTCGATGACCGTATCGAACTTTTACAACGCGCACTATCACTGTACGCGGGTCTAGTAAATTCGGATCGCTAGGACCAAATGTTGGGTATTCCCCGTTTTGCACAACGTGCGCACCAGCGAATCACTTTCAAAATGTGTGATACGATCACAAGTGAAATTCTAGCTATTCAAATGCACTGAAGTCACTATCAAATGCATTTATTGTTCGAATGTAAGTGGACTTTATTTCAAAACTGAACCCATACCGTCGGCTTATCAGTGATGCTGCAAGAGCTCATCTCTGGTCCTATCGTTCCGTCTATCATATTCCTCGTGGAAGATCTACCTACATGCAGAGAGTTGAGATCACTCTCTCCTGTTTGCTTCGCTGCTCTACAGTGTAGCACAAAATAAACCAGATTTCCCTAACAGTGTGAACGGGGTTTAAAGGTTAATGCAAGCAAACATTTTCTTCTTCAGTCGAAAAGAAGATTTATTCTGCTTCATCACAAATTGTACTAGGAGTCCGTCACAGGAAGCTCTCAATTTAAACCCCTCCATCTCTGTTTTGGCTTGATTTGGCCTCTTGTCACAATGTAAAATCCGTACAAGAATAGTATAAGGTGGAAGAGGACAAATACGTGCCAAAAACAGCCAATCCACCAAACTGTCCAAAACTTCGCCCAATAGGGAAGCACTGGGCTCTAGTTAAGCGGAAACTCTTCGAAACGAAGAAGTTAGGAAATGGTACCGATGGCGGGCGTATCTGAGAACCTTATGCCGGGTGTACCACAGAGAGTTCAAGAATTTTACAGAAAGAAGGATTTGCATCGTACTCAACTGTTTCTAATACAGATATAACTCTATTATTGTGAAGAAAAAAATCGGTTTTGGCGATTTATGTGCACATTTTTTTGCTACTATTATGTTGGTGTCCGAAATTGAACGTGGAAAAGCTTTATGCCGTCCAATCTGTTGTCATAATTTGAGCAGATGTATTTCTGTCGTATTCTGACAACGAATTTCAGTTAGGTGGATAACCTAGATCCACACATTCTACACTGATGCCATCTTATTCTAATGGATTGTTCAAGATCTCGACTAGACAGAAAGTAGTATTCGTTTCGCAAATGACTGCATAAGCAGTTGATGACAAGTTCAGGAACTTATGATTTCTCATACTGGAAAATCTGCCTAACTATCATGTCTGAGGGTTGAATTCATGAAATAGCACACTATTGCACATCGTCAATTTTCTTTCAAATCATCAATATCGTCGAATGATCTGTATAGTTATATCATTCCAGTGTATCCTCGCGAAGTTAAACTATTTTAGTCCAATTTCAAAGGGTATATTGTTTACCGAGCGAGACTTTGAATAAAATCAGAGTGTGGAAATTGAGTTTTTCTACATCTACACCCACATACCGCATGGGGCACCGAGTTGCCCGTTCCCGGTACGAACCGACCGTATTTTCCGACATTGGACCGTTTGTGAGTGCGTGGCACATAAATCACAACTGAGTGGATAAATTATGAGCGCGTAGGTACGGCAGCAGCAGCCAGTAGATAGAAGAACGAACGAGTGAATCACAATCTGCAACTAAGAGAAGCCGAATATATCATGCACGCAGATCATCGAAAAAATAACACCGAGGAAGTCTTGAGTGTCGCTGCTCGCAAGTTCGATGTCGTTTCGCTCAAAAACCTATGAGGTACGGTTAAGGGGCCAACTTCGAGCCCGGAGTGGGTAAAACGTGTGTACACATACATATATGTAGACATTGCGCGGCAAGGAGTTATTGATATCTTCCAAGTCTCTTCTCTAGCGATATATCATCCCCGAAAGTTGGGAGGGTAAGTTCGGGGGAGGTGATTTTTAGGAAGTAATAAATCGTTACGATTGGATAGCTCTACAAATCTGCGGATGGAACCTCGGGTATCGAGAGAGTAAAAAGTCATCACATTTGAATTTATGGTGCTTTTTTGAAGATACGTTTTTGAGGAAATCGGTGGCGGATAAATACTGTTGGTTTTGAGTACTATTTGCATTCAACTGAGCAATTGAGCTAGTACCATTCCACATAATGAAGATTCCATATGCTAGAGAGCACCACATGGGAAAGAATAATTCTTCCTCACCGTCAGTTGGTCTTATGGTCAACTATATCTCGGGACATTTCATTTCATTTCATTACATTGTTGTACATTACTATAAGAGCTAAACGAACGAAGACTGACGGAAGAAAAAACGCGATAACAATATATAGTCCATCAGCAAAAAGATAACGAGTGTGATATATACACGTCCCATTTATAAGACACTCACTGCGGAAATAAATGGGTTGAGAAATGAGAATGAGCAGCAATTGCTACCAATGGCGTAGTTAGAGGCCATTCTTCCGTTTTGGAAGGAATGGTTGAGAATACACAATGAAAAACAAACTAGAAGGAACTGCCCGTATGGACTGACATAGAACAATTCTGAGGTTATTTGATACTTAAATTCTCGTGTAGCATCGATTGTTTTTGTTTTCTCACGGCTTACAAAATCAGAAAATGAGAAGGAAGATTATAAATTTCCATTTAATTCCAACTACCTTTATCGCTTATCTTTACAGATACGCGTATTTCGTCAACAAAGTGCAGACTTATTCAGTGTCATGTAGTCAGCTTCTCATTTTCTAGTTACAGGTATTCCACGAAACAGTTCGCACTTTCCAGGAATTGAAAAATGAGTTTGTGGCTTTGTTTGCTGTTTAGGTAGAGTGAAAACGTTGTTGATTAAGCGCATAGGCTGCAGAAAAACTTCAATTAAATGGTGTTTAGATCAAAATTTGGTCGACTTTAACTTGACACATTTCCTTTCATCGTGCATTAAAAAATTTTGCGCACCCTCCGTTTTGAAGATGTGTGCGTGTAGCATCTTGCCTTTATATTGATTTTGAGATTAGCACTTCAATTATCAAAATGTCGTCGAAGGAAGAGAAGCAACGCATCAAAATGTTGCACGTGCATGGCGAAAATCCAAACTACTCTCACGCCAAGTTGGCAAAATTGTTGAATGTGGCTAAACTACCAACGTATTAAAAGTGTTCGGTGAACGTTTGTCAACAGCCAGGAAAGGTGGATCGAGAGGAAATCGAAAGCCGGAGGTCACAGCGACGACAAAAAGAGTCGCCCGCTGTTTCGAGCGGAACCCCTACTCCTTCGTCCGAGATGTCGCAAAGAAGCTGGGAGTGGCGCCTTCAACCATGGATAGAGCTTAAAAACGAGCTGGACTGTCTACTTACAAGAAGGCGGTGACTCCAAATCGCGACGATAAACCAAACATGTCGGCCAAAACACGATCGCGAAAGTTGTACACGACGATACTGACGAAGTTTGATTGCGTGGTACAGGACGATCAAACATACGTCAAGGCAGACTTTAAACAGCTTTCTGGGCAGGAATTTTTCACGCCAACCGAACGGAAAAGGTGTCAAATATTTTCAAGCACATTAAACTGTTAAACTTCCCGAATAAATATCTGGTGTGGCTTAAAGAGCATCGTTTACATTACGACCGGAACCGTCAACCAGGAAATTTATCTGAGCGAGTGCTTACAAAAACGTCTACTGCCTGCAGCAACACAATTGTTCCGTTCTATTCTGGCCGGATTTGGCATGAGTCTTAGATGATAATTTTTTTCTGTTGCATTATTGTCGAGTACAATTTTTAGATGTGCTTCAGTATTGATTTTTTGATGGAACGTTTGCTTGTGGATCCTAAATTTGATATTTGCCCTCCACTGTCCAACAGTTCAACCAAAACGACTCCCATAGCGTCTGTATTGGTATATGACCGATTTACATCTTCTCGCTGATTTCTCACCCAAATAGCACAAATACAGTTGAAGGCTTTTTAAATGGCTTTCGATGGCCTCTTACATCAAAACTCTTCCGTTTTTTGCGCAATACATACACTGTTCTTTGATAATGTCCTGGTATTCACACACCGTACACAATACCGCCATTTTCAACAGACAGGATCTAAACACGTACCAATAGTGCTCGGAATTAGAGCACACAGGATTATTGTGAATCCAGTAATTTATTACTCTCTGTTATAGATTTCCATGGCTTGAACCATGTTCAGATTCATGGCGAACCAGCCCAGGAGGCTGAAAGCCACGATAATAAAGATAAAAAAAATAAAAAAAAATAAAAAAAATGTTCAGATTCATTTTTCGCATTTTCTGCTTCTTCGGGTGTTTTTTAGGCCTCTGAGTCTACTTTTCTCCCATGTTTATTATTTCTGCGCACTTTCCACTTTTCTTAACCGCTTTCTTATTACTCCGGGAGAACTACCTCTTTGTTTTCATGAACTTGCGCGGTTCTTCGAGCACTCTCGTTTCCCTTGCGAAACAACCAAATATTAGCCGAGTTTCCTACCCCTATGTTTCAGGGCTTTTAATGTTCTGATTCATGGTTCCGTATACGTCGCTAGTACATAACAAATTGTCGCTTCACTTGCACCGGATCAGTATTTTATCTTCACCGATAGTCTCAGTTAGAAAGAAACTATTCGCTCTTTGAGGCCAGTAAAGCCCTCCTCATATTTTATCAGAGAATACCGGAGCTTCAAGTGCTTTATTTCATCATCACCTTTGTATGGATGCCTTCTCATTGTTAGAGTCTGGGCAATGAGATAGCGAACTCACTTGCAAATGTCGGCGCTATGGGAGGCGATATTTGTGATCGACCTATCGCCTTCAACATTTTTTCCTATTTTTCGTCAACAGTCACTCGTCAGCTGGCAGTATAAATGAAGTAAAGGAGATTTGGGGCTAAGGCAATATTCTATCATCCCAAGGATTTCGAAGAAATATTGGTTTGGGAGGATGGATGTGGGTCGAGACTTCATTCGCGTCATGTCTCGAATCGTTATTCTTTGAACGCTCATTTATACCGAGCTGGACTGAGCAACAGCAATCTCTGTGAATGTGGACAAGGTTATCAGGACGCAGATCACATTATTTGGTCTTTTGCTGAGCATCGTGAAGTCAGATCGGAGCTCTGCGATTCCCTTCGGGCTCGAGGTAGACAACCCAATGTGCCAATTTGTGATATTTTGACTGTACGTGATTTGGAGTACATGAAACTCAAGATTGAAGTTAGTTCAGCCTTAGATTGTAGTAAGTTTAGTGTGTGTATTTGTTTTTCTCTTTCTCAAAAATGTTCAAAAGTAAACCAAAAGTTGTATAGTTATAAGTTTTTTGCCAATTTAGAATTTTAAATAAATGTGTTATGTAAAGCATACTTCAAATTCCCACCAATATTCTCATCCGTTAAATTGTTATTCCTATTAACATCAAGACGGCTGCAAGTAGTCGGTTCTATCCTTCTTCATTTAGTTTTAAGATAACTGATATATATAAATTTGAAAACTTGGCTCTGTTAAGTTGATTCGATTGAGTGTATACAAATTAATGATTAAATAAAAAAAAAGTAGCGGGGGATTATATCAGAGATACATCCGCAAGGTCCGAGCCGTATGAAATTATTATTTGTCTGAGTGTATTTTATAGGTCACTTCTTATGAATTTTGCTGCATACTGCACTTGCATGATCCTCATCTCACTGAGCCTATTCAACGCAATGATAAAATTTCGAGCCACTGAAAACTGGCCATTCGTTCCTTATGAAATCATTTCGGTTCATCTCGCGTGCTATATACTAGATAGCACGCGAGATGAACCGAAATGATTTCATAAGGAACGAATGGCCAGTTTTCAGTGGCCCGAAATTTTATCATTGCATTGGGTAGACATGGGAACCGGTAACCAGTGTTGGTGACAGCCGAAAAAATCGGCGTTAATTATTTATTGTTATTCGTGCTTGAAACAACCGTATTGATAAATGTGTTGGTAAAGGCATGAATAGCTTTGGAAATACGACCAAGTAGGATCGCCAGATGATGATGTTCGGAGACGAGAGATGAAAGCATTCATTTGAACAGAATCTTTCATCGTTTTTTAGTTCAAATGACAGTGTTGAAAGTTTTGTTGAGTATGTACCGTCTGGGAAAAACCAGCCTACTCAATTAGATTTCTTTAAAATTTCCCTGCCACGCGTATCCGATAAGTCGTGACATTTTTTTCAGGACTATTGACACAATGTTTTAGGCAAACCTTATTAATTTTATATAACATAACATGCAAGAAAAATCGCTATCGATATTTCAATTGAAGAGGGTTTAATATCCATATCGTCGATTATCGTTCGTTGAACAAACATTCGCTTATTTTCTATTTCAACAAGAATGCATACATTTTTGTTTTGTGACATGTAAAAACTCTTCTTTACCAGACAGGGAATCCACTGCCTCCGGGATGATAATACCGTACCATTACCAACTAAGTAACCTGTACCATCATTAGAATCTACCAGAAATAGATAATATAGTCCTAAAGGAACACATGTTACTTTATATTAACATTTGGCGTTTAGTTGTTACATATTTTCTGTTTTCCCGCTGTATTTACTGGCTGCACTTTTCGGCTTCCAATTCATTTTTGCTTAAATAAAAGTACCACACAATCACCAAGTGATCCAATCAGAAGCTTCCGGCACTAGCACACAATCGAATCAGGACACGAAAATAAACTACCAACAGAAGCCAACGAACGAATCAATAAACTGTAAGCGGTGATGAACACGCGTACAATTGCCAGGCGACGAAGTTCATGCAATGTTCATTCAATGTTTACCTTGGCCCATCAGTTTTCGGTTTGAAAAGAACCTCTCATTGTGTGCGTCTATTGAATCAAAGAAGAGCGTGCAACGAATGATTTTTGAGACAATTGGAACCATCCTTGCCGGTAACTGTCCGATTGACCGGTCTTTCAAGACTCTATCTCCCAAACCACAACCGGGTGGACTGTGGCGGGTGGACAAAGCCTTGCCCAAAGCATCAGCTGAGAGTTATTGTCGAAGACTGAAATAATTTCGATTCGTCTCGCGTACTATGTATGTACTAGCCTTAACAGCATAGCTCCGAATGAATAGAGGCACGAAAATACAGTACAAAGCAAAAATCACAGGACGGGACGGGCCTCAGTTATTGAATCAGACACCGGCAACAAAGCAAAATAATTTTGCCGCTGAGGGGTGTGGCTATTTAAGTATTCATCATTAAATGAAACTAAATGAAATAAAAAGAAGATGACAATTTGAACCATTACCCGTTTTTGAAGACCCAAATAGGGAAGAACATGTGTTCATCCTGTTCATAGGGTGATTTGTATGGGAGCAAAAGTAGGTCATTTTTAAGTTAAAAATTAAACTTCTTATACTATTAGCACTTCATTAATCCTAGAGGGTTTGAGCTGTTAAGTGGAATACCTGTAACTATAAAAGAGAAGAAGAATTCTTATTTTCCATTTAATTCCAACTACCTTTGCTTATCTTGACAGATACGCGTATTTCGTCTACAATGAGCAGACTTCCTCAGTGTCACTGTTTCGTCCGTTTCGGTAGTTGGAATTAAGGGGGGATCCCAAGTAACAATTTCAGTTCTATTCCAACCGTATAGCACTCCTCCTGGCTTTGTTGATGAAACTACATTCAAAATTGTTTTGTCCACCAACACCTCCTCTATGCATCTTTAAAGCCGAAATTTGTACAAAGTGGCCCTCTCTATAGACGGTTGTGAAAACAAATTAATAAAACCTTTCCAAGACCATAAAGATTTTGAAAATGTTCTAGTGAAAGATGTTATGACCACTTGAGAACCATCATAAAACCTATTGGCCGCCATCAAAACCAGCATAGGGCCGAATGGCCACAGCTGTCAAACTTCACGGCGATATCGTGGTTGGTTTTTGTTGTTCTGCTTTGTTCGATTCTCTGCTCTTCTGATTCATTCAACTGTAAATAATGGTTAAAAAAAGCTCAAGTGTTGCGGGAAATTATGTTTGATAGCAAAATATATAAAACATTTTGAGTTTTTTTTATAGCGTATCATGTTCCAAATCATATGCGCATTTAATTTTATGGTGAATATTGGCACGATAAGAGCTGAAAATTAATGCGCCTCAGAAATTATGCGAGTTTACAACAACAAAAACAAAATTGAAAGAAATATATTCGATAAATTAATCATGAAACTTCTGAAAATTGATGGAATTCAATAAGGTTAGCTAAACGAATACCGAAATTTATCTCAGATCTACAGATAAATTGTATTGCAGTTAAAATTTGGTGTATTTATTTTTCCACATTTCAATTATTTGATATATTCCAATATGGCAATTGCAAGAAATCAGAGTTTTGCCAAAAAGTCAATTTGTCTTAGCAATGGCTACTATAAAACTATCTGGTCGCTTGGTAGTTTTTCTCAATGCCAATTAGCCGTTTAATGCATTTACTGGAAGCAAAATGGTTTTATAATGCTTTTTCAACTGACCATAATAAGATAATATGAATGAGTCCTAAAACGGCATTTCAAAACAGCATTTTAGGAGTTAACAAAGTCAAAATAAAACCTTTGAAGTAAAAGGAATTTTAGAAGTCAAAGTTTTGAGATCGTTGTAAAGAAGCTGTGTAGGTTTTTATAAATCTGACTAAAATTCGAAACCTATTAGCATCTCTTGCTGCCATAATAAATCCGAATTGATTTCTACTGGCTTTCATAAAACTTTAGTAAAATGTTAGTAAATTACCCCTAGAATACGCTCTTGAAACCCTTTTGTCAAAATTCGAACTCCAAGTGTTACTCGCGCCTTTTTCGCCTTTTTCGCCTTTTTCGCGGGCAGCAGGTATAAGGGGACGCTTAAAACTTTCGCGTTTTTCTCAAAACAGCATTTTCGGAGTTTATGCCAGTGATAACTCGAAAACTAATTATTCGATTAAGCTGAAATTTATAGGATTTCTTTATTGTAGTATTACCTTCTATATGAAAAAATAATAATTGTAAAACTTTATTATTAAATATGGAAAAATGCAAGAAAACGGCTGAAAAAATGTGGATTTTTTCAAAAAAGTTGTTTTGTTGTGCAAATATTTATTTTTTAACTTTTTTTTTAAATTCATCTACAAACTGTATATGTAATTAATGTAATCTTTTTGGATTAGCAGGTTTCAGATCCAAACTGCGATAAGGAGAGCCGGCACAAGCAAAATATAATTACTTTTTCAACGCACTCTAATGGCCGCCATTTTGTTGAAATAAATTTGAAAAAAATTATTTTTGTATACTACATGGATACACTTATAGTTGTAAAAAAGTTTCGATTGATTTGTGTAAAAACTTACTCTTGAAATTTGTTTTTCAAAAATGAGTTTTTTCTGTAATGCTAACTGTATAGCCCCCCCTTAAAGGGTGTCCACGATGAAATTGCCACACACAAAATTGATTCGCAAAATTCGAGTTTTCATCCGATTGCCATCAAATTTTCAGGGATTGAGAAATAACTATTAAACTTCATTTTACCATTTTACTCGTATTTTATTAACAGTCCATACGCAAATGCCCGCACCTTGGCCTTAACCCCGGCCATAAGATTCTGCACAACTTGTGAATCAACCGTTTTTTGCATGTAAGCCTATATTTTCTTCAGTTCCTCGACTGTCTTCACTACCTTAGGTCGTTTAAGAAGCTGCTGCTTCATAATCGCCCAGTACTTCTCGATGGGGTGGAGCTCCGGAGTGTTGGGAGGGTTGAACATTTTCGGCACGAAATTGACCTTATTGTCCGCATACCACTTCAGCACGTCCTTGGAGTAGTGGCATGAGGCCAAATCCAGCCAGAAGATTGTTGGGACGTTGTGGGCCTTCAGGAGAGGAAGCAGCCGCTTCTGGAGGCACACTTTTATGTACATCTGTCCGTTCATCGTGTCCTGGGTCACGAAAGCTGCACTCCGCTTCCCGCACGTGCAGAAGGCTTGCCAAACCAGGAATTTCTTCGCAAATTTGGACATCTTCTGAGTGCGGACATGCTCCAGAACGCTGAACTTATCCTTGGCCGTGAAAAACAGGTTGCCGGGGATCTGTTTGAAGCCTTCACATATGTTTCGTCGTCCATGATGCAGCATTCAACTTTCGTCAGCATGTTGAGGTACAACTTCCTGGCACGGGTTTTGGTGGACTTGTTCTGCTTCTCGTCGCGATAAGGGGCCTTTTGTACCTTGAACGTTCGAAGCCCAGCCTTAGTTTTGGCCTTCTGGGCAAAACTTCGGCTTAGGTGCAGCTTCTTAGCCACATCCCGAACGGAGGCGTTCGGATTTCGGTTGAAGGCCCCAACTACGCGGTTGTGATTTTTGGTGTTGTACGGAATACTTTTTCCTTCACTTCTGGGCTTCCGATCGGTGGTAAACCGTTCCTCGAACCGCTTAATCACTCGCGACACCGTGGAACTCGCGATTCCCAACGTTTTAGCGATGGAACGATGCGAGAGATCCTTGTTCTCGTGATGAATGCGCAAGATTTTATCACGCACGAGCTGTTCTTTCGACTCCATTTCCGCGAGTTTTGATCACAGGACTTTAAAACTTGCAGGATGTAAATAATGCACTATGAACGAAATCCACTCAAATTTTTATTAAATTCTACCCAACGGTTAAAAAGTTAGAGCAATTTCATAATGTGGCAATTTCATCGTGGACACCCTTTAAATGGGACATACTTATTTTTCTTCTTATTTCTAGCACTTGATTGTTATTTCAATGCAACATTTTTTAGGTTTTTTTATCAAATGGTGTATGAATTTAGTAATTATGTTATGTTGAACGAGAGTTATTAGCGTTCAAAAACTTTTCACTTAAGCGTAACGCTTTCATTTGTCACAATTTTGAAATGACACTCGGTATAAAAAAGAAAAACGTAGTCCTACGTAGAAATATAAAACAAAAAGTTCTGATTCTCATAACCACCAACACATTCGTAAACTTATAAAAATAGTGAGAGGTATCCTTCCAACAAGGGAAAAGAACACGGATTCATCCGGATCATTTATTCAATACACAAAATCGCCAGCTTGTCTGATACAGACCAACACAATTCGGTGCAGCAAGCTAAGAGTTTGCTGCATCTAAACGTACATGATTGTTTTGACCCCTGGCCCAATAGTCCATAACCGTTAAGGAGCTTATGATGCTCGGCGCAAACCTTTAAATCGCCAAGGAGCATTCCCATAATGGCACGGTCACTTCGGTATCGTCCTGGACCGTATCAATCCACCGTCAATGGGGGGAAACGCCGTTAATTGTCCTTCGACATCTTCGAACGACGAACTCCGTCCCTTAATCAGCCACTATTCGCCGTAATCTTCACCAGTCAATGTTCATCATCAACGGCACTTGTTGGACTTTGAGATCGTCAAGACCAGCGGTACGTATCCAAGAAAATCCCACAATTGCTGACACTCACATTGTTAGCTCCAAAGTATAACCAACTTACAGGATCAAAACAGAAATTTTCAACTCCTCAATAAGAACCATCGTTTCTCTCGTTTCAGAGTCAATAATTTATTTTTTAAAGATTTGTTTGAGGGGTGAAATTAACTTTCCATGGCCGTAGCTGACAGGAAGGCGGTCAGCAAGAAATAAAGCAACAAGAATTCAGCCGAACAATGTTGAACACGGTTTTGAAACTTGATGGCCCTTCCGTCGTTTTCACGGCCACAAACTTATTTCGATAGAGTTATTAACTCTATTTATCCTATGGAAATTTAATAAAATAGCACTATAAAAGGCAGTCCGCTCATTTCAATGGCTAACACCCTATCTCGAAATTTTTTATTATTATTAGTATTTTCATAATTATTTTCGTTGCTTCTAAGAACGCCACTGATCGCTCCGGCTATCCTAGCTATCATCACCGGGTAAAGTAGAACAATCGAAAATCCTTCGTCCCAGTGACTAGGATAGATGGCAACGATGGAAACTGCGGGGATTGCTCTTCTGTTCTTACAAAAGTGATAACGTAATCATAATTTTATTAGGGAGCGCGTGTGTCGTCCGTCAGTCCGAACGAACGAAGCGGAGTCATCCCAACGAAAAAAAATGTCCTCATGTCGCACTGAAATCCTTTCCGCTAGACGGTCCCGGTTTCATTCGTTGCCAGCCATGCTGGCGTTTCATCGCCGTCATCAGAGGAAATGGGATTGGACAGTGAGCGATTGTAATATTGGAACCGATAAGAACGAAAATTGCGGACTGGAGAGCATTTGGCCGGCTGCACTTGACGATTGGAATGGGACCAAAGGAAAACGTTCATGAAGATTGGATTAGATCTTTTCCATTGTCCCATTTATTACCTACACTGAGGGGGGAAGGAGGGGTGAATAGAATTTTGTTTTTTCCTAGTGACTTTTAACTCTCATGATACACTTTCCGTGTTGCGAATAGTAAATGCTGACTTTGGGGATGACAAGTTTGTGGAAGGATTGTGATTTTGGAGAGTGAATCGGTAGAAATAGATCTAATCCTATGCGATGATGAAAGCTTTTCTTGGAAATGCGCATTTCATCCATTTATCATATGGGGAGAGTAATCCTCAAAAGGATATCTTTCTTTTATTTTGACGCAATTATGAAATGTAAAAAAAGCGGTTGCGCGTTTATTGCAGATTAGGGAACGTCCATTAATTACGTCACGCAAAAATTGACGTTTTACAATCCCCCTCCCCCCCCCCCTTGTCACGTTTTTTGTATGGACCTTTAAATTTTTTGTATGGATCGTCACGTTTTCTCAACCCCCCCCCCTCCCCCCTTACTGCGTGACATAATTAATGGACCTTTCTTTATTGAAAAAAAAAAGATTCTGAAGTTCTAGAAACGATATTACGCAGTCAGTTTTTGCTTCGCCAAAGAAGCAGTAACAATAAGAAAAGGGGAGGTATGAAAGGGGCTCCATTAATCTTTTCTAAAAATATGTTGCGGCATATTAGTCCATTCCATTTTATTGCGCTTGAATATCGAGAAAAAATATGGGTGAATTAGTGTCGTAAAATCTAATAGTTCTATGATAACATAAAAGTTATTGATGGCATCAGCTCTCTAACCTCATTATGTATTGCTTTTCTTCTGTTCAAGTCATCGTGTTCGTCGCTAGTGACGGGTTTCCTGTGTTTTTGCATGAAGTTAAAATTCAATTGCATTAGATTCGGGATTAGACATTGTGGCATTCTATGATATCATTTCATAGTAGCACAACCAGTGGTTTCTACTAAATATTGGCAACTCCGCATCTTTAGGCACTCGAAACAAACCTGCGGCTGCAGTTGCCGGATTCGAAACGGTGACTTGATTTTATTGACGTGATTTGACGTGAAAATGATCCGTTGACGTGGTGCATGAGCGAGAGAAAAAAAATTCATTTACACACTCTGAGACTGTTTTCCACAGATTTATATCACTGACTTTCACTTCTTTGGTTGTCAATGTTGAGTTTCGCACCAATACGGAAAGTTAATATAGTATTTTTTTTAAATTAACTTAAAAATACATAAAAAACAATCAACTTACTGTATCAGTTAAGTGACCCCGAGGTAGAGGATAGCATCCAGGATCCATACTCCTTACGCCAAAGTCACGAGTTCTAATCTCATCCCCGGACAAGTTACGAAAATACCCAAGAGGTATTTAAGTGACTACGAGGGGAGATGAACCAGCCCAGCGCTGAAACTCTCGATAATCAAGGAACGGAAACAGTCATACTTCTGCTGTGTTGAACTTGAAATTTCTTGTTTTACAAATCTAAGTCGATTTCATTCTAAAAATCATATATCGTTTTACCAATTGCATTTTGATATAATGACACTTCGGAAGCTCCAGTAGCCAGGGTCACAATGTTTTTTAGCCGGTTCAAGTTTAGTCTTTTCGATCGTAGATTGATCACAAAAATGATCCTGAATTATTGAATCCAAGCACGTTATGAAATGTAATACCGTCTCCGAAGCATAGGAATATGGCCTTCCCATGACTATAGACAACAAGCTTGAATATGTGCCATATTTGCTGTCGAAAGAAACCAGTGCTTAAGGGGGATATATAGATAGGATGACTAAAAAATTCATTTTTTTTTTCTTTTTGCATAAAAAGTTAGTAAAATTTCCGTAGAATACGCTCCTGAAACCCTTTTTTCGAAATTCGAACTCCAAGTGTTTCTTTTCATCGTTCATCGAAGACGCCTTTTTCGCACGCGGCAGGAATTTTACGATAATTAAAACTTTCAACGCGTTTTTCTCAAAGCAGCATTTTCGGAGTTTATGCCGGTGGTAACTCAAAAACTGATTCTTCGATTGAGCTGAAACTTACAGGATTTTTTTATTATAGTAATGCCTTCTATATGAATTAAAAGTAATTGTAATTTTTTATTATTAAATATGGAAAAATTTGATAAAATGGCGTAAAAAATTTGGAGTTTTTTTAAAAAGTTACGCCAAAAGTGCAAATTTATTTATTTTTATTTATTTTTCAATTCATCTACTAACTGTAAATGTAGTTATTGTAATTTTTTTGGGTTAGCAGATTTCAGATCAAAACTGCGACCAGGAGAGCCAGCACAAGCTAAATACAACATTTATTTCAACGCACTCTAACGGCCGCCATTTTGTTGAAAAAAAATTGATTTTTTTTTGTATACTACATGGATACAATTATAATTGTAAAACAGTTTCGATTGATTTGAGTAAAAACTTCCCCTAGAATTTTTTTTTCAAAATTGAGTTTTTTTCTCGTTCTAACTGTTATAACTTAAACAACGCAGAAATCTAAATGTTTCTTTCTATCGGTGAACCACCTCTGGAAAAAAAATTCGTTTCGCTTCTGTACTGAAACTGCATTGTTTTTAACTCATTGTAAATTTTACCAAGATCATTCGTGATTTTAATATTAATTAAAACGCTATTGAAAATGCTAAAACTGTGTTACACCATTTCGAGATTGCGTCGACAAAAATGCTCCGACAATTACTGAAGTCACCATGTAAAGCTAAAACTGTAATAAAAACCATATAGTTCTACTACATCTCCAACCCTTCCTCTACTCGCCACCAATGGATAGTACCATAGAAATGGAGTCATCTCTCTCTAGCAACAATTGGCAAAAAATCGTTTCAATAGAACGGCAATTGTACTTTTGATTCCTAGCGTGTGGTTCGCAATTGGCTACATGGCTACGAACCTCCTAAGAAGTGGGCAGAAGTGCATGCTAAGTTTAATAGTGGGCTTGCGGCCGAATATGCAGTGTTTAGTGCTTGATCAATTATTACGGATTAAGAGGTAAATGACGATGTTTCAGCACCTCAATACCATAACACTGACAGATTCCTTCCCGATTAAGGAAAACGGACATCTTTTCACCAGACCACGTGCAGGGCGGCTGGAGAATTCCGCCAGATAGTTTCTTGCATGCACTACTGAAACCCGAGGCATATCCACGCATTCCACACAAGACATCACCATTGCCATTGTTTCATGAGCACAATCAACCGGGACGTACTATTAGGTAACAATACGGTAACAATGGAAATTTGAATCGCTTGAAACCACTAACATTTTACAGCGATCGCAATCGTTTCTGACCCAGAATAGCGGCAAGCTGAACAGCCGAAGCGAAAAGGCCTTCAACAGAGGGCCTTTATTTACAGGCTCGGTTATTCCTCAGCGTGCGCGGTGGAATTCGGTCTTGCTGACATTCCCGGACCTGGTCACCTCGTCGCATCTGGGCATCGCGAAACTTTTGAGTGGCAAGACGACGACATTCCCTCGAAGCTATCCGACGGCAAGGCGAGACTCGCATCTGTGGTGTGACGAGTAGAGACGGCGCAACCAGACGTCGTCGTGCGACAGAGGCCCGAGTAGCGTGCAACGAGTGCACCTCAAGCGACGGTAGTAAATCTGCGACGGTTGCACTCTGTGCAACACAGGAGAGTGACGCGACCCTGAAACATCATCGTCGTAGCACGACAGAGGCCCGAGTGGAGTGTGACGATAGTATCTCTGCGAGAGATGCATGCGGTGCAACAGAGAGGAGTGACGCGATGCTAATTCTTCGAGACAGCATTCTCGCGCAATAGACCACTTGAGTATCCGACAGTTATCCAACGTAATCGGAAATTGTCACATTGGCGCCCAGACGGAAAAACCCACTTTCGTGAGTAGTAGTTCATGTATATTTAAGTGAGTGATTGCAGATTAGTCGGTGAATTAAGTGTGAGAAAGCAGAATCGAATCATGGATTTAAAACACCTTACGCCAGAGGAACTGGACTTCGAGCTATCGGTGAGCACGGTACAAGGATTAAGAGGGAAGGACAGCACATGGAAAATGTCAAGATTAATTCAACTGTTAAGTAAGGAAAACACCGAAGGAGCAACTGTACCAACATCGTCAACACATGTGCTCTCGGACGTCGACAGCATATACCAATGCCAAGCTAGTCTGCCTCCTATTTATCAAGCTTTGGAAGCAGCATTTCGGCAAAATAATGAAAATCAAGCGAAAATGTGTAGGTCCAGACTTATGCACTACAAGTTCAGGCTTTCGATTATATCGGAGCCGATGATCATGTCCAACGCCAGTAAATCGTTGGCCAAGATCAATGACAATCTTGACAGGATTCAAGATTTTTTGATCAATTTGGCTGGGGTGAACCAGGAAGAAGCAGTTGAACTCGATCCGGATACAGATCAACTACCAGGAGATCTAGATACACAACAGAGACTCAAGATCGCGCAGCTCCAATCGAGCATAAAAGAAGCATCAAAACAGCAACAGATTTTAGAGCAGGAACTCCATCATCAGTTACAACAGCAGCAGCAGCAGCAGCAACAGCAGCAGCAGAAAGATGAATCAACTCCGGAACAACAACGCACACAGCACGAACAACTACAACAACAGTTTCCCGAACAGCAGTGGATACGTCAGCATCAGCAACAGCAGCAACAAGAGCAAGAACGTAAGCTCCAATACCAGAAGCAAGAACAATATTTACAGCAGTTAGTGACCCAGATGCAACAGCAACAACAGCGATTAGAACAACAGTTACACCAAGAGCAGGTCAAACGGCAGCAGATCGAATTGCAGTTGCAAGACCAATTGAACCAACGCATTCCAGCACAGAGGTTTCAGAACAACAATCCAATTCAAGGTTATTGGAATCCACAGCTCCAAAATCAATCAGGAATGGCGAATCAAGCATCGGGGCTGGATCAAATTCCTCCTCACTTGCGTGATGACTTCGTGCAGTTCCTAGCTGCTCAAGGCAGGCCTAGCACACCGAGAACCTCTACTCAACAGCCAACGCTTAACAGATTCACACAACCGGTACACAAGTGGCCATTTGAATACGCAGGACAGCCCAACATCATACAGCTAGGTGAATTTCTGAACCAGGTGAATACCTACGCAGACACGGAAGGAATGGATGAACAGACCCTGCTACGATCCATCAAACATTTGCTTAAGGGTAGGGCACTTCAATGGTACACTCGCTCGTACCTTAGCCTTACAACATGGGATATCTTCAAGACAGAGATCAAACAGGAGTTCTTACCGCCGAACTACTCCGAGATCGTGAAGCAGGACCTATATTTGCGCTTCCAAAGTCCAAATGAACCGTTCACTCATTTCTACAGAGACTTGGTGGCAGCGTTTGAGATTGTGGAGCCAGCTATATCGGAGTCCGAAAAACTATTCATAGTGAAATCTCATTTGAATTCGGACTTCTCTCCCATTGCTGCAGCTGCGCGAGCAAATAAAGTTCACGACCTTGTCACCGTTTGCAAGGACTTTGAGGTATCCAGATCCTACTCGTTACGAGGACGCACTCCTTCCACATTTCGCACTGCTTGGACAAAACCGGACTCCTCGGTATTCCCGCGTTCGACAAGCAACGGAAAGGATACGGTTAACCGTCCATTGTTTAGCAAGCAGTCATTCAATACAGCTCAGGTCAACGCAATGCAGTTACATGAAGAAGACTTGGATCTAGCACACATCCAGGAACACGAAGCTTTCCAGCAGGACCTGGCATTCCGGAACGAAGCGGCAGCAAACACAGTAGAGGAGGTCAATGCTGTACGAGTGCAGAACTCCTGGAGAGAAAGATCCTCCACCAACCAGGGAGAACATGCTGCCAGAGAAGGCAACAACAACAACAGAGATATTGCCTCCGCAATCGTATGTTGGCAATGTGAAAGTGCAGGCCATACGTACCTGAGATGTCCCAACCCGAAAAGTTATCTTTTCTGCTACAGTTGCGGCAAAAAGGGATGCACCACACGCAATTGCGATGCATGTATGTTACGATGGAGGCAACTGGAGTCTCAAAATCTCTCTCAGTCTTCGGGAAACCGGAATTGGGAGAACCCACAGTAAAGGGCGTGGGTCTCCCAGACAGAATAAACATCCCCCTTTTAAACGACATTCCAGAGTTCTGTAAAGCAGACTCTATTATTATCGATCCCGACAACAAAGACAATCGCCCATATGCGCTCATATCCATCCTTGGTCGACAAATACGTGGTCTTCTCGACAGCGGGGCCACCTGCAGTCTCATTGGAGGCTCTTTTACAAAAATAGCGAACGAATTAGGACTATCGAAGTTCCCAGTGAACGGAGAAGTGAAAACGGCAGATGACTCAGCTCACCGAATTTCGTTCTTCTCTCACGTGCCCATCTCTTACAACAATAGGAATCTCACGCTACCCGTGCTATTCATCGAAACAATGCCACCCATTCTCATATTAGGCATGGACTTCTGGTCTAAATTTGGAGTGAAAGCAACAATCTGCGGCGTCACCGCAAGCTTGGAGACTGGATTTTCGATAATCGAAAAGCTGGAAACGCATGAGAAGGAACAGTTACAGGCAGTAATCCAGAATTTCCCAACATCTAAGAACCAAGGCCGTTTGGGAAGAACATCGCTGTACTACCACAAAATTGACACTGGGAACTCATCCCCGTTCAAACAAAAACACTATCCAATGTCCAAGTTCGTTCTAGATGACTTGAACAAGGAGGTTGACAGGATGCTAAAGCTGGGAGTTATCGAAGATGCAGTTTGCTGTCCATGGAACAACGCCACGGTTGCGGTAAAGAAAAAGGACGGGTCAATGAGGCTATGCCTTGATGCCAGAAAGTTAAATTCAGTTATCGTCCAAGAGGCGTATCCTATTCCACAGATAGCTTCGATCGTAAACAACTTGAGTGGGTCAAGGTTCCTGTCTTCTATCGATCTAGAATCGGCTTTCTGGCAAATACCATTGGAGGAAGATTCGAAGCAGAAAACCGCCTTCACCATCCCTCAACGAGGTCATTATCAGTTCACCGTAGTTCCGTTTGGTCTTTCGACTGCCAGTCAAGCGCTCTCTCGAGTAATGAATCACTTGTTCATTGACCTTGAACCAAAAGTATTTGTGTACCTGGATGACTTGGTCATATCCACTGAAACGTTCCAAGATCACCTAGAACTGTTGCAGGAAGTAGCACAAAGATTAGCAAATGCAGGTTTGACAATAAATGCGGAAAAGTCCGTGTTTTGTAGGAAGAGCCTGAAATATCTGGGATACGTCTTGGATGAAGAAGGATGGCACGTAGATGAGGAAAAGGTGGAGGCCGTCAGGAAATTTCCAGCTCCTAACAGCAAGAAAGAGGTTCAGCGGTTCATCGGAATGTGTGGTTGGTACCTAAGGTTTATCAAAGATTTTTCGCAAACAGCTGCCCCACTAACAGAGCTCACGAAAGGAAAAACGAAATTCAAATGGACGGAAGAATGTGAGAAAGCTTTCCAGTCACTCAAGGCACATCTCATCTCGGCACCAGTATTGGCCACTCCGGACTACTCCAAGCCTTTTGCAGTCGCCTGTGATGCGAGTGACGTTGCTGTAGGTGGAGTGCTAACGCAAGAGTCTGAAGGCGACGAGAAGGTTATTTCCTATTTCTCACAGAAACTTTCATCGGCCGAAAGAAAGTATTCAGTAACACAGCGAGAGTGCCTCGCGGTGATTCGGTCGATCGAGAAGTTCCGAGGATACCTCGAAGGAACACACTTCACAGTGTACTGCGATCACTCAAGCTTAAGTTACCTAAAGACGATGAAGAACCCCACACCACTTCTGGCTCGATGGATTCTTAGAATGAACGCATACTCCTTCGATATCAAATTTCGCAAAGGAAGTTCCAACATCGTTCCTGATTGCCTGAGTCGAGTGGAAATAGTCGACGCAGTCAACGCTTCTCATCCAGCAATCTCAGATGCCTGGTACGACAAATTGAAGGAGGAGGTTGAATTGGATTCGGAGAGGTTCCCAGATTTCAGGACTATTGGAGAACACCTATATAAAAACTGCATAACGAAGGACGAAACGGGGGGGAAATGTCACCGTTGGAAGAAGGTCGTGCCTACGCATCTACGCCAGAATCTCATACACCGCTATCATGATATTCCTACGGCGGCCCACCTGGGATGCGAGCGAACACTACATCGCATTCAACGGGACTACTACTGGCCCTAGACATCCGCAAATATGTACAAGCCTGTGACGTGTGCAAAGCGAGTAAGGCACCCAATTCAACGTTGACACCCACTCTAGGAAATCCAAAGCCTGCTCAATTGCCTTGGGAGCTAATATCAATCGATTGGGTCGGTCCACTCACACGTTCGAGAAAAGGGAATACGGTACTTCTGGTGATTGTTGATTGGGTAACTAAATTCGTCATCACGGAACCTTTTCGCACAGCAAACGCCCAAAAGATGTGTGATTTCCTAGAACAATACGTGTTTCTTCGGTTCTCAACGCCAAGGCTAATTGTTTCGGACTCTGGATCGCAATTCCTCTCCCAGGTATTCCAAGCGTTGCTCAAAAGGTACAACGTCATCCATATGAGAACCGCATTCTACACGCCGATGTGCAACGCAGCTGAGCGGACCAATCGCACGCTCATCACCTGTGTGAGAGCCCTTCTGGACGATGACCAACGAGATTGGGATGTTCACATTCAGCAAGTAGTATGCGCAATCAACACCGCGAAGCATGAAACACTCGGATGCAGCCCTTATTTCTGCAATTTCGGAAGAGATCACATCCTGTTCACGGAGCAATATCCTTTAGCCAAGCAGAATTCTGCGAAGGATCCCATAGATGCGCATAAAGCACGAGTTGCAGCAGCGCAGAACATTCAGCACTTCGTACTATCCAGGATCAAGACCGCCCACAACAATAGCAAACAGCGCTACGATCTACGAGCGCGGAATCGAGGATTCACCGTCGGTGAGACAGTGTGGAGACGATCGTTCGAATTGTCGAATGCAGCTGAACATCGAACAAAGAAGCTTGGCGCAAAATTTATACCATGCATTGTACGGCAGCTCCATGGCTGCAACAACTATTTGTTGGAGGACATAAAGACATCGAAAACCGGTGTCTATCATGCCAAAGACATCAAGCCAGATTAACCATCATATGGACCAGCTATGTATGCAGTTTAACTGTCGGACTAGGAGCGTGTACGCCAACAAAACCTGGATTGCTGATTGACTGAGCGCCCAACAACTATTAAAGAAACCTCGTCGTCAGCAAACAGTAAACGAAGAACTCATCCCTCAGCCTCAACCACCTCAAGTACAACGCTTGGCAGAAGAAAAACCAGTGGATGAACAAGCGCAGCCGCGCGTACCGTTTAGCGAGGCGAGAGAAATCACTCCCCTCTGTGCTGACAACAATAAGAGGGGTCACCAGATACACTCTACATCAAACTAACTCACTCATGTCTGGTTGAAGGAGAACGCCAAAATACTAAGCAATAGTCAAAGTGCAACTCAAACTCTTTATTACTCAATCCGCATCTAATATACTGCTCAGTAAACGATTAGTTACCGTGACAGATCTATTTATTGTATTTTCTCGGCAGAATTTCTGGCGCCCAACTACTAAATCGTAACTCAGGTGTTGGAGACGCGATTAGCTCTAGAATTAGGATAGACTAAGAGTAGTGTAAGAGATATTCCGCTTGGCTCAATAGCGGTGTTGAAGATAGCTTCTTGCAATGATCTGTCACAAGAATGTGTATCAAGAATTGTAATACCGATAGCTAATAAGTTTTGTAGTGAAGTACCGTAATGAAATACCGCCACAATGCTCGATGTCCAATGTGGAGAAGATCTGGTCGAGATTGTACAGTATAAGCAGAAATCAGCCTTTTCAACATCTGAACGTCATAAATCAGACGAAATTTTTGCGACTGTGCACACTCGCAAAAATTTCGTTGCCGTTTGAATGATGTTGTGTTACACCATTTCGAGATTGCGTCGACAAAAATGCTCCGACAATTACTGAAGTCACCATGTAAAGCTAAAACTGTAATAAAAACCATATAGTTCTACTACATCTCCAACCCTTCCTCTACTCGCCACCAATGGATAGTACCATAGAAATGGAGTCATCTCTCTCTAGCAACAATTGGCAAAAAATCGTTTCAATAGAACGGCAATTGTACTTTTGATTCCTAGCGTGTGGTTCGCAATTGGCTACATTGCGATTAAACCTCCTAAGAAGTGGGCAGAAGTGCATGCTAAGTTTAATAGTGGGCTTGCGGCCGAATATGCAGTGTTTAGTGCTTGATCAATTATTACGGATTAAGAGGTAAATGACGATGTTTCAGCACCTCAATACCATAACACTGACAGATTCCTTCCCGATTAGGAAAACGGACATCTTTTCACCAGACCACGTGCAGGGCGGCTGGAGAATTCCGCCAGATAGTTTCTTGCATGCACTATTGAAACCCGAGGCATATCCACGCATTCCACACAAGACATCACCATTGCCATTGTTTCATGAGCACAATCAACCGGACGTACTATTAGGTAACAATACGGTAACAATGGAAATTTGAATCGCTGAAACCACTAACATTTTACAGCGATCGCAATCGTTTCTGACCCAGAATAGCGGCAAGCTGAACAGCCGAAGCGAAAAGGCCTTCAACAGAGGGCCTTTATTTACAGGCTCGGTTATTCCTCAGCGTGCGCGGTGGAATTCGGTCTTGCTGACATTCCCGGACCTGGTCACCTCGTCGCATCTGGGCATCGCGAAACTTTTGAGTGGCAAGACGACGACATTCCCTCGAAGCTATCCGACGGCAAGGCGAGACTCGCATCTGTGGTGTGACGAGTAGAGACGGCGCAACCAGACGTCGTCGTGCGACAGAGGCCCGAGTAGCGTGCAACGAGTGCACCTCAAGCGACGGTAGTAAATCTGCGACGGTTGCACTCTGTGCAACACAGGAGAGTGACGCGACCCTGAAACATCATCGTCGTAGCACGACAGAGGCCCGAGTGGAGTGTGACGATAGTATCTCTGCGAGAGATGCATGCGGTGCAACAGAGAGGAGTGACGCGATGCTAATTCTTCGAGACAGCATTCTCGCGCAATAGACCACTTGAGTATCCGACAGTTATCCAACGTAATCGGAAATTGTCACAACTGACGAAGGACATTTTTTTAAATTAAAAAATAGATTGTGGAAAAATAAACATTAGTTAATAAATTGACGATTTTTTTTTTCTTAATATGAAGTGTTCTTAGCGGGGCCCGGCAAAGTCATCGTCAATTAATAATAGTCAAGCGGCGATGAAGCTGTAGACCATCTATATCAAACGAAAATCAAGCTCTTACTTTTCGAGCATATCCCATATCAACATCTATAGAAACACTTTCGATCTGTTTTCATGCTGTTTGTTTTTGTTTCCTTCGTGTTCAGATCATTTTTCACAGTTAAATGAAGTTACCACCGTATTGCAATGAAGTGGGTTGACTGAATCGAATTCACGCTGTTTGTTTTGCTTTTTAATACATGACCACGAATTCTATAAATCGCAGGTGTGAGTGGTTGGCATTAATTTACACGTGGTGTATCGAGGGAGAGCTATAAAGTTTTTTCTTCGTTGCAATGTTATTTTGATTTTGATGTTGTGAAAAAGATTGCCGAATAGCGGAGTGGTACTTCTGTGGAGACATAAATGCATCTTTTAGCATCACCGTTTAAATGAGGACTGGACATCAGCAACAAATTCCGGTGAGATCTAACTGATTATAACTAAATTCGAATGCTATCCTCAAAACAATATGCTTTGATGAAGAAAGTGTATGCATAATTCTAATATCTATTTGATGGTTGTATTATGTTTATGCGATGCTTGTTATAAGTGAAAGTGACCTTGAAATGGGCGTGGTATTCGGATATGGGTCACTGAAATCCAACAGAGCCATCACCTTCCCACTTCCGGGCTAAAAATGTTTATTGTAGCAGACAACAGTTTGTTGAATTGTAAACATTTTTCTTCCATAAAATCACTACCGGACGGAGGGCGTTGGATTGTTCATACACACACACACACACATCACCAGGGATGCCATATATCCTTATTTAAAAGGATATCGCACTATCGGCTGGAAAACTCAATGATGCATTGATAACAATCGACTTTGTTTCCTTTCCATACGTTAAACATAACGTAGCGTACACAGAAAAAAATAATGAATTTCAAGGCGCGTAAAATTTCCCCTCGCTTAGTTTCAAACCAAAGGAAACGTAAACAATGAAATTTTTTGCAATTTTTCATGCTCCATTCAACAATGTTTGCAATATTTCATACCACAGGATTCAGGCTTTATCTAAGTTAAATTCACATGAAACATCCCATTATTTTCTTCCAAATAAGGCATTCCCCGTATGTGCATTAGATAACGCAGAATATTCAATGTTTATTTTTATCTGTGTATAGTGTACTATAGATCATTGCACCGAATGTATTAACCTCACTTTTTTTTTACAGTTCAGGGACCTTGTGTACATGGTGTTTGAACCGCTCAATCGAGAATTTTCAATGGCTGTTTCCGGGCTCAGTGCGATTAGATTCAGGAAATGATGAAAAAAAATAAGCACTGATGTCGTCGTCCTGCAATTTTACTTCAATCGTAATAAATTTAGAGCACAACATCTCAAACCGATCTTACCGAAAATATGCGGTCCACGTAAACAAGCTCCCTGGAATTTTAAAACTACATTGATGACGCCATCGTGCATTGATCTATTCACGCTAAGCTCAGTTTACCCAGTTTACCCACAGCCATTCAAGCTTGAATCTCAGCGTGTGTAAAAGTCCGCAACCGTCAATATAAAAGGAATCGCCAAATGATAATAAGCAACTAGCAAAAAGCAAATGTCAATTTTGCACGTCGAAACATCGTATCTATATCGGATGGCGTGTGGCGAATGACGGAGTGATATTTTGACATGGTAGCAGATGCCGCAACTTCACCACATCAGTGGGCAAATATACGAAAAAATAAATATGATTTAACAATTTTATCGCTGCTCCTTAATCATCATGGGCCATGGCCTTCTAATATCCGGGTATTCATAGACAAGCCTACCGCTGCAGTAATCGGATCATAAAGAAGATGCATTGCATCCCACTATATGCAGGATACCGGAAGGTTATGGTTTGCGACCAGCTTTACTGAAGCTTCAATAATTAGTTGTTTGTCAATGGCGTATGGTCCTTGGCTTTTTTGCTGACGGTTCTTCTGCCTTTTGAAATCCTTCTGCGATAGCCCTTTCCGTATGTTTCGAAAAAGCCTGATGAAATTATTTATTTCCATCTTTTTATGGACGTGGATACACCCACTGCCACTATCTATGTTACAGATCACTTTAGCGCCATCAGGTAGGATAAATTTCACGGCCTTTTCCCCTAGCATAACACCATAGACTAACTCACATGAGCACATCGGTCCCAAGCTCGGTCCCAAGCTCGGTCCCAAGCTCCCAAGCCCCTAATAATGAACTCACACGAACACACTCTCAAATATTCTGTCAACATAACACAGCAAATCAAAACAAAGGCGCAATTATGTACAGCAAGGTACTGGCGTTAATGTATACTTCAGACCAAGGGATTCTACTACAGTGAACAAATTTCAAATCGCTAGTTGCATATTGATTGTTGATAACACCATCACGACATCTTTTTTCACTCATTTGTTGATTTTTGGACGTTGACGTTCCCGGCTCTTGCAATTCAGCATCCTTTTCCGCTTGTAAATTAATATCAGCTAAATTACTTCGGTTTTTTCTCGCTGATTTTTCGATACAAACTTATAGTAGGAATTAAGAAATACCCAACGACACGACGCGTGAATATAGTCGATTGAGTCGATTCAGCAACGAATTGAAGTGAAAACAAAACAATAATCAAAAGACGCATGTTTCAAGTAGTTCATTTCGTCAATTGGCACAAGTATGTGCTTGAAATCAAATGAACTGATGAACAATAAGAACAAAAATGACCGACAGACAAGTCATGTTTGACAAGAAAAATATTCATCGTGACTCGATAGCAAGAACCAAAACAGAATACATGACAATGATCTTGCTCGATTTGAAACGATTGCGTAGGGAGTTCATTTTCCTTTTTATGCATCGATAATGTTGAACCCTGGTTTTGAGGGCTATCAGCAATAGTGAGACATCTGACAGAAAATCAGAAAAATTAAACAACTAGAATATATCACCAGAAGAATTTACCCCACATTTGAAGGTTTTATACAATTTTCACATTTTTTCACCTTAATCGTTTTATTGTTCCTTAAATGGGGAGCAGCGAGACAAAAAATGTCAACTAAGGCACCTAAAATATGTTTCCAGTCTATTAGAAAAGTGTACTATTCAATTAAAATAAAAACTTTCATTCATGAAAAAAAAAATTGTTTGAAAAACCTGTTTGCGTTTTCCGTACATGTATAAGCGGCACGAATAGATTATTGACTAGACTAGACTAGACTAGACTATGTAATCAAACAAGTGCGAGCAAAGCGGACTCGTAGTTGTGATCTTGAACCGCCGGTAAAGAGTTACTTCAATTGGCGTTTGCCAGGAAAACTGGCAACCCTGATTTTTTTAATACTGATTTTTGTTCATATACGTATGAACTTAACGCATGGATATAGATTCGTAATATTCTGAGGGCGCCAACTCCCCGACCCACTAATAACACACCCGTGCCTCGAGACCCGGCCATCCCCGGAACATCCTTTTGGTATTACTTCAGGGAGGGGGCTAGTGCAGAGCTCGAAAAAAATGACACCCGTCGTGAACGATGAGTAAAAAAATATTCAGTAGGTACAATTTTCGCTCCCTTCATTTCGTTATATCAGTCACGCAATATATTCGTGTTTACTATTTTGCTATGCTCAGTCATTCCGTTGGCCTTGTGTTCCACACAACTCATTCACACCACAGCAAAGGACACGGCTATTCAAGCCTCAAGAGATTTTGGTTGCTTGACTGAATGTTCTGGTAACCAGTCATTCATTTTCGCGTTCGTGAGTGATTTTTTTGTTTGCCACAGGATTTCAAGTATTCCCGAACATGGCTGAAGGCAAAGGAAGCCAAAAGGCTAAATGGCCGAAATTGCTACAGAGTTTGTGGGGCATTTGTTCGAGAAAAGGCATTTGCAGGATCGATTCGAGAAGTTTTGGTTTTTTTCACGTCATTGATTCTCCAAATGAATGACTGTTCTTTCGTCTTCACGGTAGAACGTTGAAATTGAATGAGTTGTTTGCACTTACGAACATTAACTGCTTTCTGGAACGAATGAATGATCAAAGTAAATCAACACAAAACAAGTTGACTCATCTTGCACAACAGATTTATGAGGGCAAATTTGTGTTTACTTCATGTTCGCTAGGAACAATGCGTGATGACTAATATTTTAACTCAGTCAGGGTGCAATTTGAGAATTCAATATGATATTTTTAAGCTCTGGGCTAGTGTGCTCTACGCACCCAATATGTCTAACTACAGAGGTCTTTAGAAGTTAGCTTCGCTAACCTGACGCTGATTCGATCGAGATGCTTCTGGCTCCAAGCAGGGTTCGGGACGTTTGGTGGTCCATCCAGATCGTCCGCGATTTCTCTACTCGACCACTTACGATACCTGAGGTCTCTACGTTAGAGACGACGAGAAAAACTTGAGTGATCTCAGTCGTTGCGAATCAAAACAAACCCAAAAAAGGAGAGAGTTTTTCTCCCATGTGCACATCAATAAACAGAGTGCACACAATAGATCGCTAGAATAACTATACAAGCCACAGTGGTACATGAGCGTCTTCCAAAACGGACATTTTTGCCTGTTCAAGTGGCGGACTTAGTCCGTGCTTCAACCTACCCCGCAGTGGGATGTTAGGCAAAAATGGACGTCTTTGGTTCGAGTACCACTGTACACATGCCCTTTTCGCTCAATTTCCTAAACATCTGTTCTATTTCCAAGCCTACCTACTACGGAACTATCAAAACTTTCTCTTCATATCTTTCATTTAACCAAAAACATTAATGTTCACTCTTGGTGCCTCATGGCTTGAATCTAGCCTGTTGAATAAAAGATAGCAAACATTGTTGTATGGCGCATGAAAGATTGCAAACAATTTCGTTGTCTACGCCTCCTTTGACTTGGAATCAAACGAAGGAAACTGTACGCGCTTACTAAAATTAATTTTTTTTTTTAAGTGTACATTTAAGCCATAACATTTATGAATTTCCGATTGTATGTGGCCCGAAATCACCATTGTCTTCTACTGGAATGGCTACGTTGGAATATTTCAATTTTTGAAGTATTAAATTTTTGAATATCTTTGGAGAAACGACTAAGAATGCTCAAAATCTGAACCAGTGCTGTTAAAAATCGCTTCGTTAATGTTCAAATTGGATGAAATTGAAGACAACATGACATCGTATTACTACTATACAAATGAACCTGATTCTTGATATGACAACTTTCTGGTGACTAGTGCAACGATCTACTTTCAAATCGCCTTTTGTTTTGGTTTAATCGCTCGGTCGAGTTAATTTGGAAATTCACTTCTGTCAAAGTCAATATTCGTTTTCATTCGGGTGGAAACGATTTTGATTTTGAAGATCAGTTTGCAGTATTGATATTCACGGCCATCAGCTGTGATTTAGAGTGCATCTCCAAAGATCATTTCAAAGGAAAAGAAAGAATCGTCACAGTAAATGAAGACACTGAATCAGTGACAAGGTCATAGATTTTAAAACGGAGGTTGTGATTTAATTACATGTAACTTTTTAAATAAAACGTTAACGGTTCCCGGTTTGCAGGGTCAATTCAACATCGTTAGGGCAACCAATAGCCGGTGCAGCGAACGGATTGCAACATATGAAGGGAGGAATGAAATGGAATGAAGGACAAGAAACTTCTTGAATATGCTATATTATGCGCCAGTTGATCGACTGAACCCAGTGTTTCTGACAGATGTCATAAAAATTCAATATTATGTTGCAATATGTTGGTTATTGAGTAAATGCCAGAAAATGTTTATTTGGTATAGAGTATAAGATTAAAAATTTATGGATGATGTAAAATTTCTTTTTAATGTTATTTTCTCTTAGTCTTTGCTTAAACGAAATTCTATCCGCGATCCGAAATCTGCCTAATCCTTCCATTCATATGTAGTAAGTGACTGTTCGAACACATCCTTGTTGAGTTTTATCAGCAGGATATTCTCCAATGCTTCATGCCCGAGACCGGCTCTATGTGGAGACAACACAAGTGCAAGAGCAGAGAATACTCGCTCAACTGACACTTGGTTAGAAGGGGTAGCTAAAACGACCATTGCCACTTCGAAGAGTTCGGGGTGGGTTTTTTCCCGTTTGAGCCAGTACTCCCACACATCCAAGTTGATGGTTTGTCGAGGTTCAGCCTCTTGAGCTTTCAACTGCTGAACGAATGATGAACAATCAGTTCTAGCAGGCATCACTAGTGAACCCCCATAGAGGTCCGTTATGAAATCGTCGAACCGACTGCTTTCACTTCCTCCAGTTTTGTTTGAAATGTCTTCTTCAGATGCTGGCCGAAGGTTAGAGATGCGATCCCATGTACTAACTATGTGATTCTATAATATAATAATCAATGAAAATCATTTATATAAACGTTACAAACTAGAAATATACCTGAATGGATTGCTTGGCCTCGTAACTGAAAAGTTTAGATTGAAGGTAATTTAAACGAGGGTCCAAATATAGTGACATCTGGAAGGCACGAGATGTCTTCAAATTCTCCAAGCGACGGGTTAGTGATTCTGCGAGGCGTAGGGAAAAAGGATTTGATGGAATTCTGCTGATTTCACTAACTGTCTTCAGCCACGATACATAAAAGTCGGGCAAGGCCACGTGATTTTCCTGCATTATCTTTGTACACAAGTACAGTGGTTTGAACGTTCAGTTCATCATGAAACTCCAGTTACTGGCCAGTATTGCTGAAATTTAAAGACATGCTTATTCTTTTTTTCAAAAGTTATGATAAGTCCTTACCCAATTCTGGAAACTCTTCACCGAGGTTTTCAAAGAACTCTCTTTGATGTAAGAAGCACTCAATCATTTTATAAATGCCTCCCCATCTGGTCTGACTCCAAACCGGTGGAAGAATTGCATCGTGGTATTCGAAATGTGTTTTGTATTTAATACCTTTACATTTTTTGGCAATACTTGTAATCGTCTGTACTGTTTCGTTATTTTTGTCAACTACATCTAGAATTGCTAGCTGCAGTGTATGTACTGAGCATCTGATTAAATTTAGCTGCTCTTGGAACTCGTGAGACAGGGCATCGGTCAACTCATGCTCATGATCTTCTTCTTCTCCATCATCTACATCAGTTTCTGCATCGTTAAGATTCTAAATTTGACGTTGTTGCGATAAGATATTATCTAGATCGAGTTTAAGTTTTCGAACGGCAGCCAACATATTGGCTCCGTTGTCAACTGTAACCATAAAACATTGTTCGATGGACACACTGTGAGATGCAAGGACTTCAAGAATCTTTGTCTTCAGAAAAGCTGCTGTCTATCGTTCCTTTAGTTCAATCATTCCTGGAAAATAATTGATGGAAAAGAAGGAAAGATAAATACAATAGGCATAAATGAGAAGGAAGGATTATCTTACCAATCGTCCTAATCACAACTTTTCCATTCAAAGCGTACTGCACGTTTATTCCTAGTACGTTTCTGTTCAGCCGAGATGCGGAATCCATTTTCAGCGATATTAGCTTGAATCGCATTTCCTTCGCCAATGCCTTGCGCACTTCATCTGCAATTCCCTGGAAATGGTATTTTAGTTTATTTCTGTTTATGGTGACGTCAACTGCCGCTGCTAATGGAACAATCAATTGCTTAAGACCCTCCCATTCGACGCATGCCAGGGAAACATGGTGGTATGTGACTAGCTTCGTGATCGATTCAAAGAAGAGCGGACGATCCATAGCCACCATACGCTTCGCTTCGGTTCTGACCTTTTTTCCGGAATATCTGTCTCTGTATTTTTTTTTTCCGGAATATCATCATCCTTCATCAGGCCATTTTTTGTTGGCAACTATGGGGTGTAGTTTCCGAAAATGACGGATGAAATTGCCAACATCCAGAACTGTCTGCAAATATTTGCAGTTGCTAGAGGCATCGATTGCACATCGACCGGAAGATCCTTCACGTTGTATATAACGCATCGCGATGTCCTGGAACTTCTCCTTTTCTGCAATTAACAATTAAACTTGTTACACTTACTCAGAATAATAGATTTGAACTTACTGGCACCAGATGAAGAACGTTTCAATCCATTTCTAGCAGGATGGGAAGCTCCGGGCTGCTGATCATCCATTATAGAAAGTTTTGAATAAAATCGCCCAGTGAAATGATACTCAAATGGACAAAAAATCAATCAGGAACAAATGACTATGATATTTTTTGCCTCGATAATCGGGTGCGAATGAGCAGCACAAAGTATAACCTCGCAGAAAAATAATACACAGGGATGTTCACGGCGATCATGCACTGACAATATGAAATGCCAAACTCAAACAAAATCTCTTACACTGAAACAAGTTGCTCATCAACATAGGTGAGGATAAATTAACATTTTCAGACACTGATCTGAACAAGTTTCATTACGGTTGAAATTCGATTTGTTTTTTAATTGTACTCCATTATAGAAAACTAAGACGTAGTCTAATGCCAAAACGAATTACAACAATCACATAATTAGGGTAGGACTCGCGTGATAATCCGATGGTATACTAGGTGGAATGAAGAGTAACCACTTTGACCACCAAAAAGGCAATGCTACTGCAAAAAAGGTTCAGGTATTTTCTAGTCCGTTCATATTTAGACATACACGCCAAATTTCAGTGCGATATTGCCCTTAGTTTTGATTTGACAATTGATTGTTGTGGACATGTTTGGGTTTTTTGATACGCAAAACGGTAAAGGAAATAAAAGAAAAGTCGGATAAGTATTATGGGGCAAATGCTCCTTCAGATTACACCGCTAAATATTGGTTTCGAGAGTTTCGTGGTTTCATGCTCACTGCTGACCAAAAACACTTCGAAAGAGTGTTTAAACTTGCTGATGCGGAATCGGATGGTCTTTTGGCGTCGATTGATAACTGTTGATGAAACCTGGATCCTCTATTACACACCAGCAAACAGAATGAGTGCCCGGCAATGGATTGAAACCGGCACGAGTGCCTAGGGAGGCTCAATGGGTCGCAAAGATCTTTGCGACTACCTCAAAAAGAATTAAACCGTCAACAGCGAGTAGTAATGCGCATTATTGGAGGCCGATAGGAAGCCGAAATCGCTGCAAAACGACCTCACATTTAGAGAAAAACAACTTGGTCTTTGCAAGACAATACGCCGACGCACAAGAGCATCATACTAACGGGTAAAATCAAAGACTTACGCCTCCAATTCCTTCCGCATCCACCATATTCAACCAATTTGACTCCCTCGAACTATTAGCTGTTCCCAAACCTCGAAAGATGGCTCATCAATAACAAAATTCAGCTCATGCGAGGTATCATCGACGACGGGGAGGAGTATTTTGAAGACTTTCCGGATAATAACTTTTCGGACGGGATCAAGAAGTTGGAAAGTCGCTGGAATAAGTATATCAAGCTCATTTAATCAAATAAGACAAAACATTAAAAACAAAATTTTCGTTCGCCATCACTTTTGATAATTTCACGTTATTCTAATTCAAGTTCACATATTTGACCAAATGATGAAATATTTGATTTCGCAAAAACGGCACAGCAGAAGAAAAACACGTCACTTTCGAAGCACGCGTTTGATCCTCCGCGTCAGTTTCGCCGCCAATCCAAATTGTGCATGTTCAACAATAATATTGTATCTCGATGATAACTAATCAATTATGGTAGGACACTCACTGTATAATACGATGGTATAGTATGGCAGTTCGGTGATTTAATAATTTCACGTTATTCTTATTGTATTTTACATATTTGATCAAATGATGAAATGTTAGATTTCACGTGAATGACACAGCAGAAAAAAAAACCTCACTTTCGAAGCACGGGTTTTAACCTCCGCGCCAGTGACGCCGTCAATCGACATTGCGCATTTTCAACAATAATAAAGGGTGTCCACGATGAAATTGCCACACACAAAATTGATTCGCAAAATTCGAGTTTCTATTCGATTGCCATCAAATTTTCAGGGATTGAGAAATAACTATTAAACTTCATTTTACCATTTTACTCGTATTTTATTTACAGTCCATACGCAAATGCCCGCACCTTGGCCTTAACCCCGGCCATAAGATTCTGCACAACCTGTGAATCAACCGTTTTTTTCATGTAAACCCATACTTTCTTCAGTTCCTCGACTGTCTTCACTACCTTAGGTCGTTTAAGAAGGTGCTGCTTCATAATCGCCCAGTACTTCTCGATGGGGCGGAGCTCCGTTGGGAGGGTTGAACATTTTCGGCACGAAATTGACCTTATTGTCCGCATACATCTTCAGCACGTCCTTGGAGTAGTGGCATGAGGCCAAATCCGGCCAGAAGATTGTTGGGACGTTGTGGGCCTTCAGGAGAGGAAGCAGCCGCTTCTGGAGCCACTCTTTTATGTACACCTGTCCGTTCATCGTGTCCTGGGTCACGAAAGGTGCACTCCGCTTCACGCACGTGCCGATGGCTTGCCAATCCAGGAATTTCTTCGCAAATTTGGACATCTTCTGAGTGCGGACATGCTCCGGAACGCTGAACTTATCCTTGGCCGTGAAAAACAGGTTGCCAGGGATCTGTTTGAAGTCGGCCTTCACATATGTTTCGTCGTCCATGATGCAGCATTGAACTTTCGTCAGCATGTTGAGGTACAACTTCCTGGCACGGGTTTTGGCGGACTTGTTCTGCTTCTCGTCGCGATTAGGGGCCTTTTGTACCTTGAACGTTCGAAGCCCAGCCTTAGTTTTGGCCTTCTGGACAAAACTTCGGCTTAGGTGCAGCTTCTTAGCCACATCCCGAACGGAGGCGTTCGGATTTCGGTTGAAGGCCCCAACTACGCGGTTGTGATTTTTGGTGTTGTACGGAATAGTTTTTCCTTCACTTCTGGGCTTCCGATCGGTGGTCAACCGTTCCTCGAACCGCTTATTCAATTGCGACACCGTGGAATTCGCGATTCCCAACGTTTTAGCGATGGAACGATGCGAGAGATCCTTGTTCTCGTGATGAATGCGCAAGATTTTATCACGCACGAGCTGTTCTTTCGACTCCATTTCCGCGAGTTTTGATCACAGGACTTTAAAACTTGCAGAATGTAAATAATGCACTATGAACTAAATCCACCCAAATTTTCATTAAATTCTACCCAACGGTTAAATAGTTAGAGCAATTTCATAGTGTGGCAATTTCATCGTGGACACCCTTTATTGTATCTCGTTGTCTTGCAATATACGGGATATGAATTCTCGGCATAAGACCACTCACCTCTACTTTTAGGAAGACGATCATAAACAAACTCACCTTCAGCGCTGATCACCACAGCGATCAACCATTCACGCTGGCAAAGTACGATTATTTTCATAATGAAAATTGTCCAATTTATGCACCTAAATCAATTTCATCCTGTCATATAGGGAATGCAAGCTTACACACGAAAGCGAGCCGTTTTTTGCCTCAGGTATTTATTTGCAAAAACGAGCATAACAAACCGATCGCCTGTCCGTTTTGAAAGTATGATCTTAACGCCGCTGGTTTGGCTGACTTCAACCGCCAACCCGTCTAAGCTCGTAATTTTCGCGATGCTGATCTTGCTGATCATATGAACAAATTGTTGAAAGGTGCGCATAATCGAAATCCAGCTGTGAAGCCACAAAAACCGTTTTCCCGAGCCCTTAATCATTGCGGCTCGCTTTTTTGAGTCTTTCCTTAGTGCCTCTCATCACACCCAAAGGATCCGGCGGGGATGAAGTAATAGCATTTTGCACATGGCATACATTTATGCCAACACGCATGGCTCGGTTTCGCATCTGATGCACCGCACGAAACATATTACCATGTTGAGATGAATTAATTTCGCTGCTTGAAATGCGTGAGCAATTTGTCAGCCTGATTGAAGTATTGCAGCTCCAATGGGATGTATTTATTAGCGACTGGGGCAAAGTGTGACGGCGGCTTTTCGTTGATACATTCCTGAGCCTGCGAAGCGAGGGGTTTTGCGATTCGGTTAGACCGTCCTATGGATGTGAATAATGCTGAGGGGAAATTATTTTATGTAGGGTAACCGGGGGTATAATGCACTCTTCAAGGAGCTGATCGATTTCATCCAGTATCGATCAAACATATTCATTTATTATTAAAGGATCCTCATTAGTCCAATATTTTTGCTATTACATACATGAAAATATGAGGATAACGCGCTTTTTTCAAAATGCTATCAAACAAACACTATTTTTTAAACAATTTGTTTCAAAGCAAAACTGGTCATTATTTTCTTTAGCTCCGTAATTGGTGCATAAACTAACAATATTGTATGAGTGCGATTGCGTGCATGTGTGCAAACTGAAATAGACCAGTTCACGATTTGCTGCAAACGTCAGTTTCCTCAACTCGCTGTTAGCCTAAGTAACTGTGGCGACAAACAGGATGCTTCGTTAAAAAACAAACAAATGCAAGAGACAACAGGCTTCACGTTATAATACCGGTGCGCTATATCCATAGTTAACAAAGAAGAGAGGAAACATGGGCTCTCTCAAAAGCAACAGTGATGCCATAGCAATGACGTCTATATAAGGTCTGGCGCAGTAGCCACAACAATATTAGTGAAATGAGCAAAATTCGCTCATGGCACTAATACCACTGCACTCCTTGCGCACGCTACACAAAGGCTCGCAAAGTGCTACGTCATACTATTTATTTTGATTCGTTCTTTCCGCGATTGTTTATTGTAAGCGCTATAAAACTTAAATTTTCAACCGATTCCAGTCTACCGATGATGGAATATTGGCTCTATATCGGTCTCGATTGTCAAATTTGTATCATGATTATTTCCACAATTCAGCATACATAATAAACGTTTGAACCTATTTTGTTTATCTGAACCTATGCCCGCCAATAGAAAGTTCAATAGTGTTACGTCATCACTCGTCGACTCAGCAATGTTTACATTAGTTTTGCTTTCAATACAAGCAAGCAGTGCATTGCCCTAGACCTTATATAGACGTCATTGATGCCATAGCTGCCGCTCAACCGTGAAGCATTATTTATCGTTAGGTCCTATTGGACAGCTCAAAAAAAATTTGTATTGCAAATGATAGTGCCAGATAATGGACAATCATAAGGATAGGTCAACCTCTAATGACTGGAAGAAACATGAAATTAATAATGATTTCAGACTATCTAAATATGAAATAAATTTAACTCAATATTCAACATCACACTCTGGCAACAAACCTAGCTGTGAGAGAGAGCTGATGAAGATATGCTCTCCGGTACACGCAATTAAATGCAAAATACACAAAGGCAAAATTTGAGCGAACTTTTTCAGCAGGTGATAAATTGATGGTTTTCTAGATGATGTACTTTACATCTTCAAAGTGACAGTAATAAACTGGTACTCAATCATGATCATAAATCATAAGCCCGATCGATAGAGCTTATGGTCGTATCACTTAAAGTGAAAAAAAATTGGAAAATTTGGGAGTTTTAGACCTTTTCCCTAACAACTGATTGAAATAGTGACCCCTGATTAAGCCGTTCCCTACCATTACTCATCAAAACATTTTATATTATTGTCGACAAAAACGGTCTTTTCAATAGAGCTAAAATGCAATTCCTACAACACACTAAAGCAAAACGGATCTTCATTCTACAGGAAAACGGATCAGTATACAAGGGATTCGTGTTCTTGGAGAGGAGTGATCATAGCACTTAAGCCCTTCTGACAGGCCAGTATTGACATGATAAGGAATCGTGTGGTGTTTGTTTTGATAGCCAAAACAACTAGTACAAGGACAATTAACAATCAATCCATGATACGATGTGTGAAACATAAATTTGTTGAGTTAAGAGTTTAGTTGTGATGGTAATTTAAACGATCTATTCCTTACCGTTACATGTAACACTTGGATTGTAGGATGGTATCCATGGTGACCGTACCCAGGTAATCCGGATTTTGGTCTTCTGCAGATTGTATTGCAAGAAAACTCGCTCCATCGCTGCTGAAGAATGAGGAATTAGTATAAAGTTCGCGATGAACTTTCTTATCTATGAACAAGCCAGCTTTTCATCTGCTCGATGATTTTCTCCATCAATTGTCCAAGTCTTCTAATTATTCCACCCCGAAATCATTTTCGAAGGCCCGTTCCTCACCGCTTTCAGAAAAGTTTGGATATTGTTTAATAATCTAGTTAAACTCCTCCAAAGTGTGAAGCTTCGTGGGGTCAATGCTTGATGCAGAAGTCAGAACTGGATCATTCAGATAAAACCGCTTAATGATCTGTTTAATCAACTCGGTAAAGAAACAGAAAATTGAAATCGAAAGCCTCATTTCTGATATCACCAAGAGCTCTGGATCTACGCATTTTTCTAGGTGCTCATCCGATATAGGGTAGGTAACGACTTAAGCACCCCGAGACCCTATTCCAAGCACGGGGTTAACGTTAACCTACAACGCTCATTTTTTGCAGTATGGTGCTCCATCTAGTGAAGCACCATACTGCAAAAAATGAGCGTTGTAGGTTAACGTTAACCCCGTGCTTGGAATAGGGTCTCGGGGTGCTTAAGTCGTTACCTACCCTACATATCCGACTTCGTACGAAGATTGAATTTCTCAAAATCAGAAAATCAGAAATCCATCATGTGTCTTAAAGCCCGATTCAAAGTAAATTTGGACTTTTTTTTTCTCTTTGGCGACGAAATTAACATTGTTTGCAGCATACCATTCTAGTACCACCTTAGAGTAATGGCAGCAGGCTAGATCCGGCCAAAACATAACGTTAGTCTTGTGTTGCCGAATGAAGATTACCACGACCAATTGCCAGGTTAAATTTTCTCTCGAGGATTTGTTTATAATAATTTATAATTAACTTCGATATATGTTTCGTCATCCATTAAAATACAGCAATCAAATTTCGTTAAAACTCGTTCGTATAGTAATCGTGCTCGCTTTTTGGCCACTAAATTTTGTTTCAGTGAGCGATTTAGATGTTTACTGCCACAAAACGACTTATATCTTTTTCTTGAAAGGATGTTACGCAAGGTGGAAAAGTTGGAATCGTATTTCTTTGCCAAATCACGTATGGAGACAACTGGGTTGCCTTTCACGTACCTCAACACATTCCTCCTCCGCATCTTTTATGATAGATGCACTGTGCTCTATCCACAGTCAGAGTATCCTTGTAACGTTGACTTTGGAAATTTGAACACTTTTGCTATTTTTGCGGCAGACGACGAAGGACTCTCTAGATGGTTGTGCACATTTTTATTCAGGTTCCATGATTCGTAATTTCAAGACGCGTCGATCTATCGAGAACCAATTTCACCAATCTGTTCGTCAATGAAACATCAACAAATGCCTGTTAAACGTGTTTTGTTCCAATCACCAGAAACGCGGTGGTGTATTAAACCATGCATCCAGATTTACTTTGAATCGAGCTTTAGGTAATCATCCTCTCAAATATTTGCAGGGAGAACCATTAGTGATAAAGCTATGTCCATTCAGAATCCGGAATAATAAAATCATCTGTATCTCAGTAACGGATTGACGTACAAATACGTTTAAAACATCAAAACAAAGGTAGTTTTACTGTCCTCTAAGAAAAAATATCAATACCAATCATTTCTCTTCGTTTCTAATGAAAATTCGCACTTTCTTCTTTATTCCTCCCTTCAAACGCTGCACATCTCCGGAGTCAAATTCCTAGGAACATTTGTTCCACATTTTGGTCATCTGAGTCGCGTCCCGAGCCATTTTTTCACTTTGCTTAAGCTTCCGCTTCATTATTGTCCAAAATCTCTCGATAGGCCGGAACTGCGGGCAATTGGGTGGATTTATGTTTTTATCGATGAAATCTTAACATCACGGTACCACTGGATGACTTCCCGGCTGTAGTCGCAACTCGCCAAATCTGGCCAAAACTTCATTGGACCTTTATGGGCTTTGATGAAAGGTAGTACGAGATTTTTGAGGCATTATTCCTTGTACAGCTTCGAGTCCATCGTCTTATTCGTCACGAACACTTTGGTCTTTGCTCCGCAGCTGCATATCCCTTGCCAAATCATCAGTTTTTTTTTGAAAAATTTGTCATTCTCCGTGCCGCTGTAACACAATAAGTGATTCCGGATTCTAACTGGACAGAACCTTACTGCACATGTTTGGAAATTCCTGAACTTCTGACTGGAAGATACTGTTCGCTTTGTTGACAAGGGGCAAAACGTCACTCAAGCAGTTAGAAATTGGCTACGCCATCGTGTCATTGAGATGACAAAGAATGTACTGTGTACAGTTCGATTGGAACGAGAAAAATAACACCAGCTGCAAAAACCATTTCAAATTATGTTTTACAACTAAATCGAACGGTAGTCATTCGGCAGCCGATGGATGTACACTGAGAATTAATTTTAGTTTATATTACGAAACCGAAGATAGCACTAACGAATCCATTCGTTGTTTTCTGCAACGAAACTGATTTGTAGGTTTTATGAAGCTAACTTCGTAATTAATGGCACACGCATAACTGTCACGCACGAAGCATTTGTTGAAATGAAAAGAACATTCGTTCATTGCACAAAAACAATACATTGAGTTACGAATATTTTGCTACAAATTAAAAAGAAGCGTCTCTCTGCTGGGTGCATGAATGACAGACAGATCTACTTTATCGACTCGAAACGAAATTGAAAAAAAGCACAGACACGTGGAGCTGCCTAGCGTGTTTTTTAATGTTTCTGACATGGGATTCGATCCTGTATTTTTGGAAAGAGCTGTTTTTGAAGCCGTTGTTGATCTTACTTGGCCATGCTGACTCGTGAGAAGATACTTGAATAATGAAAATCAAATTATAACTCTTGGCAGCGCTTTAATTTTGCTGTTGGGATAAATACATTATTCACCCTAGAGGGTTTGAGCTGTTTAGTGGAATACTTGTAACTATAAATTAGAAGAAAAATTAGTAATCTCCATTTAATTCCAACTACCTTTGCTTATCTTCGACAGATACGCGTATTTCGTCTACAATGTGCAGACTTCTTCAGTGTCTCGTACTTAGTCGAGTTATTAGTACGAGACACTGAAGAAGTCTGCACATTGTAGACGAAATACGCGTATCTGTCGAAGATAAGCAAAGGTAGTTGGAATTAAATGGAGATTACTAATTTTTCTTCTAATTTATAGTTACATTATTCACGCCCATCCGAGCAGCAACATTAACCGAGAAGCAATGATTGGCTGGTCTTCACGAAATCCATTCCGTGGATTTTACAAAAAATAGTAATTTATTCCTTATTTTACAAAAAAAAAAAATATTTTACAAAAAATTGTAATTTATTTATTTAATAATTTGAAAACGTTCAATTCCTTGATTTTTATTGTAATTTGAAGTTCGATATATCAGAAAACTATAATTTTGTTAAATTTGTCTGAAATTCTCTCATTATATTTTTCCATCCATAAAATTGTAAATCCTATTAACCTCGAGAAAACCACGAGAAATCGGTTTTATTTCTTCCATAAAGTTTAAAGTTACCTCTTTTTGTTACTCAATGTAAATATAAAACGAAAACTTGGCTCTGTAAAGTAAATTCAATTGAACCCTTAAAAATGAAAAAAAAAATGTTAAAGAAACGAGTGAAAGCTTGTTTACGAAAATAAAATCGGTGTATAAATTTCAAAGGCTTCAATTTCAAAATACTAAGATATATCAACGGCAGCATTTCACATCCGAATCTTGCACAAAGAGCCAAAAAATGGCAAGTACATTGAATAATTATCATATGAAGGCAGTCTCGTTTCAGCAGCTTCTTAACGGATCGGCCAGAACCCATCATCAGATGCTACATTTGATCCATAGCTCACAAATATTTTTGTTATAATCGTTTCCATCGATCTAGAACTGTTTAACAACTGCGCAAAATATAGTTATAGTTATTCACACCACAAGATTATATTTAAGATAACGAAACAAAAACTTTCGAATAAACTATTCTTTGAAGGCAAAAATAACTATTGAGAGCATTATTCTAACTTCCCAAATTTTCTCTGCGGGAATGAATGGTAAGACAACCAACTTTGAAGAACAGTATTTTGTAGGAATCCCTGCCGAAAATTGTGGGGCAACCTCTTGAGAAACTTTGAGAAATAATTGAAATAATATCTTGAAATTAGTTTCCTTGCTGTCATCCTAGACAAAACTTAAAAAATGATTCCACAAGAACCCCTTGCGGAATTTTTTAGGTCAAGAATTGAATTTATGTACACACTACCAAAATCTCGTGTAAATTTCTGTCCCTGAGACCGACACATGCAAGCGTCCTTTAGCGCATAAGAATGTGTTGAAAGAGCTGAGAAAATAAATTCAACTGAACACATCTTTTGTCGAATTGCGTATGTTTCAGTTTCAGGAGACATAATTTTACACGAAATCTTTCTTTACGTTCCCCGACTATTACATTCCCCGACTTTACGTTTCCGGACTATTTACAAACATGAATTAGGTCTCGTGTAAAATTCATAATTTCTAAGTGTGTATATACAAATAAATTTCTGTCTGTCTGAACCTTACAGAGTCGGGACTACTGAACCGATCGGCGTGACAATTTGCATGCAGAAGTTTCTGGGGCCGGAAAAGGTTCGAGACCCCTCCCATCTCTGTGAAGGGGGGCTCCCGTACAAATGAAACACAAATTTCTGCATAACTCAAAAACCAATAAAGCAAGTGGAGCCAAATTTGTCGGTTTATTTAACAGCGTTCGGTAATATTTGAGTAAACCGATGTTCGGATATTGCTGAGTGGATTTATTTTTGTCAACTGAGTTTATCGGTAAATTTGACAGATTGTGAGAATGTGAAATGTAGAATGAAAAAAGTAAATGTAACGAGAACTCGGTTGTTCCATTTTGAACCGAACAGACTACCGAGCGTTCAGCAGATAAAAACTCGGTTGAATTTCATTGCGGTATTATATTCTAAGTGTGAAGAAAGTTTTGAAAATCTGCCGATGAAATGCCAAAAAAATGCACCCGAAAGAATCCCTCGAGGAATACCAACAAACTTCTGATGAGTTTTTATAGAAACGCCAGCAGGAATATCTCAATAAATGTCCGTGAACTTTCCATAGAATCTATGGGAAATCCTTTAAAATTTTCTTGTAGGGGCACACACGCAAAATGATTTTTAGACTGTTATCCGTTCCTGTAGTGTCAGTGTCAACTGTTTTCTTTTGCTTCGTGGGCCTAAAACAGCACACTGATGGTAGTAAAATTGGTAAAAAGATCCTAAAATATATTAATTTTAGGTTTTTCAAAATCGTTAAAAAAAGTTTTTTATATTCGTCAAATATCTTAAAAAATCTTAGTTGTTCGTAAAAATGTGTATGCGAAACCTGTAAAGATATCTGCATGAAAAATCTATCAAACATTCAAATAACGGTCAACCTTTGCTTAATTATTTTATCCGAAAATTAAGTTTGTTTTTAGGGAATAAGTACTCTGCTGCAGTTTATAAAAAAAACTAAAAATTCTATTGATCCAGCATCTCTCCTTTTTCTTTTACTACCAAAGCCAGCACTGAATTCGAACACTGGAACCATTCTGACCGCATGCTGATTTATCGGAGTCAATTTTCCATTCACGGGCTCCACATGATATCTCAAAAGTGCTCCACTTGTTTCTCTCTGTTGCCATTTCATTTTTGCGTGTTGGCAAGAAAAATGCAATATTTATTCAACAATATCGTGAGTGCGGCATTAGTCATTCCAAAGCCGAAGCACCCGTCATCATTGTCATTATTTGAATTGTTTTTCAACTGGATTAAAAATAGCCCATTTCCACCAAAAACTGAAAATTACGCGCTTCGTTTCGCGGAGACGTCGGATGAGCTCAGATAAATTGCTTTGAAAGCCACCACCCCGAGCTCCAACTGTGCCTTTTATTTCTCATTTTTATGTTCAATCTCAATTTCTAGGAACAACGAGGCATGACACGATAACCATACACAAGCCGAAGCATGCGGCAAGGTTCTCCGGAAAGGCAAGAAAAAATCTACTGAAAGAGTTGGATTGAGTGGATGATGAAAAAGGGGGTTGGGGAAATCATCGTCGTCGTCGTCGTCGTCGTCGACGTCGTCAGACTGACGACGTCTTACTGTGGAGAGGCGATACCCCCCACATGTGTGATCAGGAATTGGACTACATGCGGAGAAAAGGATTTGGCGCCTTGTTTTCCGGGTCATTAAATGAATTTGTTTATGCTTCTGACTCGGATCGAAGCGACTGCTGTTGCTGCCGTGGTGAAGCTAGGAATAGGGATTTCCTACAAGTTATCCAACCCCAACTTCAACAACGCATAACCCTACCGTATTGATGTCTCCACAAGTTAGAAGTGTATGAGGACTTCTTGGGGAAAATCGCACACGCCTAGCTCAAGCTGGGAAAACTCTCCGCGTGCGTGGAAAAGAACGATACCATGAAAGAAGGCCTTACTAATGTATGCATGTCAAGCTGGAAGATGATTTTTTTTCCAGCATACTCGACAGATGACACGCTTTGTATACAGGAAAAAAATGAAACGTGTCGAGGTTTTACCCCGAACGGAACTAGGCGTGACATTTGCTACGATGACTGTACCGTTTGCGCCCCGAAGATGAATGTTGGTTTTTGTATGACTCATGATTTTGAGTGCTTTAATCCGTTTATGAGGGATGATTACTAGACATTGGCTGGATTCTCAGAAAAGCTTAACACACGCATGTTGCATTGTCGTAGTTTTACAGCAACTGAAAGCGTTCCGGTCGACAGTATTTTTCTAGCTCGAAAACAAGCTGCTTTGCACTCATAAAATTAGCCTGACCTCAGAAAGATAAGTAATTTACATGCAATTCCAACTACCATTACTTGACAGATACGCATATTTCGTCTACTATACACAGTCTTCTTCAGTGTCGTGTACTTCAGTCGAGTATTAGTACACGTATTCCACTTAAAGCTCACACTCACCAGGACCAGGTTATTACGCACACATCCAACAGATGATGCTTTGGACTAACATACATCCTCAATGTGTAAAACATGGTGAACCTTAATTTAGGTAATACCAGGTGAAGTGGCATCACTGGATTTGTTTACACTACCTTTGTCTTGGGGCTCATGTATATTTTTGCTTTTTCAAGTGCATAACGAATCAGTAAATCGAAAGTGAGTGAAAAACTTATAGTTGAAGCAATACCGGTGACAAAAGTTAAGTGTATCAGGTAAAATCCAGTGTAAAAAGGTATTTATCCTTTATTAACTGTGTGCCATATAGAAAAGTGAAAAAGAAAAGTAAATAAAACGCGGCAAGTAAGAGAAGGCATTAAAAGCTTGAATAAACTTTTATTCAACTTGGTTTGAATAAGACCTCATTGCAAACTTGGATGCAAGTTTGGCTTGCGAACTTGCATGAGGAGCTTTCGAACTTACATGGGAAGCTTTCAAACTTGCTTATAAGCTAGCGCATAAATATTGTTGCGTGAAAGTAATATAATACCAGTGATGCTAGTTTCACTGAAACCGAAGTGAAATCGAAACTAATAACCGCAAATATAAAACTATTTTCATAATTTAAAAAAAAAAAAATTGAAAAACATAAAAAAAAGGAAAATTTAGGATGAGTTTGCTTTTATTTAAATCGAGGTCAATCGGCAAAAATGGTAAAGAGTGGAATAATCATTAACGATTATCCAAAACTCAAAATTTTGACAGTGCAGCTCGATGCTCTGCAAGAAGCTCCTCTACAAAAAGTAGAGGAGCAAAGACATGACGTAAAATCTACGTTTACAAAATGTAGCTACAGGCAAGGTGATTTGTCTCTTGAATGCAAGGATCAAATTACAGCAAACTGGCTAAAAAGTGTAACTGGGTATTTTACTCCATACGTAAATGCCGAGCTTATTGCTCTGACCATTAAAAACATCGATGGGTCTATCGCTCCCCGCACAAGCAAGAAAGAGCGTGCCACCCTTAGAAATGAAACCAACTAAGTTCCTGCAGGTGAACCTCCATCATGCAAAAGGAGCATCTGCTGTCATGAGTCGGAGGTTTAGAAAAGAGGGACTGGGCGTGGTACTAATTCAAGAGCCATGGACTAATAAAGGAAAAATACTGGGTATTCAAACACAGGACTGTAAGTTGTTCTATGATGAAAATCAGAGTACGCCAAGAACTGCTGTTTTGGTTGATAAAACACTGAATTGCTATCCCATTACAGAATTCTTCAAACGGGACATTGTTGCGGTCATGGTTGAGGTGCCTACCACCAGAGGAAAAACTGAGGTCATAGTGGCTTCAGCCTATTTTCCAGGTGATGCTCCTGAGGTGCCTCCTCCTGAGATCGACTCATTTGTCAAGTATTGCAGAGCAAATAATAAGTCATTCATAATTGGCTGTGATGCCAACGCACATCATACCGTAAGGGGGAGGACGGATATCAACAGTCGAGGGGAGTGCTTATTGGAATATCTCTCTTCAAACAATATAGACATATGCAATAAGGGAAACGAACCTACCTTTTCAAATGCTATCAGACAAGAAGTCTTGGATTTGACATTGTGCAATAGTGCAATTTATGAACGTATTTCAAAGTGGGAAGTCTCTGAGGAAACGTCATTGTCGGATCATAGACACATTGTGTTCGAATGGAGTGGTGGAAATAGGTCAACTTCTACATTTCGAAATCCGAGGAAAACAAACTGGGATCAATATGCACAACATTTAAACTCGGAGTTATTTACAGAAGGTGGAAAGATTGATTCAGTTCAGAAATTGGAATCATTTTCCCAAAAGGTAAATGACACGATTTTAAATTCTTTTCATATTAGTTGTCCTATCAAAGAATCATCCTCTAACAGGGATGTTCCGTGGTGGAACTCTAAGTTGGAACGTCTGCGTAAAACATCTCGTAGGTTGTTTAATACAGCGAAAAGAACCTCAGATTGGACTCCCTATAGGAATGCCCTTACTGAGTACAATAAAGAAATTAGAAAATCTAAACGAAGATCCTGGGTTCTAACGTGTGAAAACATAAGCAATAGTCCAGAAGTCGCAAGACTTCAGAGGGCTCTTGCAAAGGATCATACGATTGAACTTGGGAATCTGAAAAATGAGGATGGAAGTTTTACAAAAACTCCTAGTGAAACGTTAAAGCTGATTATGGAAACACATTTTCCTGGATCAGTTTTGTGTGTAGATCCAATCAGAGATGGATCACTTGAAGGTGGAAAAAGTTCTACAAGGACATCTCAAAAGTCTGTTAGAGCGAAAATTGCTGCAAATGACTTGGCTGACAAAATATTTGAGAAAGCCAGGGTAGAAAATGCGTTGAGATCTTTTCAGCCTTACAAATCTGCAGGAACGGACGGGATATTTCCAGCATTACTTCAAAATGGCGAAGCAGTGTTGATCTCGCCATTAATTGAGATTTTTAAGGCAAGTTTAAGACTCAACCATATTCCAACTTCATGGACACAAGTAAAAGTTATCTTCATACCTAAAGTAGGAAAGCGAGACAAGGCGCATCCTAAATCATACAGACCCATTAGTCTTTCATCAGTCCTATTAAAGACTATGGAAAAAGTTTTGAATGATTATATCAATTCAAATAACATGAACAAGCATCCACTATCTAAGTTCCAGTTTGCTTACCAGTCTGGTAAGTCAACAGTTACGGCACTGCATAGTGTGGTTTCAAAAGTAGAAAAAGCTCTATCGGTAAAAGAAATAGCACTTTGTTCTTTCTTAGATATTGAAGGAGCTTTCGACAACGCTTCCTATTCATCTATGGCTCGTGCCATGAAGAAAAGAAACTTTGACATGAACATAATTAACTGGGTTCATACCATGCTCGCAAAAAGAGAAATCACTTCAGAGCTGGGAAGTTCGTCTATTACAATACGGGCAACGAAAGGTTGTCCCCAAGGAGGAGTCCTCTCACCACTTATGTGGTCCTTAGTTGTAGACGAGCTTCTAAGAAGCTTAGAGGAAAAAGGTTTCGAGGTTGTAAGTTTTGCAGACGATATAGTCATTATAGTGAGCGGAAAATTTGACAACATCATTTCAGAAAGAATGCAATGGGCCCTAAAATTTACCCAGTGTTGGTGTATCAAGGAGGGCCTTAGCATTAATCCAGCAAAAGTAGTAATTGTACCTTTTACTAGGAAAAGGAAGTTTAGTCTAAAAGCGTTCCGGCTAGGAGGATTAAAGATCCATTTTAGTGAACAGGTTAAATACTTAGGAGTGGTACTGGATGCCAAACTGAACTGGAATGCTCACCTTGAGTGTGTGATCGGTAAGGCAACCAGTGCTTTCTGGATTTGCTCAAAAACATTTGGCAGAAAATGGGGTTTAAGACCAAAAATGATAATGTGGATTTATACATCCATAATACGTCCTAAAGTATCGTATGCTTCTCTTGTGTGGTGGCCAAAAACAAAAGAGGCTACTGCACAGAAAAAGCTTACAAAACTTCAACGGCTAGTGTCCATTGCTATAACGGGAGCGATGCGCAGCACTCCATCAAATGCGTTGAATGCAATGCTAAATCTGCTTCCTTTGCACGAATACGTGCAACTAGAAGCGGAAAAGAGTATGCTTAGACTTAAACGGTTGAAAACTTTCATGTCTGGTGATTTAGTCGGTCGCCTGAGCATTTCACAGAGCTTTCAGAATGGGCCAGTGATGTACATGAATGGAGACTGGATGAAACCTGTGGAAAACCATGACATTCCTTACAACATATGTGAAACGTTACGTATAGATTGGGAAGTCGGAGGTCCCACTGTTCGTCATGGCTCCATAAAATTCTTCACAGATGGCTCAAAAATTGGAACAAAAACGGGAGCAGGAATCTTCGGCCCTGGGGTAGAAATCTCAGTGGCGATGGGAAACTATCCAACGGTTTTCCAAGCGGAGATCTTTGCTACAATAAAATGTGTTAACGTTTGTCTGAAGAGAAAATACAGATATGCAAATATTTGTATTTTTACAGACAGCCAAGCGGCACTCAAAGCGTTAAGTAATTACAAATGTACATCCAAACTTGTCTGGGAATGCATTCTTTCGTAGCGAAAGGTGTGCCAAGAGAACTCGGTGAATTTATTCTGGGTTCCGGGACACTGTGGCATTGAAGGTAATGAAAGGGCAGACGAGCTTGCTAAACAAGGTTCAAATGCACAGTTTATTGGCCCAGAACCATTCTGCGGTATATCATACTGTGCCATAAAAATGGAATTAAAATCTTGGGAAGAGCAAAGGGTGATGACCAATTGGTTGATCACCACAAAGTGTTCTCAAGCGAAAAGGTTTATAATTCCAAATGTTGCAATTAGTAAAAAGCTTCTGGAGCTCAATAAGAGAGTTCTTTGTACCTATACTGGCCTAGTAACCGGACATTGCCCGAGTAGATATCATTTGAAAAACATTGGCCAGGTTCAGAATGATATCTGTCGTTTCTGTAACATGGAACATGAAACCTCGGAACATCTGCTTTGCAGTTGTGATGCTGTGTACAAGAGCAGACTTAAATTTCTGTACAGTGGCTATATGCAACCTAAAGAAATTTGGACTGCAATTCCTGGGAAGGTGGTGGGTTTTATAAACTCAATTTTGCCTGACTGGGAGACGCGTCTTAGGCTGGTCACTTGACAAATGGTGATCTTGCTTTAAGATGCGAATTAGTATAGTAAACAGGGGTATATCACAAAAGTACAACCCAGTGGACGCTGTGATTCTACGCCCCAACAAAAAAAAATAAAAAAAAAAAAAAAAAGGTAATACCAGCTCTAGTGCTGACGAAATAGAGAAATCGTATGAATGTCTTGAGGTGTACTCGCTTCGTTGGAAGTCAAGAACACCTCCAACCTTCCACGAAAATTTACTGGAATGTAGCAGGGTTCGTTTTGATAAAAAATACGATGAATTTAAGTCTTTTAGATTATTCTCCATGTAGTTGGTTTTAAGAAGCTCCCAAATCGCTGATGACGACATCTGATACTCCGTCCAATTTCAGCCTACCTACTGCCATAAAGCTTGACTAAATGTAAATTGGTACGTCCCTCGCGCACTGCTAACAGGCCTGCAGTGTTGGGAATCGAAAATATTTGACAGTGGTGTGGACACTTCCATAGAGAACAACTGGTGCAAGTTTGATCATAGTAGTCGATTGCATTCAGAAAAAAAGCATCACATCAAATGGAGCTGCTGAAGATGCCGGAAACAACCGTTTATCGAGAGTTCAAAACCTTCAAGAAAACGCTGAGTGTGGAAAGGAATCAGCGTACCTACGAAAAATCTAGAACCGGGGATCGCCAGCTGCGCAGCAAGGTGTTGAGCTGCGTTAAAGGCAAAGTCATCTTTTGGCCCAATTTGGCCAGCTACCACTACTCCAAGGTGATTGTGGAGTGGTATGCTGCCAACAACATCAATTGTGTCCCCAAGACAATGAATCATCCGAATTGACCGGAATTTGGACGAATTGAAAAATATTGGGCAATTTCAAAGCACCGATTCCAACGAACTGGCGGGGCAGAGGAAGGTTCGAGCTTTCGTTTGAACTGGAGAGATGCAACCACTAATGGACTTTTAATACTTATTGACTCATGAATTACAGGTCTTTTTGTGCGTACCAATTTACTATTTGTCAGCCGTTATCCCATCGTTCATCATCTTCATTCCCATTCAAGGTCGGCGGTTTTTCTTAGGCGAAAAAAACTGATAAAGCCGTTGGTCCCAGCTGATGTGTTGATAAGTTCAATATGTAGGGTCCAGGTGGTGGAATCGTCTTCCTGGCGTCGGTGGTTGTAACCACGTTGTGAGTAAATATGCTGACGGTAAATAAACGAATAAAAAAAAAGGTATATAGTTACAAAAGGATGCAAAATGATGTATTCTGATGTTATATCACATCATCAGCTTGAAAATATGTCTTGTGAAGTAATTTTTTTAGCTTGAACACCAAAAATTTCAATTGATATCTGAGGAGCATATCTCCGGCACCTTTTTCATCCCGAAAATGCTTTTTTTATTTATTTTTTATTCATTTATTTAGTTATTTATTTATTCATCTTATCCCCTCGAAAGATATTCTACATGAAGCAAACATAAAAATATAAAATTTAAGCATAACAAGTCCGTGCTAAAAATTTAATTTCAAACCATTTTTCGACAGTCGTTAACACTCGCCATAGCAGTGGTTCGTAGTTACTGGCCGCCGTTGGTTGGTGAATAGTACCAATTTGAGAGAGGAGCCTTGAGCAGACGATCTCTCCATTGAAAAACATGGCAACAAAAACAATTTGTTAATTTTACCGTCATCGTTCCAAAGTGCACAGTTCAACAGATTGCAGCGTTTTGAACGACCGAAGATTTTTTGACGACCGAAGATTTTTTGAATGATAGATTACACAATGCCATCCAAAAAAAACCTGCGCTGTATAATTTCGATCCTCCAGCTCTAAGTCAATTGATAAGCAAGTCAGATCAAGGAGGTTCATCAAGGATTGGTCGTACCAGTGAGCATTTAAAGAGGTCAGTGAAGTGCACTAAACCTGCAGTGTTCAAGATTGTTAAGAAATTTGGAGAAACGTGTTCTCTTAAAGATTGAACGGATTAGAAAATAAGCTAGCAACGGTAGGCCTTTTGTAATCGCATAAACCTGTATGACAGTTAGAATTGGATAGACATAGACTGTTGCGCATAATTTGTATATACATTAACAAAATAGTATTCTGTTTCACCTAAAATGTTCGTCTTTAGTAAACTTTAGTTAGAGGGAAAATACAAAAAAAAATTAACTATCTCGATTTCGGAGAAATTTGCGGACTATTTCCGGAATATGTTTCATCAACCAGCGCACATAATTCTCATCCATCGTTTTGGCAATCTCATTCCACTTGGTTATCAAATCATTGATGCTTTTGACGACACTGCCATTCACCTTCAGCTTCCTCATCATAATAGCCCAAAATGTCTCTATCGGTCTGAGCTGGGAACATTTGGTGGGTTGAATTATTTCTGTATAAACTGAATCCCGTTGTCTTCATACCACCGTAGCACTGTTTTACTGTAATGACAGCTTGCAAGATCTGGCCAAAACATAACAGGTACATTGGGAGATCTGATGAATGGCAATATTCGCTTTTACAGACATTCCGTTCTGTACAGCTCAGAAATAAATGTCTTATCAGAGATGAAAACTTTGGTGCTCCTACGGCAGCTACACCCAAAATAAAAAAAAGCAAGATTGTAATGCAGTTTCGCATGGTTTTGTTTCATTTCTCGTAATGGATCGTAACTTAGAGAAAAAATGCAATATTAGTCGTGGGCAAAAAAGCAACACATCAATTCGCTTTGAAAAATTAATTGTGTGAGTGAGGTTGTGCAGTGTATAAGTATTGAGTATAGGATTAGAGTCCGGAAATTCAATGACCCATAAATAAAACGATCACAATACGCAACCAAGAATTTAACCGAGGCCGCCTGCGTCATTGCTCTATAGTGTAATCATTCGGCCACACTTGTCGAGTCACTCGGCGATACAGCAATGAAGCAACATTTCTCTCACACAAACCTGCATGGCGTCGTTTATTACATAAATAAGGGTAAACTTGAAGAGCGGGCGATCGAAGTGTGATGACGAGTGAAAATAAAAATAGAACACTCGACAGCGGGATTCTAACAGTGGCCAATAGCGTTGCGGCATTCTGTGGTTTTGTCTAACCTATATTGAAAAGTTGTTGGCGGTTGAATAAAGACCAAACGGTTGCTTCGACTGTCAAGGCTTAGCACACAACGATAAATTTGTTTCGAGGAATCTGTGTGTGGGGCTTCGTTTATAGTTACTCTCGTTTATATCTGCCTTTTCTGAATCATGCGGATTTTTCAAGATATGATTGCAAAAACTGTAATTGCATTTTTTGCCACCTTTTTAACTTTTGAGTATACAGATGCTTTGCCAAATAATGTATGTACGTGTAAATTTATCTGCAGACACAAACTTGAATTTGGCAGGAACACCTCCCCGAGCCGTAGCCAAATAAGATATTTTTCCCGGTAGCTGTTTGAAATCGGCCTTTACATAGGTTTCAGCATCCATGAAGAGGCAGCCATTGAATTTTGTCAACACCTGATTATAAAGTTTTCTGGCACAGATTCTGGATACATTGTTCTGCTTTTGATTCCTATTTGGTTGTCTACAGGTACGGTATGACTTGAAGCCTTCCCGGAGACAAATCCGCTGCACGGTACTGCGTGCGGTGCGAAATTTTTTGGACAAATCGCGGTGAAGGTGAAACTCCCTTGAATCCTTAGTTTCAACATGCATGTAGTAGTGCAAACACATTATTGCTCTCATATAATAGTATTGGTGCATCATGAAGAAAATGGTCATGGTTGCCAGTAATTTTAATTTTTCTTTGTGGACTACAGTACATCCATTTAATTATTCCCTACAATATTCACATTTTCAAAAAAGCATAAAGCCTCAAAATAAGAATCTTTTTTAAAGGTTGGGGGAGTCTGGGGCATAATTAGCAAGCTAAATATTAAGCCATCTAGTTGAATACAAATATTGGTGAACGTTAAACGTTAATGTTCCGTTCATTCATTTCATTCATAAATTATCGAATGAGTCTTTGAGTAGATGGCTGAAACATAAAATGTATTAAAACGTTTGAAATTATGCATCTGAGATAATAAACTGATCATCTACCCCCTTGTTACTGACAGTAGCTGGGTTGGTTACTTTATTTTTCCGAGATTTAACTAAAAGAAACACATCAATCGAAGAGATCGGCACCTTTTTTTTTTTTTTTTTTAATAATCATTTATTTGTACAGGCTCAATCGAATAAACTTTACAGAGCCAAATTTTCATACTTTTATACATCATTTATCTTAAAACTAAAGTTAGGAGGATAGAGCCGATTACTCGCGGCCGTCTCGAGGTTAATAGGAATTACAAATTACGGATGGGAAAGAGGGTGGGAATTTAAAGTATGGTTTACATAACACATTAAATTTAAATTCTAAATTATTGAAACACTTATAACTACACAACTTTTGGTTTTCTTTTTATTCGAACATTTTTGAAAGAGAAAAAAAACACACGAACACAGAAAAAAAAACTTATACTAAACATACATGTTAAACTAACTACAATCTAATGCTAATGTTAGTCAAAAACACATAAATGAGTTTCATGTACTCCAAATCACGTACAGCCAAAATATCTCGAATTGGCACATTGGGTTGTCTACCTCGAGCCCGAAGGGAATCATAAAGCCCCGATCTGACCTCACGATGCTCAGAACAAGACCAAATAACGTGATCTGCGTCCTGATAGCCTTGTCCACATTCACAGAGATTGCTGTCGCTCAGCCCAACCCGGTATAAATGAGCGTTCAAAGAATAATGATTGGACAAGAGGCGAGACATGACACGAATGAAGTCTCGACCCACATCCATCCCCCTAAACCAAGATTTCTTCGACACCTTTGGGATGATAGAATGTTGCCATCGCCCCAAATCTCCTTTACTCCATTTATACTGCCAGCTGACGAGTGACTGTTGACGAAAAATAGGAAAAAATTCGTTGAAGGCGATTTGTCGATCACAAATATCGCCTTCCATAGCGCCCACCTTTGCAAGCGAGTCCGCTTTCTCATTGCCCGGAATTGAACAATGAGATGGGACCCATACAAAGGTGATGATAAAATAACGCGAAGATAAAGCACTTAGAAGCTCCTGTATTTTCATGAGAAAATACGAGGAGTGCTTTACCGGCCTCAAGGAGCGAATAGCCTCTATAGAACTGAGACTATCCGTGAAAATGAAGTACTGATCCGGTGGTAATGAGGCAACAATTTCTAGCGTAAAATGTATTGCCGCTAATTCAGCGACATACACGGAACAAGGGGCTTGAAGTTTACGGTTGGCGCTATAAATTTCATTAAATATACCAAAGCCTGCTGACTCCTCTATCAATGATCCGTCAGTGAAGAACGATTTAGTGGAATCAACTTGGCCAAACTTTGCAGCAAATATCACCGGAGCAATCATAGGACGATGATGCTCTGGGATTCCACGAAGCTCCTGCTTCATGGATAAATCAAAATGAACCGAATTGTCGAAATCGGAGAAGCAAACACGATTGGAAATGTTCGGCGAAGGGCTGACTTCCTGTGTTATGTACAAATGGTACAAGGTCATGAAGCGGGTTTGAGGGTTCAACTCAAGGAGCTTCTCAAAATTTTCGATCACCTGGGGGTTCATAACTTCACACCTGGTGAGGAGCCGGAGAGATAATTCTGTAAACCGATCCGAGAGTGGCAACATGCCAGCCAGCACTTCAAGACTCATGGTGTGAGTCGAGTGCATGCAACCTAACGCGATACGAGGACACCGATACTGAATACGTTCCAGTTTAATGAAGTGCGACCGAGCCGCTGACTGAAAACAAAAACTACCGTATTCCATAATCGACAAAATCGTTGTCCGGTACAACGTTAGAAGATCTTGTGGATGAGCTCCCCACCAGGTCCCGGTAATTGTGCAGAGAAAATTGATCCTTGGCTGGCACTTTCGCTTCACATACTCAATATGGGATCTCCAGGTGCACTTTGAATCGAACCAGACCCCAAGATATTTAAATGACATAGAATGAGCTATCGGCTTACCCCAAATTTGAAGCTTCGGTTGTGCTGGGTTATGCTTCCTTGAAAAAACTACCAACTCAGTTTTCTCCGTAGAGAATTCGATACCTAGCTCTAGAGCCCAAGTAGACAAATTGTCCAAGGTATCCTGTAAGGGTCCTTGCAGATCGACCCCATTGGGTCCCATGACAGACACTACGCCGTCATCTGCAAGTTGTCTCAACGTACAGTTGTCACCTAGACAACCGTCAATGTCTTTGACATAAAAATTATACAAAAGGGGGCTTAAACATGATCCCTGGGGGAGACCCATGTAGCTAAATCGTGAAGCTGTAGAGGTTCCATGAGAAAAGCTCATATGTTTCTCTGACAGCAAATTGTACAAAAAATTATTCATTAATGGTGAAAAGCCACAAGCGTGGAGTTTATCTGAAAGAACTTCAACAGATACTGAATCAAAAGCCCCCTTGATATCCAAGAATACAGAAGCCATTTGCTCTTTTTTAGCAAAAGCGAACTGAATATCCGTGGAAAGCAACGCGAGACAGTCGTTCGTTCCCTTACCCCTACGGAAACCATATTGAGTATCTGAAAGCAGGTTGTTCGTCTCAACCCATTTGTCCAGACGGAAGAGGATCATTTTCTCCAACAACTTTCGAATACAGGATAACATCGCGATGGGTCGATAGGAGTTGTGGTCGGACGCGGGCTTACCAGGTTTTTGAATGGCAATAACTCTCACCCGTCTCCAATCATCCGGTACAATGTTGAGTTCCAGAAACTGATTAAACAAGTGCAACATGCGCCTCTTCGCGACGTCTGGGAGGTTCTTAAGCAAGTTGAACTTGATCCTGTCAGCTCCTGGAGCCGTATTGCCACACGAAAGGAGTGCGAGAGAGAACTCTACCATTGAAAAGGGTTGGCTAATCTCATCTATCGAATTCGTGTTTTCGCGAGGAATCATCCGTGCCGGCACAGAATCTGGACAAACTTTTCGCGCGAATTTGAGGATCCATTGGTCCGAGTACTCTTCGCTCTCGTTGTTCGTAGTTCGGTTACGCAACCTTCGCACCGTGTTCCAAAGAGTACTCATCGACGTTTCGCGCGATAGCCCGTTCACGAATGTTCGCCAGTAACCGCGTTTCTTGGCCTTGATGAGGCTCTTAAGTTCGCGTTCGAGAGCCGTGTATACTTCGAAGTGCTCAGGTGTTCCACGTCTACGGAAAACTTTAAACGCGTCGGACTTTTTACGGTAAACCTCGGTGCATTGCTGATCCCACCATGGAGAAGGAGGTTTCCTGCGAGATGACGTCCCTGGAACTGGTCGAGTTTGAGCTTGAAGCGCGCTGTCTAAGATCAGGTTGGAGAGGAAGTTATACTCTTCCAGCGGTGAAAGCCTTTCTACCGTCGTTACGGCTTAATCTACTGCTGTCCTAAACTTTGTCCAATCGATGTGACGGGTAAGATCATACGTGACGTTAACAGATTTCGACGGATTGAACCCGGTGGCAACCGAAATTTTTATGGGCAAGTGATCACTACCGTGGGGATCTTGAATCACATTCCATGTGCAATCCAACGATAATGAATTCGAACAAAGTGTGAGGTCTAATCTACTGCCAACTGAGGATGTACCAGCCAAACGTGTTACTTCTCCATTGTTAAGAACTGTCATATTGAAGTTGTCACAGAGGTCATATATCAGGGAAGACCGGTTGTCATCGTACAGTTCTCCCCAGCCTGTACCGTGAGAGTTAAAAGCTCCCATGACCAACCGCGGAGCAGGAAGAACCGAACAAACATCTGAGAGTTGTTTTCGGTTAATGGAGGCTCTTGGAGGAATATAAACGGAAGCAATGCAAAGGCTTTTATTTTTAATAACAGCCTGACATGCGACAACTTCAATACCTGGAATAGGAGGAAAATTCACTCTATAGAAGGAGTAGCACTTTTTGATCCCCAAAAGTACTCCTCCTCCACGTGAATCCTCACGATCAAGACGAATTATATTGAAATCATGAATCGGAAGATTGATTTCGGAAGAGAGCCATGTTCCACAAAGAGCGAATGCATCACAACCGGTAGTGTGAGCTAAAATTTTAAAAGATTCCAATTTAGGAATCAAACTTCGACAATTCCACTGTAGAACAGTGATCAAATCCCCGACCTCATTTGGAAAATTATCCATCGAAGGAAATGATAGCTGCAAGGATGGGCCACTTTAATGTTAATTTCTGCAAAAAAGTTTTCACAGTGGGAAGCATTGCCATAACAATGCTTTTGAGAGGGTCAGAAATTTCGAGGTACTTAAAGATACCTTCGGCAATGTCATCAAATGAGAACAGCCCACTAGAGGAGGGGCTTTTGTTCTTAAAATTGGGGCTTCAGGGGTTTTGGATGTCCCCGGGAGAGATGGAAAGTCCTGGGTGTAGTTACTACTACGAAAACCAGGTGGATTAGGATTTTCCTTTTTCCACCTTTCCTTGAATTGGGCAAGCTGGTCTCGGGCTTCTTTTCAGCAACTTTCCGTGGGCGGACGCGTCTTCGCTTCCTTGAAGCACCTTCCGGAAAGGTGAACGATGTTCCCTCTTCAGCCGAATCAAAGTCAGACTCGTCATCTGACAGAGGAGCAAAGGGATTTGTATTGGCATCGGGTGATGGTGAGGCTTTTTCAGCATTTCAGCAAAAGATTGCCTTGAACGCTGTTTCAGCGAGCGTTCTAATTTTTCCCCGCGTTGTTTGTACGCCGGGCACGATGAGAGAGCATGAGGAGGAGTTCCTTTACAAAAAGCGCATTTAGGTGTGCTGTCTGCGCACGCGCCATCCTCATGCTTCTCCCCGCAGTTAGAGCAGCGCGCTTTATTGCCGCAATGGGAGGTCGTATGTCCCATCTGCTGGCATTTCTGGCAGATCATGACCCGAGGTACAAACAATCGCACAGGTAGCCGAAGTTTTCCCAACTCGACGTATTGAGGGAGGGCTGAGCCAGAGAAGGTCACGCGAAACGAGTCTGATGGTGTGAACTTTTTTTCGCCCTTATTGGTCGATACTGAGCCTAGTTGGCGCACATCCAGTATCTGAACTGGGGGAAGCAGGGGGTTCTTAAATCGACCAACCCCCCGCTTCAGCAGGATCTCAGGGATTAGACTAGTTTCGGTGACCACACCTTCAATTTCAATACCCCGAGCTGGGATATACACTCTATATTCTAGAGTAAAGAGCTGGGAGACAGCAATCTCATTAGCTTGCTTGAGGTTGGACACAACGACCCGAAGTTTATTCGGCCTGACTTTAATTATCTCGGTCACGGCCGAGAATCGTTTGGTCAGATCGTTCGAAATTTGATAGACATTCAGAGGTTTCGATTTGGGCTGAAAATAGACAACCCAAGGACCAGTTGAACTGTCTGGATATGCACGTGATCGGGTAACTGTATGAGCTACCCCATCATTTTGCGCCATAGATGATTCATCTTGCGATAAATCATCCATGGCTCGTTCGTGGGAGCTTATGACGCTCAACCACTGAATCTATATATAACTAAACACAGAAAAAAAAATTAAAGCTAAGCACACACTCAAACACTCTCAAACACTCTCAATCACTCCCATACACTCACACACACTATAAAAATAACGCTTCTTGTATTCAGAAGAGAAGGAAACAAAAACTTATCTTATATGTATAACGGATCTACTGCAGCCGGGCGACGAATGTGCTGCTGCTGCCGAGCTACGATGAGTGGCCGCGTGCACCGGCTAGGCGTGGGGATGAACGATGATGATAATGACACTGGTGATACTGGTCGGTGGTGGTTATCAGATGAACTAATGCACGCTACACACGATGGACTGCTGGTGTGCGTGCCTTATAGATGCGGAGCAATATGGCTTTTCGATCGTCGTAATATTGCTAATTGCAATTAATTACGTTGCTGCACTGTTTATCACACAACCTTTTCTTCTTAACCTTACCAGGACTCGATTTCACTCGCGATCGCGAAAAAATATTAAACTGAAGAATTAAATCAACTAGTGAAAAGATTCCAAAGCAACGGAAAGCGGACCGAACGAACTGTACCGTTCGCTTGTTCACTGGGCAATGACCATCGGCACCTTTTTAATTGGAACTAAATTTTTCTTTGAGGATTCATATATTTTTACGATTTAAATGAACAAACATGTTGTTTAAAAATTTAGATATCAACTTCTTACAAAATTTAACAAAATTAAGCTGACAAGATATTGAAACTGCACTTCAAAAGATTTTTTTTACTCATCGGAAATTTGCATGCATAGTTCATGAAAGGTTGTTTTAAAAGCATACATATATTAGATTTTTTTTAGTTTATATTTCTTGAAATTCATAAGGCTCAACTTTAAAAAAAAATCGTTTAAGCTCTACCTAGACTACCTCATATTTTTCACATTTTTACAGATTATTTCCATAGAATTTGATTCGAGGAAAATAATTTATGGAGCATTTATCAAAATCTGCATTGAATGCGTTGAAAAATGCTGGTTTAATTTCAATTTTCTCGCCACTCATTTTTTTGCATGCAAATTAGAGCTCTTCTATAATTCCTTACTCTTGTAAAAAAAAACTCAACAAAATCGTTGTAAATTTATAGTAAATACCTAAAATTATTTAACTGGGAAACTAGGTAGACTTGATCCCTGTCGAGACTTTCACCCGCGTTTTTTTTTTTAATCTAGAACAGATTATGTATAGTCGATTTCCCATAACGATTCGTCTTTATACAGAGTATTATTATGGTGAAATTTGCTTCAGATTGCGAAGCGAGATAGAAAATTTAAGAACAATATGTTTAGTTTGAGAACTTTGGACACTTAATGGTGTTTTCTTTTGTCGATCACATAAGGGTTAATATGGAGCTATGAGCCTGTGAAAAAACCGCATCAAGTTTCGTTTTTTTCCGCAGAGATATATCCATAACGAAAAAGCGGGATCAAGTCAACCCAGACTCCCCTACCCTTGGCTCGTGCTTCCAAGGAAAATGAAGGGAATTAAGGCTATTTACCTTTTCTTTCCAAACAACAAACAAATCAACAAGCAAGTGCAAAGCAAATCAAAAACACAGTATGACCGGGATTTTCAAAACCAGTATCATTTGGGCCAGGTATAGGAACGTCATTTGTAAAGTCGGAAGATTCACTGACAGATTCTTCTCCGGAACTTATTTTTCTATGAAATTCAGCATTAGTTGACGGTGAAGTAAAAACACTATTCCACGGGTTTCCGAATGTCCACGATAAGGGATCAACAGCACTTCTTATCACATTTTTAGCCCGTTCACGCAAAAAAGCCGCTTTTCATCTTTTAGTAAGACGCGGCATGTTTTACTTCGTTAATCAAAACTTTTATCAGTCCAGCATACTCGCGAAAACAGTTGCTGACAACACTGCGCTCTGCTACGCTACGCACAGCTGAGTGTAAATTAGAAAAAAGCAAAACGCGTAGTTTTGAGACCGGCTGCTGAATTTTTGCACCATTCTCGTTAATTAAACAGATTTTTCGTCCACTGTTTTCAAGAGCGCGATAATAATTTATCTTGCAGTGAAAGTAAATAGTGTTCAGGTGGCTACGGGAAGTGGGAATATAGTTTTTGTGAGAATATAAAAGGCAGATCCTGGCTTTAAAAAAGTAAACAGAGATGACGAAAAATTACCTGCTCAATGGAAATGAGCACTAGTTGATCAATCCAGAGTGTTTTCAGTGAAATAAACAGTGTGAAGTTATTAAATATTGTGTTTTGCTGTCCTATTAGCAGTATGGCAATGATTCACTGCGGGTAAGTGGATTAATTTGGCATATTTTGTTGAGCAAACCCAAAGTGTGCTTGTGTGGATGAGGAAGCCATCGTTCCTGCCATAAGGGGATTCCATCGTGTATGTCCTTAATGTTCTTGATAACTTCGATGCGCAGTTAACGGTTGACAGTACCCGCCCGACGCTTGCTATCCGTCGACAAAGTTCCTCTGTAATTTTTTAAAAACACGTGGTATTTTAAGGAAAACCCAAAACGTTTGCAAGTTTTGGCCCAGTCCACGAAGGGTTTTCCAAATTATTACGCACAATTATGTTTCATCTTTCTTCTTCCATTTTGTATTTCTCTCAAACACGTTCGAACTGCACTGCGAAACAAAACTTCTAATGTTGTTGTTGTTATAGGGAACACCTAAGATGTCATATCCGACCACTAGGGCCGCTGTAAGAATCGAAAATGTTTGTTCCAATATTAAATGGGCCACACCTTACCAGTACACTTCCGGGCCGTAAAGTTTCAATGCTAAGCGGACTGACGTGCTTGATGATGTGCAATACATCCGAACTGAAAAAATGTATGTTGTTGATTTTCATTTATACATATAAAGCAAACCTATGAATTTGTTTGCAAATAAATATTTGCGAATATAATCGTTAGATCCAATTATGACCGATCAAAATCCGCGACAGTCTACACCGTGTCCAATATAATCTCATACAAAACAAAAATCTGTTTATTTCAAATCGATAATCCAGATTTTACTGATAACTTTACCCATTATACTGCAATATAATACTGATCAACTACAGCATATGTTTTGAAATAAAACCGCCTTTAAGCTCCTTAACCAGCTCCAGACGTTTTTTGAAACCGTCACAGCTGGCACGCATGACTTCCATCAGCATTTCGTCCCAAATTCGGTTGATTACGGTTTTGAATTGGTTCATATTAGTCGCCCTGTGGTCATTTACCTTTGCCAGCATGTATGACCATACGAAATAATCCAAGGGATTCAGATCTGGTGAACTGGAAGACGATTCATTCTTGTCCAAAAAGTCGATCAAATTTTCTCGGCACCAGCCCTGAACAAGATTTGTAGTATGCGATGGCGCTCCGTCCAGCTGAAACAGATAGTGATTATCTTCAAACACCTCTTGTACATATGGCTTGACAACTTTCTCCAAAACTTCCGTTTTATAATATACGGCATTCACTTTAAAGTTTTTTTCGATGAAAACCAGTGGTAAATTGCCTCGCTTGCAAATTCCTCCCCAAACCAACACTGACGTAGCACTTTGGAACCGTGGAATATTGCAATCACTCTCTGGAACAGTTTTGAAGACATTGTCGTTCTGGACAATGTGGGATTGTTGCAAGACTTTTACAACTTTTCGTCGGAAAAGATAAATTCTTCCCCACCGTGCCTCGACAAAAGCAGACTTGCTCTTTCGAATCGTTTCTGCTTGGAAGGGTCCGAAACTCCGTGAACCTTACGTTTCTTGAAAGCTTGGAAACCGAGATCATTTTGCAGCATATTGTGCATTGATGATCTCGAAACATTCAGATCTGCGGTGATTTGACGTACAGAGCGCTGTGATTTTCGTCTAATCCGTTCCCACTTTAACAGCTCGTGCAGTTCACATCGTACGAGTACGACCGGACGTCTTCCGGTCATCCAACGTACAGGTGTCAAGGTACCTCCGGATGGGTCGGTACACAAAAACCCGCTTTACTCCGAGGTTTTTCAAATTTCTGAAAATAGCGCCCGGGCGCTCACTTTTCAAAAACTTTTTTATCACCACAGCACGAAACTCCTTCATCGCTGGTAAGAGATAAACACCGAATGAAAATAATCAGACATAACCTAAAAGCAATTGTATAAACATAGTGCAAAACTACACCAACACATACGTGACGCATGTTGAGGAGTTACACGACACCAATGCAAGTAAAAAGTGTATGAGAATAAATTGGACACGGTGTACACCACAGAAAGCAGCTTAAGGTCATCAACAACCACAAGTCTTCAAGAGCTCCTAAAATAAAAAGAAATGCTAGTTTCATTCGCAGAGTTCTGTCTGTCGAATGCAAGCACATCCTCGATGTGCTGCTTTCTTTGAAAAATCATGTAAAATTTAGAGCATTTTGATGCACAAAAGAGGAGCCTGTAGAACAAAAGTTTGCGCTTGCTTTAGAAATTTTCATGAGCATGAAAACTCAAAATGATAACTTACATGACAAAAAAATAAGTTAAAAAAATTTGAAAAAGTTTGAATCATTAACAAGCATTTGTAGAATAGGGAAGAAGAACAAATGAACTAACGTATTAAACCTACAGGATGAAAATGAGTTCGATTTAACTACTACAATCAATCGCCTTTATTTGCCTTTTTTTTATTTGATTTTTGAATACCGATTTTTTTTTTTGACCAGATCTTTGAAATCAAAACTGTCTTCAAAATGCATTTACATATGTGTTATTTGTGGCAAAGTTTGAAAAATGTCATATTGTGTCAGTTGTTTCTTCTAAAGTTTTCTAAATTTTATTACAGACGCAAATTTCTGTCAAAAAGAGGCACTCTTATTTTGAACATCCAAGTACACTTAAATTATAATGATTTTTCCCAAGAGGCCGTGAATATCGTCAAATTAAATAACTCAAAGCAAGTCAAGTTGAGAAACTCAAATTTTAAAAGGTGACAAACTTTGATGGCATCGAGTTTGAGGACTGATTTAAACCAACAGTAGGGATGCCGTTGAAGTCACTTACAAGTGTGGGTGGTATATTTCAATGGGATGCAAGAATACGTTGAAATGTACAATTTGACGACCGATTTCAACCAACAGCAAGGATGTGGTTGGAGCCACTCATAAGTGTGGGTAGTTAATAGAGAAAGATCTTATGCTACAAAGCAGTAACACATCTACCCCTGATAGCACACTTGTTGCCATTCGGTTGAGATATCATAAATGTGACTTGTTTTAGTCATAATCAAGTTGCTGCAATTAATTAGTCCCGCATGTATACTGAAATGTGAAGGTCATGATATGACAAAAATAACATGATGTTGTTAGGGACACCAAAAATTGAACATATAACAGTGAAATGCAGCTATTTGCCTCTTCCGCCGCGGTGCTGGATGAATGAACCTCTGAAATGGCGACAATTCCAACGTGATATAATGAAATAAAGTCAATCACCCGGCAGCCCACAAAAAAACAAAGAAAATATAAACAAATTATAATGCGAAAATTATTTCATAAAGTTATCATCACTGCCCAAAAACCGGAAACTTAATAAATCCAAATTTAAAACAGATAAAATAAACCACAACTACTGTTTTCCACTGGGCCCATAAGTGATTCTTTATATCTGTGAAATATAAAATGTAGGACCACAAATGATGTGAGTTTTTTTTATTAATGTTTTGGATGAAGAAAAAAATTGTTTTGTAGAATTTGTCGTGCATGATCATTCCTAAAAAAACGTAAACAACCTTCCTATCTTTTCAAATACTTAACGTTAGTTAAGTGGGCTATGACTTACAATGATGCAAAAATGCGGAACTAAGAATAGCATAAAAACAATTGTGAAGGAATATTGTAATATAAATTGATAATAACAATTCTATTTGTAATGTCAAAACATTAACTGCATTATTTCAGTTTGAAGAGATAGCGTATTGCTGTCATAATAGAAATTGAGTGTTCAAATTAAAGGGAAAACTTTCTAGAACATGATAGACCCCGGAACAATCAAAGAAGAAAGTTAAAGCTAAAAAATCGATTTGGAAGGATTTCCATAAAAAATGCTTCATATCTCAACAAAAATTACTAGATAGCAAGTTGGTGTTTTCTGCAAAGCTTATGGGAATTGTGAGATCCACAATTTTGAAAAATAATTCAAAAGCCTACTAGGCTGCCTGAAAAGTCCCTTAAATTTCCTACAGGTGGCGTTGGTAATCGCCATTGTGAAACATTTTCTAAGAGCTTCACTCCTCTCAATGATGGCTGTCAAGATTTCAGCCATTTCTGTCCACGCATTCATTAGTGACAACAGTGAGAAGAGACCGATCAGCAAGTTTTTTTTAATTGGAAAAATCCGAGTTTCGAGTTTTGATAAAATATAATTTTCTACACAAGAAAACGGCTGCACCAAAGCCAAGCTGGATAAGTATTTTTCAGGCTCGGCTCCGTCGAATCAAAGGATTCGTAAATGGTTTGCTGATCTTCGTTGTGGCCGTACGAGCACCGTTGACCCACTGCGTTCTGGACAGAGGAGGGAAGAAAGCGTTAGTTCTTGAAGCCTGCCACTTTTAGTGTGGCGCTAGTGACGATTTTAACATTTTAAGCTCGGGTCACAATGGATTGGTAAGTTAACAATATTTCTTCTACCAAACTACTAATATCATTAATTTATATAAAGCATTATAATACCTGGCTGATAAACAATGAAAAAATACTATCGTTGCGATAACCACTGCACTAAGTACAACACGGAGTTTTCTCCCGAGTAAAATTAACTACAAAACACGACAAATTCCACCACGAATATAGTGTTTGCTGCATTTAGCCTTCCAGAAAACGTAGCTGTCAAATTAGTATCACACGCAACATCAAATTTTTGGCTTCACGATTGTTGTTCGTGGATGACAGCCGCTTCAGTCCTGTTGTTCTGCACGCTCAAATGAGGTCACTGCAACAGAGAACGTCGATAAAGTCCATGATATAGTATTGGAGGACCCAAAAGTGAAAATGAGAGAGCTAGCTAAGGCTTTGGGCATTTCAATGGAACGAGTTGGCAACATCATGGATTCCGGTTTGGGTATGAAGAAGCTCTGCGCGCAATGGGTGCCGCGTTTGCTTACAATGGACCAAAAACGCATTCGTGTTACAACCTCTCAGGAGAATTTGAGCAAGTTTACACGCAATCCTAAGGAGTTTGTGCGCCGAATCATAACCATGGATGAAACTTGAATCCACTACTACACACCGGAGTCAATGTAGCAGATACCAGTGGGTTTCACCGTGTCCCGAAGCGCCCGAAAACACAACAATTGGCGGGAAAGATTATGGCCTCCGTATTTTAGGGAGCGCAAGATGTAATATTCATCAACTATCTTGAAAAAGGTAAAACCATAACAGTGCACAACTAAGTTCACTTTTTTATTTTTTGTCCGAAAATAACTTTTTTGGACCCATGTGGCATGGCCATACATTTTGTTGTTGTTATTTTTTGTTCATATTAACGTAACTTTAAGTCTTTTTAAGTCTGATTCTTCACGACAGGGACAATAAATATTGAGCCCATCAACACATCGATCGGGACCAACGGTTTTACTTCCCTTCCGAAGGACGGCACGATCAGAAGGTTTCGGTCTAAGGAAATCCAAACGACATTGACTGGAATTAATGCCAGAACGAGTGGTAAGAGAGGCATCTACGCTTACCACCAAACCACTGCAAAGTGGTCCAGAATGCGAATTTAACTGGAAAGATACACTATAAGCAAAAGTTTAAAGTTTTGAAGCAAACTTGTCTCCCACAAAGTTGTTTTTAATAACAAGGCGCTTCTTTCGGTGTGAATGAAAACTTGGGTGGTCCTTATTTTCAGAGAAATCGAAAATCTAACATTTTTATTTGCAGAAATAAAAGCATACATTATTCGGAAAAGTTGTGAAATAACTTATTTCAAGCAACTTTTTTGGTCTGCTCCAACTAGAAAACACCAACATATGAAAAATGCCTATTTTGAATACAAAAACCAAAATAACTTTTGTTCGACATACGACAGAGACAATTTAAGGACACCAGAAGTTGTTCCTTTTATTGTTCCAGAATCAATGGGTAGACAACTTTGCAGACAAAATTGAAATAAAAAGTAACAGAAAAATAACTGATTTTTATAAAGACACACTAAGCTACGTAGGAAAGAAATGCTCTAATTCGGTCAGATCAAAAGGTACAGAAAAAATGATACCATCTGTTTATTCTTCAACTTTTTTCAATAATGTATGCTTTTATGTCTGCTAATAAAAAAGTTGAATTTTCGATTTCTCTGAAAATAAGGACCACCCTAGTTTTCATTTACACCAGAAAAGGGCCTTGTTATTAGAAACAACTTTCTGGAAAACAATTTTACTCCACAACTTCAAACTTCGGCTGAAAATGTATCTTTCCTGCTAAATCCGCATTCCACCACTGTGCACTGGCGCCATTCCGCGCGGCCATACATGGCAAAAATATCAAAAATCGGATTCACAAATATGTAATTTCGATCCCAGGTATAGTGATGCTGCCAACAAGAAAATGTTTTTACTGTTTTTAAAAAATGCTCAAAGCTGTGTAACTTGTTTTGGAATTTTTTTTTCTAATAATCAAAATCAAATGAAGGATACCCAGATTGCAAAAGGACCTTCTGTGACCAAAAGGATGTATTTTGATACAATTATTAAGGATCTAAATAAAATTATAATTTATTATAATAATAAAAAATAAAATAAAAAATAATAATAAAAAATAAAATAAAATATAATGTAAAATAGAATTATAATTTATTATAATCGGTGTTTAATACAAGTTGAGAAAATTACCAGCATGTTAATGCATCCTGAATGATGTGCCACTAGCTATGCAATGTACTAAATAATGCAGTGCTGTCATAATAGAGTCTCAAATTATCTATGATAAGATGTTTTTTTCTTTTCAACAATATCGAGAAAAAAATCCCAACTTTTAGCTTAACTCCCGTATCAAAAATATTTGCACATATCCCGTCTAATCCTTTTCAATCCGCATCGTACCACATCCTCATCCACCGGAATCACTCGCTCACGCGCTCTGCCATACTTATGTGCTTCTTTCCACCACCCGTGATGATGATATGCAACGACTTTTCCAACGAGTTTTGATTACATATTCATGAGGTATATTACGCCGGTGTGGTGCTCCACACGGAACGTCATACGAAATGGTGGTAGTGAATCCGTGGGTTGAAGTCTGGCGGCAGGTGTCGTGTGGAACTCCTAGCTCCTGAGCTTGTCTCCAGGCGCCATGTGTTGAAGATGCGGTTATAAACTTGGTTGCCTTGAGCTTTCGCAGTTCTCGAGAGACGTTTGCAGTTGCACATTGGGACATTCCGTTCACAAAAGTCTTGGGGAATGGAGGTAACATGTTGCCAACATCCCACTATCCTTTATTCAAGATTTATTCAAGAACAAATTTGTATCATCATCTCATACCTTCCTTCTGAAACAGCAGAGTGCCATTTCTGTTATATAGCTCCAGTTAGTGGCAGTCAGTAGTGTTTAAGGAAGCAAAAGTTCGCTTCTTACAGTCGGCATCAAACGAGGTAATACGACAAATAAAATGGGAAAACTGCATACCGTTTTGGCATCTCAGCCGACAACCCTACGGGGAATTTTCACCCTAACCAAAAGGAAAGATTGCTCTGCGTGTTTTTAAAAGTGCGAGCACGTGTACGAAAAGGGCACAGGCAGCCGACATCTTCCCTTTTGTGTATCTCCGATGTGTTTTCCTTCGAAGAAATAAAGCAAGAGCCGGAATGCGTATATTTTAAAGTTTGTTTTCGCCGAAGGGAACTGCTCTTTGGATTTTCACGAGTGAATAGATTCTCAACCGTACGATACATTGGTTTCAAATTAAACTGCGCTGTCGTCTGGCTATGAATGGGAGGCACCGGAAATGGAGTTCGTCTGGCTGTTGGTCTATTGTCTACTCGAGCGAGCGTGAAGAGCCATTTCATCAAAGATTTTCCGAAGCCGGTCGTTGAGGCGGTGATGGAGGCGGTCGGAAATCCCTCAGTCCGCAGCCTTGGCGCTCCCCTACGGTATCACCCGTGCTGACTGAGCCACGAACGAATGAATAGTTGAGCACTGCTCGACTTGTTTCCATATTTCCGGCTTTTACTTTTTTTCACGCCTCCGGGTCCAGAGGGTATTGCGCTGGCTGGCATCATAAATATTTTGCCACGGAATCATGTTTGTACAGGCAGCGAATCGTACTCAGGCGGAGGTGGAAAATAAGTCCCCAGTATTATGGTTCAACGCGACTTCATTTTTTTCTAGAAACCGCTGCTGACTGGAAGATGATTGAGATCGTCGGAGCCTCAAGGATTGAAACATAAATGTGTAAGCCACATTTTTTCTTTTATAAAGAGGGAATCTATGGCTGTGATGGGAAATATTTGAAATGTAAATACGGTGCTTTGTCACGGATATGGTTCTTCCTTCTTTGTTCGATGAAGGAAGTTATGTTTCGATACGAGAAATTTTGAAGTGAAATAGCAGCGTGGAATAACAACGCCAAACAATTTTCGAATATTTGACGAGGCGTCAATCTTCTCGTTATCTTATGATATCAAAAAAGTACGTCATGAGGCTTGTTATTTGGTTGGGGAACGTGGGGTGCTGCAAGCATTCAATGCATTTCACTTCACATTTCGCTTGTTCCTTCTTCTTTTTTTAAATGGTGGGTGGGAACATTTCCGCGAAGTTGACTTCGGACTGGTACAAATATAACAATGTTGTTTTTGAAAAGATTGTACTCGAAAAAATGCAACAGTGTCTTTTGTTTGTAACTTTTTACTTTCCAAGTAAAAATTGATGATATTTTGGGTAAAACTTTATACAACCTTCCTAAGATATTGGGGTCACTTCTGGCCCATGGCTCAACTTCAACGTTCGCTCTATTTTTTATTTTTATTATTTTTAACCAATCGGGCTGAAATTTTCTGACTTTTGATATTTCACACAACTCTTCATTTTCACTCAAAAACATGGTTTTTTAATCAGTGGTTGTACAAAAAACACACATAAGGCATTGACCCAGATTTCAACCTTTCATAGAAATTCAAAAAAAAAGTTCGAGTCAATGCTCTTTCTCCATTTTAAAGGTTATGGTCTCGAAAATGCATTGGAATAAAAAACCCTGGCTCCAATAATATAAATCCCCGAGAATCTGTTGCAAAGGGAAGTTAGTTTTAGTTTGGCTGTGTTAACAGAAATTTTTCAGTGCATAACAAATCGTCTTTTGATATTATCATATATGTTCCACATCATGCTTCAGAGATGGTGCTGCAGTCTATCTTTGCCAAATGAAGCGAGAGAACCTAATCTCTTCTGGTTTTGCAACAGTTGCTCCGGGATTATGAATTCGAAACACGTACGGGACGCTTTTGGGGCGTTAACGGAGGCATTACAAAATCTGAGCGAAACACATCGTTCAGCTCTGGAGGGAGTTAGAACAGAGTTAGAAAAAAACAGGGAGCAAGTCGAAGTTCTGGTCACGAAAATTTCTGCTGTTCCTGCTGCTGCCCCTACTACCCCCGCTGCACCCGGTTTATCCTCTGGTTGGCCTAGTCTGGCTCGGAAAAGTAACAAACGATCGTTTGGCGCAGCAGGATTAATTTCACCCGATCAGCCTAGTTTATCGCGCGGCACAAAAAAGCCATCTGCGAACATTCCATCGGTTGCAACTGTTCCCCCAGAACCAGAAAAATGTTGGATATTTCTGTCTCGGATTGCAGTCAGTGCTACGGAGGATGATATTCTCGCTTTAGCCACTGAATGTATACCTTGCGACGAACCGATCGAGGTTAGAAAGTTAGTGAAGAAGGACGCTGATGTAACGGCGATGCGATTCATTTCGTTTAAAATTGGGGTCGACGAAAAGTACCGTGAGGTGGCTCTCAGTGCCGACACATGGCCAGACGGGATCTTTTTTCGGGAATTTGTCAACTACCAAGACAAAAATCCGGACAGGGGTTTCTAAAAACACCTCGTTTGATTTAAACCACCGTCGTCATCCTACGTTGGATACCATAACTATCACGAAACCGGGATGCACACTGCAAGGCATTACAGGAGCCCTCAACCGCTCCGACCCAGTCGTGCCAATCGAAGTTAATCATCTATCTAGCATCAGTTCCTGCCATCCCAGCCATCCCGGTCCTGTGGTCGGAGTTAGGGGGAGGGTCTCCCAACCTGAACTTCCAGGCAAGTATGTGTGTTATCCAAGGTATTCTGCTCCTGATGCTTTCCCGATTTCCAGTGCCGCTTCCTCGCATGCTGATGCTTGCAGTAACTCGCCGCTATTATGCTCAACCAGCCCGCTACATACCCATCACCTAACATGTTTTGCTCATCATCAACACACATTGACCGCCACTTCAACCGGTCTGGGACGCACGTCACAAAGCAATATGGAGGCCCTGGACCCTCCTAGCCCAGCTGTGCCCACTACCGGTATCAGTGACGCTGTATTTGCCCGTTCCAGCCGTCAAAGTCGTCCCGGCCCTGGGTCTAGTAACGGGGACAGGGCTCTCAAAGTTGCCATCCAAGGCAAGTATCCTTCTTCTAATGATGTCGCCCGGCCTGATGCTGTTTCCATTTCTAGATCGATACCGGCCGATTCCGTTGCCTCCTTATCTAAAGCTCTTCTGTACTACCAGAACGTAGGAGGCTTTAACATTTCGCTCGCCGAGTACCAGTTGGCATGCAGCGACGCATGCTACGATATCTACGCCTTCACAGAAACATGGCTAAACAGTAACACATTATCGAAGCAACTGTTCGACGACACGTACGATGTGTACCGACTAGATCGATCGCCGCTCAACAGCAACAAGAAATCTGGTGGCGGAGTCCTTCTTGCCGTGCGCTCAACGTTCAAATCTCGCCTCCTGAAGCCTCCCGAAAACTCAACGGTTGAACATCTCTGGGTGGCAATATCCACCAAAACCGGAACATTGTTTATGTGCGTGGTGTATATCCCACCTGATCGTGTCAACGACAGCAGCCTCATCGATAAGCACACTTTTTCTTTGGATTGGATCGTGTCACAAATGGGACCCAGCGACAACATCGTCGTTGTAGGAGATTTCAACCTCAGCACGATTTCATGGCATGTCAATACCAACGGCTTCCACTATCCAGATACTTCATGTTCGTCATTCAGACCAGCATCTCTCTCCTTGCTTGATGCTTATTCTACCGCGAGACTTCGGCAAGTTAACGGCATTCCGAACAACAACAATCGTTTGCTGGATCTATGCTTCATTACCGAAGAACTGGGTCAAAGATGTTCTGTCATTCAAGCTCCGACACCGCTTGTCAAAAGCTGCAGAAACCATTCCCTCTGCTACTGACGCTGGAGTTAAATCCTGAGTACAGCTTCCATGACAACTTCGAAAATGTTTATTATGACTTCAACCATGCTGACTACGAGGGAATGAACAGCTTTCTCGCCGACGTGGACTGGAACACGACTCTTGCAAACGGGGATGCAAATTTTGCTACTTCGACTATGTGCTGTATTCTGCTTTACGCCGTCGATCAATTCGTGCCTAAGAAAATCAACCGTAAGCCTCCCAAACCTGCCTGGTCTAATTCTGACCTCAAACACTTGAAACGAGTTAAAGGGCTGCTTTGAGGAAACACAGCAGATATCGCACCGATTCTACGAGGGCAAACTACGCTCGTGCCAACGACGATTACAAAAACCTCAATAACAGCTTGTACAACGCCCATCAGTTTCAATTGCAGAGCCGTCTCAAAACGAACCCGAAAAGCTTCTGGCGGTTTGTGAACGAACAACGGAAAGAAACCGGCCTACCCTCTACTATGACTGATGGCACTATTGAAGCAGACACTATCGTGGATATCGCCAGCTTGTTCCGTACGCAGTTCAGCAGTGTCTTCTGCGACGAAATTTTGGACGCCGAGAGCCTCGAAGCGGCTACTAGCAATGTTCCCCGCATGCCTGTATTTGGCTCTGCTTTCACTATTCATAGTGACATGGTGATTTCAGCCGGGAAGCAGATGAAAACTTCAACAGGATGCGGTCCTGACGGTATTCCTTCAATTGTCCTGAAGCGTTGCCTAAACACGCTTGCTGCGCCCCTGGCTACGGTGTTCAATTTGTCTGTAACGTCCGGCGAGTTTCCTGAATGCTGGAAAGAGTCATTTGTATTCCCAATACACAAGAAGGGATGCAAAAGGTCCGTCGCCAACTATCGTGGGATTGCTGCACTAAGCTCTGTATCCAAGCTATTTGAACTAATTGTTCTCCAAAGGCTGGTCAATGACTATTCACAGACTATTTCTCCAGAACAACACGGTTTTGTGACCAAGCGCTCGACGGCGACCAATCTAACCGTATTTACATCGTTCATCATGCGCGAAATGGAACGCGGTCATCAAGTAGACGCCATTTACACAGATCTCTCTGCGGCCTTCGATAAAATGAACCATCAGATTGCCATTTCTAAATACGGCAACATGGGGGTACACGATCAACTGTTGAACTGGCTCCGTTCATACCTGACTGGTAGAACTATGTCCGTGAAGATTGCCGATTACGCCTCATCTAGCTTTCCGGTAACATCCGGCGTTCCTCAAGGTAGCCACCTTGGCCCATTCCTTTTCCTGCTATATATGAACGACGTGAACTTGGTCCTCAAATGCTTGAAATTATCCTACGCGGATGACCTGAAGCTGTACTACGTTATAAAATGTCCGGAAGACGCACACTTTCTTCAGCAGGAACTGCAAGTGTTCGATAACTGGTGCCGAATCAACAGAATGTCCTTAAATGTATCCAAATGCTCAACTATCTCCTTCGGCCGAAAACGTGCGATGTATCTCCACGACTACATTCTTCGAGGTACGCGCTTGAAACGAGAAACAACGGTCAAGGATCTGGGAGTAATGCTCGACTCCAAACTATCGTTCAAGGTTCACATTTCGTATATTGTTTCCAAGGCCTCTTCGCAGCTAGGATTTATGTTCCGCTTCGCAAAAAACTTCAAGGACGTTTACTGTCTGAAGGCATTATACTGCTCTTTGGTTCACCCTTTCTAGGAATACTGTGCCATCGTTTGGTCCCCTTTCTACCAAAACGCAGTCCAGAGGATCGAAGCTGTTAAGCGAAGGTTTATACGCTTTGCTTTGCGACATCTTCGCTGGCAAGACCCTCGCAGATTGCCAAGTTATGAAAGTCGGTGCAAGCTCATCAACCTGGATCTGTTGGAAGGTAGGCGTATGGTAGCCAAAGCGTGTTTCATTGGTGATCTGCTTCAAGGAAATGTTGATTGTTCTGCTCTACTGGATCTCTTGACCATCAACACTCGACGACGAAATCTCCGTTTACAACAGTTCTTCGTGTTCCGGCACTCAAGGACCAACTACGGCAAACACGAACTTGTGCAAAGCATGTGCCGCGTTTTCAACAGCTGCTATAATGTGTTTAATTTTAATGTATCCCGTGAGGTTAATAAGCGTTGTTTCCGTATATGTTTTTGTTAAGTTTTTTTAATTTTCGTATGTAATTTAATTTTTTTAAAGGGTCATTGGGATGAACATTTTTATCTGTTGACGAAAATAAAATAAATAAATAAAAGAGTTGCCGTCTTGGGCAAAGTTGTTTGGAATATAAAATGTATTAATTTGTCATTATCCGATTAATTGCATATTTTGCCAAAGAGATGGCGCTGATAGCGATGTAAAATGAAGCTTTAGAGAGTTCACTTTCACCTGGTTTAAAAACACTTCAAAAAACTTTCTTGAGCGTATTTAGAGAGTTGCCGTCTTCGGTAAGTTGTTGAGAATGTAAAATGTAGCCACTTGACATTATCATATTAGCTCCAAATTGCGCCGAAAAGATGACGCTGCAGTCTTTCTTTGCCACATAAAGCTCTAGAGAATTGGTGTCTTCGACAAAGTTTCTCACTGTATCATTTGTCGTCTTTTGAAATTATCAAATAAGTTCCAGATCTTTTCAGAGTCTATCTTTTACAAATGAAGCTCTAGAAATATAAAAAATATGTACCCCGCAGTGGGATGTTAGGCAAAGATTGACGTCCATGGTTCGAGTACCATTGGATACATGCCCTTTCGCTCAATTCTCAAAAAACATCTGTTTAAATTTCTACCTGCCGCACTCTGACGGAACTTTCAACACTTGCTCTTAACATCTTTCATTCAAAAACATTAATGTTCACTCTTGGTGCCTCGTGGTGATGAGCAAACATCTCCTTCTACATCATAATCGTTACTCCACGCACGAAGAATACATAACATAACAATTAATGTATATAAAAAATATATTTATAATAATATATAAATCCTCGAAACAACATTTACCCTCAATGTTCTTCATTCGAACAAAAATAGGAAGCTTTAGCACATCTTGAAATTGCAAAAATGAGTTTCAGCAACGAATAAAAATGTACGTAAAGAACAGGAAAATGTTGTTTTTCGCAAGTGTACAAAATGTTTAAGACAACATGTGATTCTTTTGACTGTAACAGAGATGAAAGGTCTTTCAGAGCTTCATAAACATTTTCACGGTTTAAGACTAGATGAAGGATTCTCCCCTAAAAGTTTAATGTTATTTGCAAACTTGGTTACAGCTACACAGAAAAAAGTAATTAATTTTAACAGATGCGGAAAATTTTTCCTCGTTTAATTCCAAACCAAAGCAAGCGTAAACAAGAAGATTGTTTGCAATCTTTCATACGCCATACAATATTGTAGATAATCTTTCGTACAAAAGACGTGATTTAGGCGATATCCAGTTTTAACTTTAGCGAAATATCCCAGTAGTTTCTGTCAAATATAGCATTCCCTTTATGTACATTAAATAACGCAGAAAATTAATTTTTTCTTTCAAACTGTGTATATATTAGTGTTGCAATTGTAACGTGGACATCCTATGAGGCTCTTTGTACAATCTTTCGGAAAAAAAATCATTCAATGGATATTGGCATTGAGAGTTCATTTCGTACGGTTGTCTTAAAAGCCTCATATTTGTCCCAGGGGACTTTTTGTAAGCGCTAACGTTTTTAGAAATTCATTTTCTTTCAAGGAAAAATGTATAAAAGGGTTATAAATCTGACGAAGCAGGTCCACCGACAAACCGACATGAATGACAATAGAAAATGTCTTAATATTTCTGTTGAAATCATATTACTGACATCAATCATCGTGTTCGCTGAGAAAGTTTATTGAAGCCACGAACACGCTTGGGAACATGATAGGAAGGTTCATGTCTGAGCAATTCTGGACAAATTAATTTTGTCTAGATAACATATATCTATAGGTTTTGACTGATGGGATCGCTGCAATATTGAGTTTCATATCGATTTGTCGGTGGCAGGTCTTTTGCCGATCTTTGACATATTCATTATTTTTATTTTTTTAGCTTCATTCTGCTTTGGTTAATTAGCTCTCTAGAGCTTCATTTTGCAAAGATAGACTGAGGTGCCATCTTTGTGGCAAAATATGGAACTAATATGATAATCTCACAAGAGGACAAATGACATACTGAGAAACTTTGCCGAAGACGACAACTCTCTAGAGCTTTCATTTAGAAAATATTCACTACAGCGCCATCTCTGCGGCAAGATCTGGAGCAAATCTGATAATGCCAAAAGACGAAAAATGTCATACTAAAAAACTCAACTATCTACAACTTGTCTGGAATGTTTTGTATGCCAATCTGTTCACACATAGAAATCAAAAGCTCCTTTCGTTTGTCGCAGATTCTCGGTGACCAATGTTACTGGAATTTGGTTCTTTACCACCAATGCACTGTGGTCCAGGGAGAAAAATTAGGTGGAATAAATTAATAACTCAAAAAATATAAGAGATAGGGTATTGATGTCCTCTGAACAGTTCCTAGTTAGCTTATGCTGCGTTTTTAACAATAGTGTCCTATACGCCTAATTTCACCAATAATTCACTATCAAACTTTTTTGTGTTGATAGATAGAAATACAAAATATTCTACAAAGTAATGTAACATAAAAAGCATTAAAACTTTGTAGACGATTGTTTATGTCTATCTCTTCTATTTTTTGAGATATAGCGCACTCAAAGAAACAAAAGCCAATAAACAGAATTTCTGTCATATTTTGAAAATTATATATTCTTTAGGCCTACTATGTTCTACGCAATTGTAGTTTATATAAAAATGAATATTTGCTCCTATGACATCAAAAGTTATCATTTTAATTCATTAGCAATTCCCCTGGCCGTTCTCATCTAATGAAAGGGAGCTAAAGAAAAAGATTTGTTGGAATTTGTAAAGAAAAAGTATTCCAAAGAAAAACTTAACGTTGATTTGGTGCGTAAGAAGCTTCATCTGGTGATGCTGAAGTTTCAAAAATTATGGCGTGCAGCTGGACGAAAACGCGAACGGTTTTTGAACATCAACAATACTTGGCTTGAAAGAGAATTTATTATCGATGTTACGTCTACATCAAAACCGTTCAAGACGCAAAACGAAAACTAAAGAAAAAACCCGAATTAATCCACCGATGGTGAGACTGGACCCTTCTTACACTTCACCAGAATAAAGAACTCAAATGTGGCCAATAATGTACTGGATAGATATTTTCATTCGAAATCCCAGGAAGATCCAGGAACATTCGATATGTCATACATTCAGTTTATAAAATTTACTATTTGTGACAATCCTGAACGTATTGTTCATCGAAGTAATTAACATATTGCCATTAATAGTCTTTAACAGTCTGTTTATCTAGAAATTAGAAAAAAAAAATAGTATTCTTCATTTAATTCCAACTACACTTGCTTATCTTCGACAGATACTCGACTTCCAAGTCGAGTTATTAGTACGAGACACTGGAGAAGTCTGCACACTGTAGACGAAATACGCGTATCTGTCGAAGATAAGCAAAGGTAGTTGGAATTAAATGGAGAATACTAATTTTTCTTTTAATTTCTAGTTACAGGTATTCCACTAAACAACTCAAACCCTCTAGGATTCAGCCTGTTTATGTTAGTTATATAAAAGGGGAAATTACATAAATATTAGGAATTTCATATAATCAGTCCCTAGAATGAATTATTAGACAATCCTAAGCGTCAATTTTGATTATAGATATGGATTCAAGATGCTTAATAAGTACATGTTCATTGAAAATAGTAAATGAAGACTTTGTGTAATTTTCGAATATACTCGTTGCAGTTCAAAACCAGACCACTCGAGCCAATCGATGCTGCTCTAATTCTACACTCAAAAAAATCGACACGTCACATCCACGTGAAATGCACGCAATTTTCGTCCACTGCCTAAACCAGTAATAAACACGTAGAATTCACGTGTGTTACAAATAATGTCACATTGGTTTCACAACACACACACACACACACACACGCGCACACGCACACACACACACACACACACACACACACACACACACACACACACACACACACACACACACACACACACACACATACGTCAAGCTGAGTCGTGTAAGCCTCGGATAAAAAGTCGAATTCTAGAGAGTTTGAGCTGTTTAGTGGAATACTTGTAACTATAAATTAGAAATACGCGTATCTGTCGAAGATAAGCAAAGGTAATTGGAATTAAATGGAGATCACTAATTTTTCTTTTAATTTATTGTTAAAAAGTCAAGTTTTCAAACGATCTTAATACCCTTCTATTGATGTAAGAAGGGTAAAAAAGGTTGAACCTCTTTTCAGCCAATATTCGGCAGATGAAATCTCGTTTGCTGCAGCAACTTCCGTAGCGTCGGCTGGGTTCCGGAAAGCTGGTAAGTTGATAGAAAAAATAGCACAAAATCTTGAAACAGCAGTGGCCAATCTACAATCTTCGACGGAAAAGCGGCAAGAAAAATTTAATCCACTTACAGCTGAGGAAGGTCTTGCATTCTTATGCAAGAATGGGTTTTCAAAAGCTCAATACATGGATATTCGGCAGGTGAATTTGAGTAGAGGAGCAGATATATACCCATCGTATAATAAATTAGTCGAAGCTAAGAAATTGTGAGAACAATGAGAACGCAACATAAGCTAACTAGAAACTGTTTAGAATACATCATTACGCTATCTCTTATATTTTTTGAGTTTTTAATTTATTCCACCTAATGTTTCTACCTGGACCATAGTGCAATGAATTTATGAGATTATGACCTTTCAAATGGAGTTTAATCATTGTGTCGAGGTTGAAATTAGAAAGGGTTGAAATCCGGGTCAATATTGACCCTAATGGCTTATGTGCCAGTTTTTTGTAAAACGCGAGGAATCTAAATCACAATCTTTCAAGTGGTTATTGAGATGGCTTCCAAGCTAGAAGAGCTTCGACAGTAAATCATGGGCGAAACAGTTAGGTATCGACAATTCGTGTTCCGACAAAACGTGTCCCGTGTGGTAATATCGTTCAATGAGAACAAGACGGCCCAGTGGCAAGCTGGCAGCGGAAGAAAAGCAAAGGCGACCGATCCCGTAAACGCAAGGAAGCTGAGGGATTTCTTCCAGCGCAATCCGAACCATTCAATTCAGAACATAGCCAAGACGGTCAATTCGTCCAGCAGACAATGAAGTGAGCCGGACTTCATGCCTCCAAGGTAACCAAACCGATAATCCCGCGCCAGAAAGCTGTACCGCGAGTGAGTTGGGGACTATTCATAAACCACGTAGACCGAAATTTGACACTTTCAAACCCCCCCTCCCCCATCGTAGACTTTCGTAGACATTTTCCGAACCCCCCCCCCCCCCCTCAAAGTCTACGTAGACTTTATCAAATTCATTTTTTTTAATTTATGGAAAATGTTCTATAATATGTGGCTGTGGCGTAGGCCATCCCTTATTTTGAAAAAAATGGCCAAGTCAAGAATTTCACCTCTTGAAATGTTCGTCTTGACAAGAAAACAAACATACTTAAATTGATGACCGTACGTTGACGTTAAGTGCTCTCCCAACGGACTTAAAGAAATGCTAGTACGGGTGACTACCCACGCGGTGGCAAGCAGGCTACTGTAGAGTACGGTCTTGCAGGTCGACCAAGATCAGTGTCGTCAGGTTGATCACATTGTATGTATGTTTTTTTATTATCATCAATGTTGTTTGGGACACTTTATCATCAGTACACCAGTTTTTAGGTACAACACAATCACGTCATCATAGACGTGGCTGGATAGCTCAGTGGTTATCCGTTCTACTTACTGAGTAGATGGTCGGGAGTTCAATCTCAGGCTCGTCCCCTTCCTTGTCATTTGTCACTTACCTCTTTCTATCATCACTAGATCTAAAATAAAATGCAAGTCTTCTACTGCGCTTTCATTGATCCGCATCACTTATACAGTGAATTCATGATCTAAAAATAACCTACCTCACTAACACAAAAACTATCCTATCCTTCCCTTGACAATTGTGGAGACGCAGAGGTGTAAACACGGTCTCTAACCAACGACTGTCAAACTAATCATCCTTCCTCCCTCCCCAAAGACCGTGAGGACGTGGCTGGCGCCGGTACTGATTAATAAATAAAATAAGTGAACTTGTACATTGAAGATGTTAAGCTACTCCCAAACTCCATCTATGTGGTTCTCTCTGTGCAATTAGACTACTTCTGATCGGTAACGAAGTAGCAACTACGCTCAGCGGGAGCATTTAATGTCAACGTACCGTTTTCAAATTTAAGTATGTTTGTTTTATAGTCAAGACGAATATTTCAAGAGGTGGAATTCTTGACTTGCCTACTTTTTTCAAAATAAGGGATGGCCTAGTGTATAGTTGCTTGAGCATTACTCCAATGGTAACCCTGAGCTGCATTTTGAATGATAAAAAAAATATTTTCTGAAAAGTCACAGATTACAATTATTTCACCCTCTTTTAGGGAATCTTATTTGTTTTGCAGAAAAGAAGATTGATGCTTATAAATGAAATCATGAGTAATAAGCCTACCAAATTTTTCAACAAAATATTGAACAAACTCGTCTACGACGATCAGTTATTAGTCACTGCTGAAAAACAACATCTTCATTGTCATCCTATTTTAATACTGATGAAAGTTTTCCCTCGATATCTTCTATAGAAATACATTTTTCACATGCACGGAAATAACAATCTGTAGTTTTGGTTGGGATGCTGCAACAAATTTTGTCAATTATTTCTTTTTGTGGATCAAATTTTGCACTTTTAATCATCAATTTAACATTTTCATGAATAGTGCAAACACATACGTTATGTGTGCCTGAACTATCCAGAAGTATGCAATGTTTAGGTCTAAGATGAGTGAATGAAGTAAATTCAATTTTAAGGTCTTTGCATTTATTTTTGAAAATCATGTATGCTTCTTTCAAAAGTATTATTAATAAACGATTCTGTACATGTTTTCTCTTACTATTTCGGATTCCAGAAAAATAATCATTAGTTCCTGGCATCACCTTACTGATTTCTTCGCTGTCGAAGAATTGTAAAACTCTTTGCCTATCGCAATCACTTAATCCATGACCACTTCGGTTTACTCCATTTGTTTTACTGTGCGATGTGATGCATTGAACTCACTAACGATTTTGTACAATGACTATGACTTAGAAATTACCGATAAAACTTTTAATTGGTCACTTTTTGTTGCAGTAGGTGAATTGAACTTCTCTTTCAACTGCATCATCATTTCATCAAAAGCTCTCACTTTATCAGCATCGTCTGGGTCCATACCAAACAATATTTTACGAACTGCTTTGGAGATTTCATTGGACTTTTTAAAGCAATAAGTGAAGGATGTGTGTTAAATCCGTACATTCCTCGACGAAATTTCAAGATCTGCTCAAGATTTGAACTCTTTGTAATTGAATTTATTCACATTATGTGGACCTTGCAGCTCATCCACGGATGCGATTGACTCCAATGACTGTACTGCTTCTGTAAAGTAAAATAAATAATAAGTTATTATTGACATGCAATATGTTACTCAAACACTTTGCCAAAGATTTAAATGGTAAAATTATGGCGAAAAAATTATCTAATGTACCATCCGATGCCTGATGACTTGTTGACGGTTGTGAGTTCTTGAAATCCTGATCGCAATTTGCTTAGTTTCCATCTGAACGCCTGTTTTTAGTGGTGGGATTCCTATTGTGCGTCAAAATACGCATTGTTTCATCCAATTTTTGGTCATATCCTCAGGAATGTATTTTTTCTATCATAGCTGCACCTTGGATTATTGATACGTGCACAACATTTGATTCTGATACTTATACCATTTTGTTCCATTATGATATGCTCCTTTTCCAACTAATCATGTAACTATGATATGGCGCCCTGCTTAAATAGTAAATTATGTGGGTAAAAATACACTGAAGTTTTTTTTTACGACGATAATGGTACCGCGTAAAAAACCGCGTTACTTCAAAAAACGACGTAAAAGAAACCGCGTTATTTAAAAAAACTACGTAAAAAAAACCGCGTTATTTCTAAAACCGACGTAAAAAAAGTCAAGGAAATAAAAAATTATGTTTCATATTCATATTGAAAGGATATGGTCATAAAAATGTATTGGTGGTGGAAAACATGGTTCCAGTAACATTGGCCACCGGGAATCTGCTACAAATGGAAAGAGGTTGTTAATTCAATGTGTGAGCAAAACAGTCCAGAGTAGTTATAGAGAGTTCTCGTCTTCGGCAAAGTTTCTCAGTATGTCATTCGTCGTCTTTTGACATTGTCATATTAGTTCTAAATTATGCTGCAAATATGGCAGCGCCATCTCTGAGGTACGATCTGGATCAAACGTGATTATTTTGAATGCCTTTATTATATACAATTAACATCTTTGCTAAAGACAGCACCTTCCAGGAGCACGATTTGGCATTTTAGATTGCGGCGCCATATTTGCGGCCCAATTTGGAACTAATCTGATAATGTCAAGTGACTACACCCAAAAGTTGAAATTGTAGCAAAAAATACAAAATTGCAATTTTGCAGTTTTTGCAATCATATCTTGAGAAATCCGCATGATTCTGAAAAGGCAAATTTGCCCATCATGTTCCACAAAGCTTTTTATGGTATAAACAAAGCCATGCAAGTGTGTGCAAGTGGTTATCGCTGTGTGCCTAGTGCCTCGACAATCGCAGCAACCGTTGGGTTTTTGTTCAACCGTCAACAACTTCTCAATATGGGTGAGACAATGGCACAGAACGCCGCTACGCCATATTCCACTGTTGCTATTCCGCTGTCAAGTGTTCTATTTTTATCTGCACTCGTCATCACACTCCTATCGCCCTCTCATCAAGTCACCATGCGGTTTATGAAATAAACGAAGCCATGTAAGTGTGTGCGACCGACATTTGCTTCATTGTTGTAACGTTGAGTGCCTCAAAAACCGAAGAAACTGTAGGACTTTTATTCCATTCACCTCAACTTGTTGTGGTGACTGGATGGTTACAATGAAGAGCCGTCATGCTGACGGTCGCGGTTCGACTCTCGGTAGCGGATGGTAATCTTTTTTTTTTGTGCGCCATTGAATTTACTACTACTAATCAACTGTACAACATCACGCACACATTGAATTTTTCTAATCGAATTAATGTGTTGCTTTTTTGCCCACGACCAATGTTGCTTTCTTTCTCCAAGTTGCGATCCATTACGAGAAATGAAACCAAATCATGCGAAATTGCATTACAATCTTGCTTTTTTATTTTGGGTGTATATTTTACATTCTTAACAACTTTACTTAGAACGGCAGCTCTCTAAAGCTTCATTTGGAAAAGATATTTTACTACGTGGTTTTTTTTTACGCGGTCCGTTATTTCAAAAAACGACGTAAGAAAACCGCGTTATTTAAAAAAACAACGTAAAAACAGTCAAGTCACAATAGACGTGAAAAAAATTTGACTGTACATTTCTCAATTTAGCTGCTGAACAATACTTTTTAGAACAAGAAAAATTGTTGTTCCGGTTTATTATATGTAATCCCACAAAAATTCCCAATAAATATGTAATCCCACAAAAATCCCACGAAAATCAAATCTTTTTTTTTCAAATTTGATTTTCCCAGCTAAAGAGTTTGATTGGATTGGAAACATAATCCATAACACACCGTTTCAAATTCTTGTCAATTGGCAGTCAGCGGTGGCTAAAAATGTTTCAAATTTCCCTTTACCCTATATCTTAAATCTTTTCTTCAATTTCAAACATGGAACTGAAAATTTAAACGGGCTCTATATTATTCCGTAGCGAAAATATAAAGCAAGCCTCTGTCAAGAGCAGCATACCAAATAACTTTTTTTCAAATGGCGACCGTTACGAAATATTGGAATAAATAATTATTGCATTACACATTGCTACGTAGTTCTACCTCACCTTTGCATACAACCTCATTGGGGTGTCCCTTGTAGTTTTCATGTACGCCTCCACTTGCCAATGGGTTTTCGAACGAAAACAACCTTTCGGGATGCTATTTTTTTAACAATGTTTTATATATTGTACTAAAAACATACAAACAATAATGAACCGTGTTCCCAATACGTGACCTGGGCTCACAAATAAACTAAAAATCAACCAATTCCATAAAAGACTTTCCATTCATCCCCAATCAAAAGTCAGCTCCCACACAAGAATTTTTTTACAGGATTGATATGAAGGAAATCTAAATCGGAACCGTTCACGGACCGCATACGGGAAGCCCAGCATACAATAGAGCTAAAATCACCGTTTTCTTTATGGCAGTCATTGATTGTGGCGAGCGATTTCCTTCTGAATCAGCGGTAGATTTTAAGGATGATGGGTAATAACCGTTCGTTCAGCCAGAAACCACCAACATATTTCCACAAGGGCAAGAAAAGATTGAGGAATGGTCCCTCCTCAAGATCCCCTCCCCCCCTTACTCGTCATTGGAAAATGTGTATAAATTTTCTCTTTGTTCGCAGCGCGCTCGTTCGCTCGTTCGTTCAGTGTGCACAGGATGCCTTTGTTTGCCCTCTTACCCTGAAAGATTTCTCTCGTCTTGAATGGCACACTCTCCCGGTCGTATCCCGACTCAGGATGCAGGAAGCAAGGTAACAGGTCGATGATGCAACGGCAAGGAGCTGAAGCCAAGAGATGGGAAGGTAAAGTGACGAAAATGGGATATTGAATGGATTCGAAAAATGGATGATTTGTTTAGTTTGGTTGGAAAGATTTTCCTTACTCTCTCTCCGAGGGCACCCGGGGGTGACACGAAAACAGTCTAATCATTAATTTTGATTCCTTATTGTTGTGGCTAAGGCGGAAGTCTGGGAATATGCTTGTGCTACTTTCCGCCGACAGCAAGGATCACCACCATCATCATCATCATCATTATTATTATGAATCACTTTCCGGGTATTGTTCCGTTCATTTTCCTGACGATGGCGTGTTGATGGGAAAAATGACGGTGAGGATGAAAATATTTTGACAATAGCAGTGGCGAAAGTGGCGCCGAGGAGTAGTTACACAAAGAGGTCTTGTGGGTTTGTTTTGATAGACCACTCAAGATGAAACACTTGATGTATACGTATGCGTCCCTCGTGGTGGATGATTTTGATACAGTTACTTTTTCTTGTTTGTCTTTTACATCCCAAATGGAACGCTACACATGCCCCAGTCTCCAAAATTTTCTTCCAAATCTAATGTGATTTTGCATGATTTACTGATTATGGAGCATAGGTATGAGAACTAGTCTTGTAAAGTAAAATCATATCAAGAGTTGATCCCAGTTCACCATTGCTCAATAGTAGTACCTTGGCAAACTAATAGTGGATATGCTCTTTTGATTCCTACCAGTATGGAGAAATCCATTTCCCTTTTACGAAGGCATCAGAACCATGAGTAAGCCGAGAGAAAAGCCATTTCCAAATATCATTAGTCATTCGGTTTCGAGGAAAACAAATCTGTGGAAAGACGGAAAACCATGAGGTCAGATGTTATGATTTAGCGGTATCATTTTTCATATTATCATCTTGTGTATTTGCATGTTCAACGAATGTGTTTGTTCAGTGAAGATGCGCTCTTTCAAATTTCAAAAAGCCTCAATGCCTTTCAGGAACTTTTCAGTACCGACCTTTGCAGTGATTGTTTCGAAATCGATACTAACTAGCGTATTTATGCTTTCTTGCACTCACCGACAAATCGAAAAGTCCCGTCACCCTCCCGACCGTGACTCTGATTCTCGTAATCTCCAAAGCAATTAATTTATCTTATCACACGTATGAAACCGAACAAGAAGAGTGATGCATTTGCCAAGATCTGGTCACGATGCTGTCACAGTCGTCCAACTACATGCTCTATAGATTGAGGTGAAGGCAAGCTAACAAGACACAATCAACGATGGACGAAGGCGAGATGTGTCCTGGGAAGGACGTGGTTCCTTTTTCCCTTTGTTGAACCAGTTGATAGCGCCAGCCACCGGTGGCGAGTGATGATGATGGTAACATCAAAAACAGCTTGCCCAGTAGATTCCACCATGAATCGAAGTTTTAGTACAACAGCATTTCAAACACATATCCAGCACGAGTGAAGAGAGCTGGTCCAGTATTCAGCAATTGAAACATATAAAACATATTAGAAGCATCCCTACCTACACTCTTCGACACGAATGCTTGAACAGGCGAAACTTTGCGTTTGTGTATCCTTTATCACAAAAACATGGTAAATGAAACAGAGTACATACGTAAGAGTTTCACGAGCAGTGATCATGTCTTGTCTAAATGTTTTGGGTACACACAGCAGACGTAGCTACTCATTCCGAATCACGTGTGTATGCCAAAAGCTGCTTGCCGTTCTTACCAACAAATCATGCCAACGGAAGGTAGGGTTGGACGCTGCATTGTCGTATTTGCCCAATGCTGCTGTATAGGATAATATAAATAAAACCATTGATTTTCCCTAATAAAAGAAAATACAATAAAAAGTTTCGATTAAAGAAATAGGAAACAACGAAGCAGAGTTAGATATTCAAAAAAATCAGATAAACGCCTGAAACCTCCATTTAGATAATAAAACGCTAGTTATGCTTAGTAGGACGGAAATCAAATAGAAAACCCTGGCATCCAAATCCCGTTCAGTAAGACACAATGTTTGAAAGCTGTTTGTTTTATTTTATGGGCACAAATGAGCTTGAACATGCAATGCATTCTAACTCTGCAGCCTTTAATCCGACGCGTTTATCCAAGGGGCTTTTGGGAACAGTGCTGCCATTTTGGTGTTTCGGAACCCTTTCGAAAGTTGCTGCCGTTCATAATGTTCTAATCAATTTAATCTCATACTAACGCAGTCAATTCTTAAAAGCATCCTGAAACATGACGACTTCTTGAATCCATCATTTTTTTTTTCATCGGCCAGCCCAACTGCGTAGCATGTGCCGTAGAGATGACTCCAAGAAATAGAGCGATTCCAGGAAGAGTGTCTGCAATCGCTGGCGTGAGAGTCTTCCTTCCCTTGATTTGAAGTAATCAAGGGAAGGAGACCTCTCGTACCAAATATCTATATAGAGTTAAATAAAGTGATAATTTGTATATTTTCGTTGGGCACATAAATGCTAGAAAGATTATTTGATGCTCTTTTTGCCTGTGGGTGGACTATTGGCATTTGAACCAAAAGTCTGGCAATAATTTGCAAAAGTTATAGCGCATTACCTCGCTCACTAAAGTTAAGATTGAAGTTTAACAAATTCGCGATAATATAACAAATAAAATTTAGTTGTATGTTATATAATTGTCTATGAAATAATGTGTAGACAATTGCAGTAAAAAGCGAATCAATGTTATATAACCTCTATGGAACTGACTCTTAGCTTCCGGTCTTGATAGAGAATCTCTCATGAGCCCTTGCGGCACGTCAAGCCGGCCAGTTCAGCGCAATGAAAAATTGCTGCCATTTAATATTTTTTTAACAAAACTCATATCTAACCGAAAATCGAACAAATCGGCGCCAACATTTGATAAGGGCGAATCTGATTTTGTAAACAAACACTTTGTCTTTCAATTTATCGGAAGTCGAATTCAATTTCTTGAAATTGAATGTATCAGCAGATAGAGATAAAGCTCTTCTTTCTTAAGGAGTGCTTAATTTGTATTTGTGACCTTTAGTTTAAGAGAAAATGACTACGAAAGCCATTGTTTACAAAAGCAGATTCGCCCTAATCTAATGTTGACGCTGAAATATTCATCGGCATGATCATGAACAGGATTGACCTCCCAAATAGCTGCCACTCCATAATTTCCAGAGCAGCTGTGATTAAGGAAGGAGTCCTTCTTCCATATGATTTATATGTTACGTTAGTTGCCATATCACGATTTTTGTAAATGTAATTGTAATTGTTCAGTGTATAGTCCGTGCTTTCCTGCAAATATAGGGTATTTGGGGACTCATCCCCAGTTCTATACACCTATAGTCCTTCCCGTTGCACTCGTCAGCTAGTGCAATACTCTAGACTCACATGCCTCCTTCCAAAAGCAAGTTCACACCCACAGCACCAGAATCGAGCCCCCGATTGACAGAACAACCCCAATAGATGGGGTCGAAGAGACCACCCTCGTTCCTCGAAATGTTAACAGCAGGGAGAAGATAGTCCCATGCTCCCTATCCAAATCGTTTCACTTGGGTACCCTGATGGCCCCTCTCCTTCCCCGTTATATATTATGTCATGGATACTTAGTATATTTTATAGTGGTCATATGATTATATCCCTAGTATTAGAAAATTTGACTGAAAGTAAAATTGATTAGGGCTGCCGTTCTTTACTTATTGTTGTGTTTGGTCTCGGTGTTTCTGCTTCTGAAGAGCTCTGTACACCCCATCCCTTATACATCCAAATTCAACACTTCATCACATCCAAATGCTTTCAAAAGGTCGGTATCGGATGCGTGTCTCGTTGGCTGGCGATTCCTTTCTTGATTCTCCCAGCTGCACAGGTGATATTTTTTCCAGTGAATATGTTTCCTGAGCAACGGGATGCTCCCTTTCAAGTGGTAATCCTGCAAATAGAGACTAATCAAGCTGGACTATTCCTCGGATTGGTGGCCTGATAGCTGATACAACTAAATATATTCTCAATGTATTGCATTTTCAAACAAAAACTTAACTTTTCTTAACTTTCAATTTGTTCAACAACATTATACAAACTATTCAACTACTGGAACTAACAGCTGCACCAAGGAAGAGGAATTAAAGAGAGCAATCGATGCTCATACATTTAAGGTTACAATTGTAGGATTTGGTGAAATTAGAGTCCTTCGAAGCCATTTGTGCCATTTGACAACCTTATGCTTCTATTGATTTCCAAGCTTATCGTTTTAGCACCACCCAAGGAATACTTGGTCCTATACCCAATGATATCCAATCCGCTCAACCAACCGCTTTAATACAGGGGGCGGAATATTATAATTTGAGATAACGCAATGCACACGTCTCCCAATTTTCAGATCGACAGGAATCGGTGGAAAACCACCTTGTAGCTCATAGCAATATGCTTAGAGGCGGACTGGAAGTTTCGATAAGCTACATCCCCACTTATCACTTCATGATTTTTGAGACTAAAAGTCACAAAATAAAACATACAACACTCAAATTGCTAACCAATAGATGCTTCAGTGGAGCAAACGACTTTTGAAAATTTCACGCCTGAAGTTCTAATAGTATTTGTGGTTTGTGTTCATAAAACTTCGAAGTGATAAATAGAGACTTGATCCCGTATGTCCTTAAGCAGAGAACCAACAAACGTTTCAAAAGATACATCTTTAATGCATAAGGAAAAGTGATCTTACGTCCAAATGTCCAAATGTGTGAAGTCCACGTTCAAATGCGGGTCAAGTAGGGAAAGGGTGATCTAATACTCGTTTTGAAGGGAGCCGTCCACTGCACTTTCACGAGAAATCACAGGAGTGTTTGTTAAAATTGTTGGATTTGCAGCAGGATCCGTTTTGGTCAAAGGTGTGTGAAATCAATTGACCTAGGCAGCTAATAAGTTATTTTACTATGGTCCCGGTTTATTCTCTGTACAGTAAATTTATGCAAATGTTGGAACCGATCTAAGCCAACAGTAAGAATGCTGTTAAGGCCAAAAAATGTGAGTGGTTTATTTCAATAGATTACAAAAATTTGCTAAAACTTCGAGTTTGAGAACCGGTTTAAATCAACAGTAAAGATGTTGTTGGGGCCACTCATAAGAATAAATGGTATTATTTGAATAGATTGCACATTTTTTTATCGGAAGACAGCAAAACTGTTTTGATAATTATTTAGAATATTTAGGCACTATTAAGTTAGAAGCGGTAGTCATCCAATCCATTGTGACACTTGATAACTACCATCCCGCTCTGGATATATCAATTGCATACGAACCTAATCTCCATTTTGATGAACCTCTAAGCACCCATCGACTAAATTTCCGCAAAACTGATTTTCAACTGCTTCGACACTGCTTATCCCGTATCGACTGGAATGTTTTGGGTAACCTTGATCTTGAATCAGCTGTTGACCGTTTCAACTGTTTGCAGCGTGAGAGTGTTTTGGCAGTTGTACCGAAGTGCCAAACTCCGAAAAAACCTTCGTGGACTAATGCTCTTCTACGCAACATGAAACGAGTGTGCGCTAGAGCTCTTCGCGCTTTTGTCATTCGACGATGTGCCTCTAAGAAATTGGATTTTAACCGCGCCAGCAATGAATATCGGCGCAATAACAAACTCCGCTACAAATATTATGTACATCGCACACAAGAAAATCTTCGACGAATCCTAGAGGGTTTGAGCTGTTTAGTGGAATACCTGTAACTATAAATTAGAAGAAAAATTAGTATCCTCCACTTAATTCCAACTACCTTTGCTTATCTTCGACAGATACGCGTATTTCGTCTACAATGTGCAGACTTCTTCAGTGTCTCGTACTAAAAGTCGAGTTATTAGTACGAGACACTGAAGAAGGCTGCACTTTGTAGACAAAATACGCGTATCTATCGAAGATAAGCAAAGGTAGTTGGAATTAAATGGAGGATACTAATTTTTCTTCTAATTTCTAGTTAAATTTTCGACGCCATCCGAAAAAATTTTGGTCGTTCGTGAATTCTAAGAGGAAGGAAACTGGACTACCGTCATGTGTGTTTCTCGATAGAAACCTTGCACGGACCACCGAGGAAAAATGCAGTGTTTTTGCAAGACACTTCTCGAGTGTTTTTCAAGCGATTCACCATCTCAAGCTGATATTGAAAGTGCTGTGCGGGAAGTACCCAGCGATGTGATGTCTTTGCTGTCGACGTTCAGGTGGTTACGCAAGACCAAATCGTCCTTTAATCCCGGACCTAGCGTGATTCCTTCTGCTGTGTTGAAAAAATGCTCCGACATTTTAGCTACTCCACTTTCTCTGCTTTTTAACTTATCCAGCAATCAAAATTTCCCATGCAGTGGAAGTGCTCTACTATGTTTCCAGTTTTCAAGAAAGGAGACAAAAGTGATATAAGAAATAACCGTGGAATAACTTCACTCGGTGTTGAATCAAAAGTATTTGAGTCGCTGATGAACGACAAATTGTTTGCTGCCTGCAAGAATTACATCAGCCCCTATCAACACGGCTTTTATCCCGGCCGCTCTGTTGAAACGAATCTTACCCAAGTAGCACACTACGGTAATAATTAGTTGAGGTAACTTGATTATGACTTAGCAAGTCATATTTATGTTTTCTCAATTGAATGGCAATAAGTGTGCTAATAGGGTATCAGCTTTACGTCGTTTTGCATGGAGAGTGTATGTAAAAAACTCCAAGTCGATGCTGTTTATATCGGTCTCAAACCTGCCTTCGATAAAGTTAACCATGACTTACTGCTTGCAAAACTGGAGAAAATTAGTCATACCATTGCTTTCTGCACATGGCTTCGATCTTATCTTGTGCAACATCAAGTATCTGTCAGTATTGGAAACAATTCGTCGGACTATTTTTCGAACCATTCCGGAGTTTCCCAAGGAAGCACCCTCGGACCATTGCTGTTCTCGCTTTTCATAAACGATGTTTCCCTCATATTGCTTAATGGAGATTTTCTGTTGTTGTTTGCAGATGACCCTCAAATTTATCTAGCTGTTCGACGCCTAGCAGACTGCTATGAACTACAGAAACTTCTTGAAATATTCAGTAATTGGTGCGTGCGAAATATGATTGTTCTGAGCATCTCAAAATGTTGCGCATAAGTTTCGGTCGAACGAATAATGCTATCCAGTTTGATTATACTATTGCTGGATCTCCACTTCAACGGGTTGATAATGTTAAAGACCTCGGACTTGTATTGGACGAAAAACTAACCTTTACTCGCCACTACTCAGGTACCATTGATAAAGCCAAACGCCAGCTTGGGTTCATGTTCAAAATCTCCAATGAGTTTCGTGATCGGCTGTGTTTCAATGCTCTTTACTGTTCGCTGGTACGCTCTATTCTTGAGTTTGCATCTGCTTTATGAAACCCCTACCAGGCTGTATGGAGTGCGTGGTTTGAAGCTGTCCAACGCAGAGTCATAAGATATGCTTTGCGCAAGCTTCCATGGAGTTGAACTTGCCCGTTAAACCCGTTAAACTTGCCTGCTTACGCCGATTGTTGTCGCCTGCTAGAGCTGAATACTCTGGCTAAACGAAGGAATGTCGCTCAATCTGTATTCGTTGCCAAGCTTTTCTTATCTGAATATGATGTTCCTGAGTTGCAGTCGAGAATCAGTCTATATGTTCCTGCCCGAACCTTTTGACCGAGAGCGTTGCTTTACGAAGAATTACAAGCAACTAATCATGCTGCAAATAGTTCCATTGTCACCAAGATTCGTCGGTTCAACGTAGAATCCGACGAATTTGATTTCAACATGTCCGCCTCAAGATTTCGTCACCGCTTGCTAAACCGTTTTTAACGTTGAATAAGATTTAAGTACTTCATGTAGAGACCACAAAGTCCGATGAATCAAAGACAAATACAAATACAAATACAAATGGTTTATATATATGCGAGGATATGTTAAAGACAAAAAAAAAATTCGATTGTTTTTGGGGTAGAAGTAATTTGCACACTAATGTCTCTTAGAACGACTGTCGAATATAACTATTTTTTTCCCTAATAACCCTAGAAATAAATGTTGTAATTCAAATTTTGAGGATTTGAGCACATGAGATTTTTATATAAATAGGGTAACGGGATGTAATGTTAGCCTGGCTCCTTCATTCGGCCTATGTACCAAATATGTAATTAATTTAGCGATAATCAACAAAATCATGTTGCTATTCGGATGACCGATATAATCCAAAGCAATTGAGACAATATGATTCAACTTATAGTTGTTCACTTCCGCGTAATTTTCGATTTCTTGAACTTTTGAGGCATCATGATTTCACTGGTTAATCTGAACAGATGATCTACACGATCTTCAAGGGATCTAAATTTGGCTTAATTGAATCGATAAAGCGAGTAATGCAATCTGGATGTACAGAAAATAGTTACACGTTACAAACTTACTGTTCCTATAGTTAAAACAACAATTATTTTACAAGAAAATCATAGACCCAGTGTTGGGGACATATTTTTTTGCATGTTCCCAAATATAGCCTGTTGTATCAGAAACGTAGTAAAAAGGTTGTTATTGGTAAAACTTTAAGTGGAAATACATGTGTTTGCGGGTGCTTGTATTCATGTGGCTCATCTAAACACAAACCGAAGGAACTAAGTCATTGTATAGTGAATTATAATGTTTTCATTATTGAATGGCTAGTAAATCATAAATGAACGTCACTTATGTGTTTCAAAGCAGTTTTATTTTAGTTTGTGTTGTGAAATTTGTGTTGAATAAAGTGAATACAGCTGGCTGTGCCTTAATTCATAAAATCAGAAAAAAAACCGTGAAAAGACTGAATTTAGTAAGAAATTCATCGAATTGGATGAAGTTGCATCCATGAATAGACCCAATTTGGTGCTTATAGACCGACATTAAATCCGTATCCGTAGAATGTTTCTGACTTTATAAAAAGAGTTGTGTAACTTTTCGTGATACATACTACCAAATGTCTTATCAAACATATCTTAACAAGTGTATGGCTAGTTGAATCTCGCTTACAGCTTAAAAACTTTATGAGTAATCATAAAAAATGTAACCGATGGTTGCATAATAGGCTGAGTCAAGGGACACATACCCTACATACTTCATATATCTCGGTTGTACACAACATCCTATGATTCTCTGATAAAACATTATTTCACTAAGCAATAGTTTACCTCAGAAAAGCGGCCAAATAGCCCGACACAACAGTCAATCCAACTTATTGTACAACGTGTAAATGAATTACTGTAAGAAAAGAACATATTGAAGAAGGAATCAAATGAAAATACATCAAATTGAAAGGTGACAGATTCAATAATCGTCATTGATAGGGCCTAAATTCATACTAAATTCACTAAATGCCTATCGCAAATATCAAATATGAGTACCGGAGGACTCATTTGCAGCATAATTTTTAAAAGAAATTTTTAGTTTTTAAAAGTCCTGAATATGTGTCATTTTCAGATGGGCTAAAATGAGCGTAAACCTTAACCATCGCTCATATGTTTCAGCTTAATGACTTATATTTACGAAAATTTAGCTAGTTTTTGTTGACGGCGTTGATGTCAACAACCTCTAGTTGAATATGCAGCGGTCATATTAAGTTTGAACCCCAAAAAGATTTTGTTAAACTCCAGAATACAACTACAGGGTGTTCAATAAGTTCGAATACAACTTTTCATCCTTGTGTAGGATCGCATCATGTGCATTCTGTGTATTGGTATTGGTGTCAGCTTTAGCATCACATACAGGCTAACAGACGCGCACGGTTTCGACTTGCTACCATTTGTTGTTTGTTTATCGAGCACGGTGAAGGAGTACCGCTACGTCCTTGTAAAGTTGTTTGCTAGAGGTGAGTGACCAGGCAAAACATATTCCGGCGGTTGAATTCCCATGGGGTGAAGCGGAGTTTCATCTATACCACCATCCGTCAGTACCAGGAGACGGACTCGGAGAGGACCGGACAAGTGCGATATCCGGACGGCCACGTTCAGCGACGCCCAGCAGGCATCAAGGTGGTGAGGGAGCGGATTCATCGAAAAATGGACCGTTCGATCCGGAAGATCGCTGCTGACCTGGATCTGTCGATCGGACTGCCCACATAATCATGACGAAGGACCTGGGATACAAACCGTACAAGAAACGCAAGGTTCACGGGGTAACGGAGGCTACAACGAAGAAAAGGCTGGCCAGTGCCAAACTGATACTTTCGCAGCACGCAGTCTGGAGTTTGTGTTTTCTGATGAGAAACTCTTTGTCTTGCAACAGCCGTACAATGTCCAAACTGATCGGCTGTGGGCGTCGACGTTGGCCAGCATCCCTTCATCACACATAAACATCCCGCGGTTCAAGAGCGCCACGTCGGTGATAGTCTGGGGGTCTGTATCCATGCGTGGGAAGCGCCCACTGCTGTTCATCGGGAAACACGTGAAAATCAACGCCGCGTACTATACGACCGAGGTTCTGGAGAAGGTTGTGGCCCCGACACTTTGAGACGTCTACGGAAAGGATCATAACGTCTTTCAACAGGACGGCGCACCGGCCCACACGGTGAATATCGTCCAAACGTGGAGTCGGGAGTTGAAAGAATCCGCCCTCCCCGCGTCTGAAAACAAGATACCAATACAGGCGCAAAATTTCCCGCCAACGTATTGGATACTCCTGCCTCATTGATAAAGTTGACCCCGCAGATTGCACTTCTTGGGGTGTTTCTTTAACCACCCATCACATACTGAGAGAATGATATAAATACTATAACAAATGCTTGAATTGTGAACTGAGTGACACACTGTAGGAAATTATGTCTCCAAGGTGTCAGGACAAGCTAATACGTTTCCTGAAGGAAATAAGATTGTTTGTCCTAATTTAAAAAGCTGTGATTTACAACGGATTATCAAAAGGTTAAAAAAAAGCAAATAATAACAACAGAAATCATTTCACTTTTGTAAGAAAATTTATTTTGAAAAACACTTAAACGAGCGTATCAGTAGAGCGATTGTAATTGGAGAACTACGTAAATTTTAATTAACACTTCACTTTTTAAAAGATAATAAAAACTAAGAAATTTTAACACTACTTCAAACTAACACTAGTTAACGCAAGCAAATTTTAATAAATTCCACTATTGAAAGTTTATTCTTTGACAAATAGGTCTATTTCGTCTGAGACGTACGTACGTCTTCAGTGTCGAGTGGTCGACTTGAAGAGAACATCGCAGTAGGTCTAGTATTTATAGTAGATTATGGTGTACCTAAAATGTGCGTGATATTTTGTGTTGGTTATATCTACACGCTCGTTCAGATCTACTCTAACTAGAGTAACTTTCTCTGAGTTTCGTAGACTAATTATAATAAAACTGTCCATAGAAAAAACCTTGGTTCAATTCAAGGTTTAGTCGAAACATTCGAAATTTATTCAGAAACGGAAAGTTTTGTTATTCGAGAGATATTTTGCTTGCAATTCTTAGGTATTTTGTTAAGGTATTTTACCTTTTAATCTGAGCTCTTTAATACCAAGGCCAGTTATCAAGATCAAACTTAGATATTCATATGTTGTTTGCTCATGCTCGGGTTAAGTAATTGTAATCAAAATTAGGTACTTAAATGTTATTTTCCTCTGCTCAGGTACCCCTACGATTAAGGGCAGGAGCAGCAATTGGTGGCTCTCCAAAATATCTTCTCTCGATGGCCTTTACCTCATTAACGCCAAGGACGAATTTAAATCCCATCATGCTAAAAGCAGAGATTTGCCAAAAATAAAGGAACTGCGGACGGACACGGAACGTTTGTCAAATCAAACTCTCCTAGAAAAATCAATGAAGACTCATCGTCCAGGCTTAACATCTAGAAGATAGAATAAATTAGAACTGCAACATTTTCTGGATATCTGCAGACGTTGATGGTTTGGCCCCTTCTTTGGTCAAATTCTAATAGTTCTGGCATCGATGGGTGAAGATTTAAGGCATTTTTACAATCTTGATTGCTTTTAACACAATCAACTAATTAGTAAATTATATTGAACACAGAATTTCTTAAAATGTGTTATTCGTTACAGTTTCTCCGAATCATTGCAAAATCTACAATGGAACATCCTATCATCCAATAAAAGGTTGCCATCACAATACGCAATAAGCACGGAACAACCCATCCTGTTGAACTGTTGAGTTTTGGCCGCCACGTTCATAACCACACACCTGGCTTCCCGATTCCCGATAACAACTGACAGGAAACATGGTGGATTCTATAACGCATTAGGCTATGAATGACCGATAGTTGTGCATGCGTGGCAGAAATCTGATGAATAGTCGTTTCGGAGTTCACAAAGCGATGATGAATACCCTGGCAGGAGGCTGATGTTTGTCAGACCGATGTCCGGCATCCTTGGTATGGCTGACAGAGATCTGATGGCCAGCTCGTCGTTCTGGTATCCACATAGTGATGACGGAGTGTAGTGATTATTGCAAAGCTAGAAGGTTTGTAGAACTTCAGGGCGCAGAACGATAGGTGGCTTCGGCCACACATATACAGCTCCACCTTACTAACAGAAGCTTGGCTTTGACCAGACCGAAGTCCAGAATCTTTGGACATCTGACTGGACAGCATCTGATTAACAGCTTGTCGTTTCGGAAACCACTTAGCGATGACGGAGTGTTGTGTGGTTTGCAGCGATGACAAAGAGCTGGGTTTCATCCGACCGAAGTCCAACACATCTGGTACGGCTGACGGGAAGCTGATGAACAGCTTGGCGGTCCGGAATTAAAATGGCGTTCCAGAATATTGTTTTTCAATGTTAATCATGCAACCATGATCATTTGAATTTTTCTGCCCATTTTTTCATTTTCTATTACAACCATCCTTATTAATTTGCTCGTTGCTTTTTTCTTTTTTTTCTAGTGAAGCTTTCAATGCTTCTATGGGACGTGTATTTATCTATCTTATATACGTTTATCAAACTGACACGAAAAAAAAAATTATTGGCAACACGGGATTTTCTAAAATCTCCCACAAAACATTCAAACATAGCTCACTGGAAATCCACACACATAAATACACACCCAGGCGACCACGTCCCAAGAACTAGAGAACTTTTACTCCTCACTTCGTGCCATTGTGGTTTCGTGCCCTGAGATCGTTTTAGGAGAAATACACATCCACACAGCAGCTAAGACGACGAAGCTCGCTTATTTGATGAACGTGACTATTAGACAATTTCATTTGAGTTTCTGACAATTCTGCCATAGTCACATGTGAGGCGAATGGTGCACTCTTAGCTCTTGTCTGACGGTAGGTGGCCAATGCCACTGACACGGAACGTAGCAAAATGTACACTCTCCTCAAATTGGAAAGTTTTGTTTTCCATCACTCCCTTCAGCAGCAGTGGGAGAAAAGAGTGTTTCTTTCGCACACACACACTCACACACTGTGCATGAAGCCGAGCTGATATTGAAATGCCAAACTTTTTTCGGTTGACACGATTCGTTCTACTTGCATTTCGAATACGCAAGCGGTTGGGCGAATGTTGATTGAAGTTAAACACAAAGTTTGACTGGGAGTAAAACATCAAATATGTCCCTGAAAGGAACAAGAACTCGAATAAATGACAGCGTGTTAGGCAAGCTTTTTTTTATCAGATTTTAACAATTTTTCTATTTCGTTAAATAGAAACTATGTCAACATCATAAAATTTCAAACGCTCATAGCTCGTTCTCACCAGAGTTGCCGTCACGATCTATTGAATCCCGCCTGAATGCAGCCGAAAAGCACTAATCCATTGAAAATTATAACAATCGTCCGCATAAACACTCGGCTGAGCAAATTCATGTTTCAGGATGCATTCCCTTCTGGGCTACGAGCGTTCGCATACGCGATTCCCCATGTGAGAGCAGCTGAATCAACATAAGCAGTAACGTACACACGAAATCCTCCAAAATGGCATCCCCATAAGACTGCGAAGCATTTTTCTGTTGGCAAAAGAATATTTCCTACGTTTTTATTTCCGGTAGGTTTCCTTCTGGTCGATGTTTCCTGCTAATGCAGACATTTGGAGATTTTCGCCTTTCACAGAACAATATCATGTGCTCTGCGTTCAGAATAAACGGTGCAAATGGATTTTCCCCAAGGAGCCTTAAGAATACGAAAAAAATAAAAAAAGGTTAACGCTGCATATGTACAAACTACACTGCAGATGCAGCTAGCTTCAAAACACCAGTGCAAATACGAAAAAGCGCACACACATTTACTTCTGGAGCGGATCCAAATCCACGAAACATAAAATAAAAGCTTAAAACTGACATTATCTCGTACATATTTGTGAGTCGTACCCTTTGACCATCCTTTGATCGGAGGGGGGAAACCCTCTTGGGGAGGACGATGAGACCCAGAGTAAAGGGTTTGAAATTATATTTTTACGTCCACTACGTCGTCATGACCGATGATGATGCGGGCACCCAGGGAAACCGTGAACTTTGAGTTACTACTCTTCAATTGGTTGAAAGTTTTTTTTTTGCCCACAGCGAAAGGGGTTAGAAAAATCACATCAACCCTTGTTGTGGTAGCGTGGTGATTTTCTCGTGGTGTAAAAAGTTTTCCTGTTCAGCTGAAAATTGAACTCACGAGATTTTCATTCCCTAGGTGCCACGCGATGGGTTGTATGGGAGATATCATGCTAAATTTTTAAAGATTGGACTACAGATTTGGACCAAAGAACTGAAAGAGTCTCAATCCATCTGATGCCTGGTTTCTGAAACATACACTGAAAATGTATTTGCGTAAAATAGCTTTCACTCGTTTCGTAAACATGGATTGTGTACATAGAACAAATGTCTCGTATATTATATGAAACATCAAAATTGGTTTTTATCTGGTGAAATTCTTACATTTTGATTAATGCACGAAATGAACTTCATGAAGACCAACCAATTACTGTTTCTCTTTTATCGTTCTCATGCAATATGTATTTTTTTATCCATCAATAAAAATTAGAGCGCTATCGAGAACTATAACTTCATACTCATTAATCGATTATATTCCTAGTCTAGTGAGATCAACCATGGTCTAGTGAGATCAACCACGGATTCAGTATTAGCGCATTCCAAAAATAAAGGATGATTCGCTCTTCTCCCCGGACCAGATGATGGAGTTTGTACAAGCAATGTACAAAGAGCTAGGTCGCTGCCGATCCAAGGAACAACACATCGAAGCGGCCACCAGGGTGCTGCTCAACTTCATGAACCAACATGGGCCCTGAAGAAACCATTAACATCCTCAATTGGAACGCTTGTTCTGTTAAAGCACAAAACTCTTGACCTCGTCGATTTCCCAACAGAGAAGGATATCGCCACAATCACAGAGACGCACCTCAAACCAGAGGTGAACCTCTATATTCCCGACTTTTGAATGGTAAGGCTGGATCGAAGCCACTCAGGGGGAGGAGGAGTGACCGGCGCATTACGGCACAACATCAGCTGTCGCTCGCTGCCCAGTTTCGGGCTGAAAGTCATCGCGGCCGTATGAGTTGAAGTGGACACTCTCTCCAATCACCATAATCGCAGCCTACTGCCCCAAGCAAATCTACACCAGCGACGGCTCGGCGATAAAGGGCGATACGGTCAAAATTTGGTCAATATCAACTTGACGTATTTCTTTCAATTTTGCATTTAAAAAACCTGAACACCCCTCATTTTGAAGGTGTGTGTGTGTAGAATGTTGCTCCTATTTTGATTTTGGAATTCACTCTTCAGTTGTCAAAATGCCGTCCAAGCAAGAAGAGCAGCGTATCAAAATTTTGCTCGCGCATCGCGAAAATCCGAGCTACTCGCACGCAATGTTGGCAAAATCGCTAAAAGTTGCCAAATCAACCGTTACAAATGTAATTGAAGTGTTTGGGAACGTTTGTCGACAGCCATGGAAGTCTGGATCGGGGAAATCGAAAACCGGAAGCCGCTGAGACGACAAAGAGAGTTGCCGGTAGTTTCAAGCGAAACCCCTAACCTATCTCTCCGAGATGCCGCAAATAAGCTGGGTGTATCGTCTACAACCGTGCATCGAGCCAAAAAACAAGCCGGACTATCGACTTACAAGAAGGTAGTGACTCCAAATCGCGATGATAAACAAAATACGACGGCCAAAGCGCGATCCCGGAGGCTGTACACGACGATGCTGACGAAGTTTGACTGCGTGGTAATGGACGACGAAACCTACGTCAAAGCCGACTACAAGCAGCTTCCGGGACAGGAGTTTTATACGGCAAAAGGAAGGGGAAAGGTAGCAGATATTTTCAAGCACACGAAACTGTCAAAGTTCGCAAAGAAATATCTGGTTTGGCAAGCCATCTGTACCTGTGGCTTGAAAAGCAGCATTTTCATAGCTTCCGGGACTGTCAACCAAGAAATTTACGTGAAAGAGTGTTTGAATAAACGTCTGCTGCCTTTCCTGAAGAAACACGGTTGTTCCGTACTGTTTTGGCCGGATTTGGCATCTTGCCATTACGGTAAAAAGGCCATGAGAGTGGTACGCCGCCAACAACGTGCAGGTGGTTCCCAAGGACAAGAACCCTCCCAACACGCCAGAGCTCCGCCCAATTGAGAAATACTGGGCTATTGTCAAGCGGAACCTAAAGAAGACCAAAAAAACTGCTAAGGACGAGCAGCAGTTCAAGGCAAACTGGCTTTCTGCGGCGAAGAAGGTGGACAAGGTGACTGTACAAAATCTGATGGCAGGGGTCAAGCGTAAGGCCCGGCAATTCGGATTTGGAAAAGCGGAAGCCTAACTGAATATTTTTCCTGAATTTTATACTAATTGAACTTGAAAAAGAAATTTAATTTGATTTTTTAAATAAACGATTTCACCGATTTACACGCGATTTCCCTTGACCACATTTTGACCGTATCACCCTTTAGGCTCTACGGCGAGACATCATCAAGTTAACTCGGCTGCGGGGGCAATTCATTATCGCTGGCAACCTCAACGCAAAGCACCAGAACTGAGGTTATATTCGGAAGAACCACAATGGTACCATCGTCCAGCAGGGCTTCGAGAAAGGACTCTACACCATCTTGAGCCCGGAATCTCCCTCCCATTTGAGCCGTTCCGGTGCTCATACTACCATCGATATCTTCCTGACCAATATGACGAACATCTCCGATCCTGTCATCCATCAGGAACTCAGCTCGGACCACTACGATGGACCGGTGGTGGCCGAAGTAGGTTCCTCCATGAAACGATTCCAAGCTTTCTGGCGCAATATCCATCTTGCTGATTGGGCGCAATTTCAGCAGTGCGTCGACTCAAACGTTGACTACGGCTCCAAGCCGGAATCGTGTGAAGATATCGACAAGTGGCTGCAGCCAATCGACGAGGCGATTCCCAGACCCGGGATTAACACGTGCCAGCTTCCAGATTGGTGAGAAACTCTCTGAACCACCAGATCTACCAAACATCTCATTCGACTCAGTTATATAATTCGACGCCAATACCAGCGTTCTGGCCTCCCCCACTTTAAGACCAACATTAATCGTCCTAAAACAATCATCCAAGCCCAGACTGTGCAAAGCCATTCTGGAAGATGACTAAAATTCTTAAAAATAAGCCGAGACCCAAACCTCTTTCCACTCCCGATCAAAATACGAACCCATCGCTACTTCTAACATCTGTTGAAAAAGCCAATGCACTTGGCCAGCACTTTGTGGATTCCCATTACCTAGGTCATGCCATGATGAGTCCGCATGAGCCTGCCGTACTGGAGGCAATGTCTTGAGTCACTGAATCCCCCATTCCTAGTGAGTTACGAATAACTGCTGATGATGTGATAGCATTGATAGCATTGACAACCAAAAACATGAAGACCGCAGGTGTCAATGATGTTCTCAACCTTGCATTGCATTTTTTGTCCACCCGGCCGCGGTCTTCAACAAATGCTTGGTACTTCCCGTCTCGTTGGAAGTTAGCTAAAGTTATCCCAATCCATAAACCTTTCAAAGACTCTACCAGTGCAAAAAGCTTTCGCCCAATCAGCTTTTTATCCTCCGTCTCGAAGCTATTCAAAAATCCGGTCCTCAAACGTTTGCTAGAATTCTTAAACCACAATAACAAGCTCCTCCCTGTGCAGTTCAGATTTAGGAGAGGTTATTCCACAGTCCACCAGTTGTCAAGGGTTACTAACATCTTAAGGCCGTTTCAAAAATATCTGCCATGGCATTTTTTGACGTCAACGAAGCGTTCGACAATGTCTGGCATGATGGTCTTGTGTATAAGCTGATCAATTCATCTTCCCGATCTTTCTCTTGAAAATCTTAAAAAATTAACCAGTGGATAGACGATTCCAGGTCTTTCTGAGTGGTTCCTATTCTGATGTGTTCAATGATTACGCTGGGGTCCCTCAAAGGAGCCTCCTAGGTCCCACATTGTTCAACATCTTCACGTCAGATGCTCCTCCCTTACAGGGTGGTGATATTTTGTTTATGTACGCAGATGACACAAGTGTCGAGTGATTCGAGCTCTGATACGCAAACTCCAGGAAGGCCTGAATGTCCTGTCCGACTATTTGAACAGCTGGAAGATTTTTCTGAATGCAGCAAAAACACAGACCATTCTGTATCCACACTCCCATCGAATGGTCGAGTGAAGTAGTTTATCTTGGTCTCACCATTGATAGCAAATTGCTTTTTAGATCCCACATAAGCAAAATATCCACAAAGTGCTTCATCCTTAATAGGTCACTATACCCTCTCATCATATGCTCAATATGCATGCTATCCACAACATGAATAGGAGGAATACAAAGCAAGCAAAACTAAATAAATTTTAGCGCAAACACAAAACTTGTCAGTTAACTTAAAATAATCTGTCGTGATGGAATCAGTTTTCTAGTATCTTCGCCATTAATGCCAGTTCGTAGTAAATGCCACTTTTTCTGAACTAGCGGCTCTCCATCCAACTACGCTGAATCCGATGACGGAAGGTCTCAGCGGAACAGTTGAAGTCAAACAAAGTGTAGAGTTCATTGAAACGCAAGGACATGAATCGAATTGGATCGTGCTGGCCGTAGTTTGCTGCACGAGTTCCAAGTTGCAGAAAATTTCTTGTTAGCAAAACTCGTTCAGGAGCGTAAATGAAGAGTTCGGCCAGAATTCCTGGAGAGTCAACTAGTAGCACTTTTGCTGTGAAAACTGCTTGCATGACTGTTCGCCTATGCTCCAATGTTTCAATTCCCAAGAGTGAGCAGTTGATTCTCAACTTCATCAGTCGAAACAATCGAAATCAGAAAGAACCTGGTCGTCCTGGCAGTGTTTTCATTCCAAAGCTGACCTGAAACGCTGGTAGATCACCTTTTTATAGTGCGTTACGGGGTATCAGATCTTAATGTTCCTAGTTTTAATTTGTCTTAAAATTATTTCAAATTATGGAACAAATTTGGTTTTGTAGAACATATAAAAGTCCTTATTACATTTATGTCTTGTGAAAAGCGACAATACTCGGATTGACCCACCGCGAATGAACTTGGAATAACGAAATTATGGTTAATCTTCATTTATGTGAATTTTCATTTTCTATTTCATCTTTTATAGTTTGAGGCGGATAGTACTTAGTTTCAGATGTATGTTCAGTACCGGAGTCATTGTTTGTTTTGTTTGCAATAAATCCGGTTTCGAATGTTGAAGGGTGCTGTCACTCACAATAAACCCTTTGTAGCGGAAACATTGTAAAACTCGATACAAAGCCAACAAAACAAACAATGCCAAATAAAACAACACCGAATACTTCATCATTTCTCAAAAGTGATGAAGTTACTCGACATGCACTAAACAAAGGATACGGGATATGCTACAAATTACTGCTCGTAGTGGTTTATGTTCCAAACAAAGGAAAAAAAAGAATGTTGGTGATATATCAGTTTTTGAAACATTTTAGATGGCTTTCGATACATTCAAATTAAAGAATTTAAACCACTTGGAATAAACGAAACTCTACAAAGAAACCGGACCATAACGCACAGTCAGTTGTTGGTGGAATCCTGACAAGTCTGACCGATAGATGGCCAAAGAATTGGGAATGTCGCAGTCTACGATCAGAAATATTTTGAAAGACGACTGAATCCATACATAAAAACAACGGGTGCATGGTTTGCCTGAAATGCAGAAGATTGCAAGAGTCAGAAAAGTGAAGATTGAATGTTAAATTCTGTTTTCGTACGAAATGTTTTTTCCTGCTATAGGATCACTACAGCCAGCAAAAGCATCGATGCTATCCATGTTAAATTTCTGACGCCAAATTAATAGCAACAAAACAATTTACACATAAATCAACAAAACCGATTTTTTTCATAATAATAGAATTATATCTACATGAGAAACAGTTGATTAAGATGTTAATCCTTCTTCCTGAAAAATTCTCGAACTTTCTGTGGCACACCCACCATGAGGTTCCGTGCGGTATCATCAGTACACCCACCGTGGCGATTCTCCAGTTTCCGCTTAATTAGAGCAGGGTCCTTTTCTATTCGGCGAAGTTCTGTGCAGTTTGCTGAATTGGCTGTTATGGCACGTTTTTAACCTCTTGTATCTTATACCATTCCAGGACGGATTTTGTATAGTGCACGTAAACAAACCCACTCTCAAAAATGGCGAAAAGAACTCATGATATCATGAGCCTTATGCATTTTCACTTTATGAAAATACACCATTATTTGGGCTCATGATACCATAAATCTTGCTCGCGTAACGCACCCAAACCGTTACAAAGTATTCCGCTGAGATGGAATCAAGAATCAAAATCACTAATATCAAAGCAAGCAGTGGAATAAAAGCGCATCTATCGATTACAATACCCTTTTTCAGAATATAATTCAATTCACGAGTTAATACACTGTTACTCAATGGTTATTCAATAGATCTGCTTATTTGGAGCACTGAATTGTTTGTTGGGGTATCACTACCATTTTAAGGAATTAGGAAAATGAGAAAAAAAAACTTACCAAATTCGTTTGGAGCCTTCGCAGTAAGATTCGATCTCTCGCAACTCTGCAGAAGAACTCCGAATCGCCTTTCTGTAGCTCACAGAACTCACAAGTTGAAAAATATAAAGAACAAAACAAAACAAAATTAATCAACTTGTCGAAGCGGAGACGGAACTCGACGGAATTGAATGTCGCAACTGGCAGACGGGTAACGGGTACTGTGTTGGGAAAATTTGAAGAAAAAAACAACGAGCGTTAAATTATAAAAAGTATAATCACACTGAAAGAAAAGTGTTCACAATTTAACGTGGACAGGCTTTATGTAGCACATCTCTCTGTTGTTCCTCGTGATAAACTAGCTGTTTAAAGGTTCCAAAATGTGTCGATGTGTCGGTTATGGTTTGGGGATGTTTCACCAATACTTTGAAGGTTCCATTGCTTTGTAGGTTCCATTGCTGTTAATTGAACCTGGTGTTGAAATCAACAGTAAATAGTACATCGATATTGTTTGAAAGAACCGTTTGGTTCCCTTCGAAAAAAAAACTACAAAAATTCACCATACTGCATCCAACAAGACTCTGAACCGTCCCGTCCGGCAAAAGCTCCACAGGCCTGGTGTGAGGAGTTTTCTGAATATTAAGTTGTTAAAAGAATGGCATTCTTATTTACGTGATTTGAATCTTCTCGACTTCTATGCATCGGGCTACATGCTTTCCAACAACGCATGCGGCTAGTAATCAAGGCAAAGGGAAAAAGATTTGAACTGAACTAAATTAAGACAAATGTTAAAGATTTAAGTATGATTCTCCTCTTGATGACCATATACTTCACTGAAAGGATCTGATAATCTGTAGCATTTCTGGTTTTCAGAATAGAAAACCAGCCCTGGAAGCTGCTTGAAATCCTCCAGTACCTAAGTTTAATATTTCATAACAACGAAATGAAAACTTCGTCATATATTCACAGTACAAACGCCGAACTCGTGATTTTGTTCTCAAGCTTTGTTTGTCGTTGCGATTTGAAACTGTTTTTACTTTATACGACGCTAGCCACAAACGCAGTTTTGATTTTTGGACATTCCTATATTTACGTTCGAACGAAGAGATTTGGGTTTCCCTTCAAAATCCTCTTCACCTTTTAATCCGTACGTCCGTTGTTTTAATCACCCTTCTCGTTTTCCTCTCGACCGTCAAACGTTCCGCAAATTATTGGAGCACACTGTGAACAGCGAATTTACGTAAATCCATCACAAAAAGAAAATCTGATTTTTCATTGTGATACAAATATCAGAGCATATGGTACTTGAGCATGTAAATTTTTATTTCATTCCACACGAAGCAACAACGTGCAACGTGCATGAAATTCTACAAATACTTGGGTACGAAAGTGACCTCGTTGGCTTCGTACGATCCAGGACAACATTGATATAGTGACACGAAGCTAGATCCGGCCAGAAGATGGTAGGGCCCTCATTTTGCTTAACCAGAAGAAGCAGCCGCTTCTGTAGACACTCCTTGAGGTAGATCACCCCATTTTCAGTCCCAGTAGTCACGAACGCATCCCGGTATGTGGCACTCCGTTTGCCACATGAGCAGATTGCTTGCCAAATCATGTATTTCTTGGAAAACTTTGAAAGTTTCTGCTTCCTTACTTCCTCCGGAACATCAAACTTGTACTTGGCGGTGAAGAACAGTGACCCGGAAGTTTTCGGAGGTCCACCTTGAAGTAAGTCTCATCATCTGGATGTACATGTCAGCATCTGGATGTACAGTTTCCGGGCCCGTTCGTCACGATTTGGAGCCTTCTGCAGTTTGTACCTAAGTATGAAATTAAAAACAGGAATTTTTGTTAAGGGTCATAACAAAGAGACTTGTTTATAGAAAGAAAAACTGATTGATTTATTTTGAAGGCACGTCGCTTTACTGTAAAAAAAATACATTAATAAACATTTCAATACGGTCCGCCATCAGCTGTTTGACGAACATTTTCCTGATGTTTGAACAGGAGCGTTGTACAGCTTCTTTATCGATTTGGCGAATGCATCGTTTGATTCTATCAATCAGTTTTTTACAGTTTTAGGCTCTCTCGTTGTTTTTGTACACCAGCGAACTCAAATATCCAAAGAAATCTTCAATCAGTGTACGTTTGTGGTTTGGTATGAGAGAGTCTAAATCATTCTCAATTTTTAGTTACACCCCGTTATGCAGTCCCTCCCGGTCCTTGGCTCTCTGAACGAAAGACTAGGACAGATTTAACATTTTGGCTACATCCCTGACCGAATCATTGAAATTCCGCTTAATCGCTTTTACGACATGCTTGTAATCCTGATCCGGTGATAATAGAACATGAATTCTGACAGCATTTCTCCTTCCGTTTGATGCTCAGAGTTTCGTAGTAACGTTTAATAACACGACTTGCCATTGACTGCACGATTCAGGGTTGTTTTCGATGTCGATGAGGTTTTCCAGGTGCTAGCGCAAAATCAATTTGCAGCGTTGCTCTTCGAATGACGCATTTTATTCCAATTTTCGAAAAATTGACAGCGATAAACATACAAAACAAAAGATCTCGGTCGACTTCTACCAAATTTTTCAAAAGAAAATACTCAATGAGTAATTTTCTACAGGGTTTTTCTGTGATTCAATTTAATGTATGACACCCTTTACTCTGCCAGAGAGGTCCCAAGCATACGACCGGTCTCATCTACTTCTCATATATGGTACTCTTAGTTCGAGGGAGCAATTAAAGACTGTATTCGATGAAATTTGGATACACAAAATAGGTCACCAAAAATTTTCCTTGAGCCCGATTCTTTTCAAACTTTCTGGAAATAAAGTACTACTAAATGGTTAAGTTTTGACAGCATTGGTTTATTGAACCTCTTCTCCCAACGCAAATGCTCGCACCTTTCCCTTGACCCCTTTCACCAAATTTTGGGCAATGATAGGACCGACTTGCTTACTTACTTTTAACCACACTTTCTTTAGTTCAAGTTCATTTTCTATCAGTTTTGGAGTTTTAACGAGCTATGCCTTCATGATTGCCCAATATTTTTCAATTGAGCGAAGTTCCGGAATGTTTGAAGGGTTGACGTCTGTTGGTACAAAAACTACATTATTATCTTTGTACCAGTCTAAGACGGGCCGGGCATAGTGGCAAGATGCCAAATCAGGCCAAAACAGTGTCGGGCCATCGTGTGATGTCAAGAAGGGCAGAAGTCGTTTTTGGAGGCATTCGTCCTTGTAGATTTGTCCGTTGACGGTCCCAGAGGTGATGAAGGGCTGACTCATTTTGCCACATCCGCAGATCGCTTGCCAGACAAGGAATTTTTTGGCGAATTTCGACAGTTTCTTCTTCCGTATACTGGAACGGCCAACTTAGAGGTGGCGACGTAGTATTCCTGTCCTGGCATTTATTTGGTGTTGGCTGTAATGTAGGTCTCATCGTCCATCACAATGCAGAACGGTTTTGTGACTCCCTGTACAGTTTTCTTGCACGAGTTTTGGCAACCGCGTTCTGTTTATCGCTCCGGTTCGGTGCCTTCTGGACCTTGTGCCCAAAACAAACTGAAACTTTCGCCTTTTTCGCAACATCCCTGATCGAAATGTTGGGATAACGCTTAAATTGGTTCAATACCATCCTGGCCTTCTCCGGATTTGATGTGCCACGTTTTTGCCACTACCATTTTTCCGCTTGGTTGTCTTACGGTCCTTGAACGTTTTGATCACATGAGATAAGGTCGAATTTGCGATTCCGAGCTGTTTTCCGATCCATCGATGAGAAGCGTTTGGGTTTTCGAAGTGAGTTCCCAAAATTTGTTGGCGCACTATTTCTTCATTCGAAGCCATCACTGAAATCACTCGACCGATTTTCACGAAACTCATTACACAATTGACACAACACAATGAAATAGATTCAGTTAAAATTTCAATAATTTTTACCCACACGCTAAAAAGTTACGAACAACTGCGTGTGTCCAAATTTCATCGAATACAGTCTTTAAGCGTTCATAAGAATAAAAAAACGGGATTTAGTCGATAACTAAATGATGTTTTATTTAAACTTGTGTAGAATCCAAAGCCTACGCCTTCATTTGATTCCGATCCATCTGAGTAGATTTGAAAATTATTGAAGTAATTATTTTGTATAAGATTTTGTGTTAGAAATTTTTGTATGGAAATGGTAGTCTTGTTTTTATTTAAATTTGTATGTAAGGACAAACTGTGATATTTTTTAAACTGTTCAGGTCGAAATCAAAATAAGAATTATTTTTACCATCCATTGACAATTCGCATATTATTGAATATTATATTCCATATTGTTCAGGCAATAACTCCTATAGTTGATAACTATAAGTTAAAAGTATCCTATATAGTTTCAACCATATGCCAGATGATTAAAGCCCAAATTACATTATGATGAATAGGTAGTTGAATTCGCTTTATTTCCGTATGTCAAAATGTTTGTATACAATCTAGAATTTAAGAAATCTTATAATGACAATGTGGACTGTATATCATCTGTGTTAGCGTAAAGAATAATAAAGTTTAATATATATACATATAAATTGGAATACATATGCGGCAAATGGTTCTTCGTTTTGCGGGCTTTTTCTTTATTTTTTTTGGATTAAGTTTTTTTCAGTTTCTTTTTTTTGCATTCTTCCAGTTTATTCAAAAAAACTATTGGCAACGCGGATCATATCTATACCTCAGTGACCTTTTTCACCCCTACACGCGATATTTCAAAAGTTACAGTAATGAAGCAAATTTAGGCAAACTACAGTGGTTTGAAGGCGTCCAGAAACATTTGAATTTAGCCCTGTACGCTGTAGAAAATTAGCTACTTGACCGATCCTTTTCAAATTTTCAGACAATAAGAAATAACTCATTAGTAAGTCTTTGGCATATTTATTTCATTCAATACCATAATCGAACGCTTGCACCTTACGCTTAACTCCACTCATTAGGCTATGTACAACATCTGGGTGCAGCTTCTTCTGTACGGAAACTCGCTTTTTGCTTCCGTAGTGCCTCCTTCATAATAGCCCAGTATTTTTCTTAGTTCCTTTTTCTTGGGTACAAGAGTGATTCCGTTGCACAGTGATTCCAAGGTGGAAATAAGTCGTCAAATCATCTATCTCATTTTACATGAAATAATGTTTTGTTATTTTGTACAGAATTTGAAATTTCTTTTCTAAAATTTTGATGAAGATTGGATGAAAAGTGTGCTTTCTACAATTTTTCAAAGTATGGGTACTACATGGTCGTGGTTTTTTACTCCCATATAAAATGTATGGAGAAAAAAAACATCAACTAAGGTTTCAAATATGAGCACACACGCGCACATACTCCACAATAGGCTTATTTTGAAGATTTTTTTGACAGCTAGTCGAAAATATGAATCATGCGACAACCTGTGCAAATGCGATTCCGGAATGCCAGAGTCCTGAAAAGTCTGGTAAACCCATCTAATAGTAAATGGTAAATACATAAATCTCGTAAAGAGATAACCACGCTTTTATGCTTCTTACAATGAAGTGTATGTTTAAAACCGAGTTTTTATCCAAAGGCCTGATGGCCGAGTGTTATATACAACAAATTCATCTCGATGATTTGAACACATTGCTGTGTGTGTATGTGTGTAAAGTGTATGCGAGTAACGAAATTTCTAACTCATTTTTTCTAAGCAACTACTGAACCCATTTTATCAAAATCCAAGCGTTAAACGGGAGGTTCTGTGGCTCCATGCGTCACTTTTGAACTTTATTTGTATCGGCTCACTATTCTCTATCTGTCAAGATAAGCAAAGGTATTCGGAATTAAATTGAAAATACTAATTTTTCTTCTCATTTCTAGTTACAAATAATGTTATGACATATTCACTTTAGTACTCCATTTGTAGTTTCGACTGATCACTACATGGATTTTTAAATACTTGTGTGTGACTTTCGATGTAGCGTGATGAAACATAAATAAGTTACTCGGTTTATTACAAGCTTGTCAGCTAGTCTTATGCTCCGGTTACTACGCTTGACATTTATTGGATGATATATAAGGTTTCTAGAAATTCATTAGGAAGTGAAAAGAGAACCAAGCTAAAGTTTTTTGTCAAATAATGGATTAATAAGGAAAGCAAAATAACAGAAACCTTTACATCTCGTTTATCCTGTACTTTGCTTGTTGCAAAACTTCAACTCCATCCCTTAAAGTGCTTAAATAGTGCATGACCTTTCATAGTCTAGTGACAATATTTTTGTTTTGATAAAACAAAAAAAAATCCGGTAGAATCTGGGATCAAACTTTTACTCCGTACTTTAGTTTTTCAAGTTTGTGTGATCACATTGCGTTGCATTAATATTTATGATATGTAATAATTCCATCCTTCCGCAAAATGCAGCCTAACAGGATAAAGTGACTTCCTTTGGTAATAAAATAATTTAAATTTTTAGTCACCACCAAAATCAACAAATTAAGTCTACTTGTTTCTATAATTGATTCGTACAGTAAGATTTCAGATGTTCATTCTTTTATATTCCTACTCTAACATATGATTCATAATTTTTTTCATTTTTTTAATCATAAAAATTTAATGTCGGTCCAGTGGTTGAAAAGTTATATTTTTTCTCGTTTTTTAGACCACCCTATCTTGAAATGACAAAACGAAAATTTAAGCCATATATTTTTCGAAAAGGAACAAACCTACCAAATATTACGATGTTCCGGAACTTTTGGAAGCTCTTCCAGGTTTCATTGTTCGAAAGTGGTGGAATAATTAAAATAACAATTATTCCTAGTGCTTAATAAGTGTAAATTTTCCATCGATATCAAATGGTTAACATTTGTGTTGACCAGCATTTTTGGTGTATTTTTATGATCCAAAGGCATTTCCAAACAAATCGTAAAGTGAAACAATTTTTTGATGTTTTGTGTTTATGGCGTCATGTTTGTAAGATGAAACACTGTTAGGCTTGTAAGATGGAACACATCTTTTTCGTTTTAAAACATATGAATTATATTGTTTACGTTTGGAAATGCCATGGAAACAACAATAAATCAGGGGGCGACCCCGGCGTATTGGTTAACATCCATACCTCTCACGCCTAAGTCACGAGTTCGAATCTCACCCCCCCGGAGAAGTTACGAAAATGCCCAAAAGTGGTGTTTGACTGACTACGACGGGAGATGAACCAGCCCGAGGCAGAAAATCTAGATAATGAAGATAAAAAAAAAAAAAAAAACAACAATAAATTGAAATATAACAATACATTTTTTGAAATTGCAATTTTCGAAGGATTTTGAAAATAGGCCATAACTTTTTTTTTGTTTTTTTTTTCTTATTTATTTTCCGTCGGCCTCCTCACATGGTGACAATCACCGACGCCAGGGAGACGACTCCACCACCTGGACCCTACCTTTACTTCCCTTCCGAAGGAAGACGTGACCAAGATTTTTTCGCCTCAGAAAAAACACCGACGTCGACTGGGATTGAACCCAGACCCACTGGGGTGCCAGTAGCAGTCACGCTTACCACTACACCACCGACGCCGGCCACTTTTTTTTGATGACTATAAATAATCAGTTCCTTGGACAAAGTTGTAGCCTTTTAGTTCCTCTTTCGAAAGATGTCTTTGGATCCGCGAAAAAATCACAAAAAACGGATCGTATTCCATCTTACAAGCCTTTCCTCTAAGTATACTATTTAATCAAATTTTCCGGATATTCCAGGGGATCATAAAGTGGCCATATCTTGGTACTATTACGCAATGTGATAATTCAGATAGCATTGAGAACTCATAATTTAGCAATACTTAATCCAATTTTAGACTTTTTCCGCCTTTTGTATGGAGTGGAATCACGTTGCGTTGATTTTGTACCACTCCAGGACAACATTTGAACGGAGACACAAAGCTTCAATCGGTCAGAAGATCGTAGGGCTTCGTGTTGCTTCAACAGAGGAAGCAGACGCTTCTGTAGACACTCCTTGAGGTAGATCTCCCCGTTTTTAGTCCCGGTAGTCACAAACGCATCCCAATATGTGGCACTCCGTATGCCACATGAGCATATGTCATGTATGTCTTGGCGAACTTGTTTCTGCTTCCTTACTTCCTCCGGAACACCATACTTGTGCTGGGCACTAAAGAATAGTGATCCGGAAGCTGCCGGAGGTCTGCCTTGAGGTTAGTCTCACCATCAATGATAAGACAATGAGGCTTCGTCAGCATCTGGGTGTACAGTCTCCGGGCCCTTGATTTTCTCATCGTATTTTGCCATTTGTCACGATTTGGAGCCTTGTGCGCTTTTTACGTATGCCCCTTCCGCTCCTTGGCTCTCTGAACGAAAAACTTGGACAGATTCAACCTTTTGGCAACATCCCTGATCGAAGCATTAAGATTCTGCTTCAACGCTTTCACGACACGCTTGTGATCCTGATCACTAATAGAACATCCATTCTTATAGCATTTCTCTTTCCGTTCGTTGCTCAGAGTGTCGTTGTAACGTTTAATCACACGAGTCACCGTTGACTGCACGATTCCGAGTTGTTTTCCGATGTCCCGATGAGAGAGTTGAGGATTTTCCAGGTGCTTGAACAAAATCATTCGCGACGTTGCTTTTCGGGTGACGCCATTTTTTTCTATTTTCAAAAAACTGACTGTGATAAAAATACAAAAAAAACACTCTAAACTACTTCTACCTATGCTTTTTAAGAGAAACTTCTCAATGGGTTATTTTCTACAGCGTTTTTTCTGTGATTCAATTTGATGTCGGTCACCCTTTACCCAGCTAGAGAGGTCCTAAGCATACGACCGGTCTCATCTACACCTCATATATGGTACTCTTAATTCGAGGGAGCAATTAACCAGAGCTCAGCGTCTTGTGGGATCCATATCACAGCCAGCATTCTCAATGAATTCAAGCTAAACAATGCATTAGGTCCTAAGTAACATTGAGAGACTCTCTTAGTAGACTTTCTCTTTGCGTTCCTACGGCTATACAAAAACATGTTAAAGTATTTTTAACACACAGTACGGTAATATAAAGTGTATTGAAGGATCTAATACGTCAAAAACATCTGCAAATCGTTAAATAGAAAAACTATAGCAATTATCGAAACAGAATGTCGACGCAGAGAATCTCTCAATGTTACTTAGGACCTAATGCATTGTTCAGCTCGAATTACTTTGAAATGGAAAGAAACATGAACAATTTTATGGTTAGAAAGCTCATTCTTAGCATGTTGGTTTTCATATGGTTCCTAAGAGGACACTTTCATAATATGCAAGAATTAAAAAACTTTGCTGCAATTTTAAAATCCAAGTGTGCAAAACATCATATCTAAATGCCAGATTTGATCACCGCTTTCAACCTTGCTCTCCCGAAAAAATGGCCACAACAACTATCACCCTAGCGCTTCATCTCCTAACAGAAGTTAAAGCTTAGGGCCCTCGCCGTCCAGCTCCGGAGGCAGATCCTGGCAACATACAGCCAGCTGGTTGATCACATTGTAGCTGCATACCCGCTTCGATCCCGTATAGTGCACCATCAGAAGGTGCCACTACTGACTGCATTTTACAGCAATAAAACCATGTTTTCGCATTTGTTTGCCATTTTTATTTCTCACTACTGGCATTCTTTTTTTTTGCAGCAGGAGGAGAGAGGCGAAAGCACATGTGTGTTATGTGTATCCAAGCTTTTGCACAGTCCGATTAAATGGAAGAACTTTAAGCGATTTGTCCATTTTTGTCCGCATTGCGTTCTCGCCATGTCGCTTTCGAAAATTGAGTTGGCTCAACTTTTGCTGATAAAGTATCCATTTCTAGCGGGGAAGGACATTTTTTGTGTTAGATTTATGTTGTTCGATTATTGCCTAGCTCAGGCAACGTTTGCAGTTTCCCCAAGGTTTTGTTTGTTTGTTTTTGTTTTATTTGGCGAGGCTACAATCCAAAAATGCAATTAAGCCTTTTGATTCTTTTATTTGATGAGTGTTGTGAATCGTCACGGAAATGGTGAACTGCGTATCTATAGCGATGAATCCCAATAACATCCACTGCTCGCATAAAGTTAAGCGAGTCAACCATCAACAATAATTTCTTTGTACATCCACAATGTTCATCCCTCAATCTGGCTCCGGCATTCATTCGCCCATAGAGAGGTACATGTATAAAAATTAACAAAATAATCCATCCAAAGTTTCTCATGATACTCAACACACCATACTACCGGGTTGAGCACCAAACAGGTCAACGGTTAACCATTGATCCTTTTCCCTTTTTTTCCATAAACGTTCTTCCTTTGGTGGTCGATGTAGTTTTGCATACTTACTAGACTTCAATTATACCATACCAGCTAAAAAAAAACGGGATGAGTTCCGGCTTTCTCACTAAACTAATAGAATATTTCATTGTTTCATTCTCGACACGAATGCCCTGCACAGTTATCTTCAGTGCTGGCTGGAACAGGATGAATCCTTCCTCCGTCAGTCAGTGTAGTGGTCGAAGCTAACGAAGGGAGTAAGAAATTGTTTTGCTACGTGCTGGCTTTGAACACACGCTTCTGGGGAGTAGTAAGTAATGAGTACTGTATGCAATACGTCCCCCTCTGGTGTAGTCATGCAACAACTAAAATAACAACAAACTGCCCGAAAACGAAAACGAGAATCGAGGCTATGGTTTTGAGTAGGGGGGAGATTTAATTTATTTGCTGAATTGCTACCAAAAGACAAATTACTGTTTAATTGTTTCTACAGCTACGGTTGGCCAGTTCGTTGGGTTGCCTTTCCGTGGTAGGGCAAACAAATGGCATGCATTTGTTTGGGAATGTTTATTCCTGATGGAGTTTCTTCCTGCAACTATCTATAGTAAACTAGAATGTTGAATAATGGTAACAATTTCCATCCGCTCATGTTGCAGCCAGCATTTAATGGAGTTGTTAATTTGGATGCAATAACAAGGAACAGGTAGAGCTCTTTATATCATGGAAGAGCTTCCTAAATTAAGCATGTTTGTAGAAAATAACTATTGTTTTATACTTAATAATCATTCAGAAAGTTCATCGAGATTAATTTCCACCAGAAATGAACAACAATTTTTTTTCAAACTTTGGTCAGAGACGCTGCTTTAACAACTAAGGTTTTTAATATTTAAAGGGAGTACGAAATCAAATTGCAACACACAGAAATATTCGGAAAAATTCGCCCGTTCAACCAATCATCCTCAAATTTTTAGGGAGTAAAATAAAACATGCTATGAATATTTTTAAAAGTTTGTTATAATCCATATCAATTCCATATCCAAGCGCACGAACCTTCTTCTTTACAGTACTCATTAGCTTCTGTACAGGGTAAGGCAGAAAATAATGCGAAAATTTGCTCTTTTCTTTCAAATCCCATTTTCAACTAATTCAAGCAATAATATCGCCATTTTCGAGTGCAATTATCTCTATAAAGTCCTTTTCAACAAATTTATTCAATGTGTCTTCCATTTTTATTAATAACATCCTCGAGCCGACGCCGGAAGCCAAAGCATGCCTTTCGGACGTAGTCTTCCGAAATTAGCTGCCATGTGCGTGTTATGGTTGGACATCATGACACCAGCCGGATGTTTGGTTTGAAACTTGAATTTCACTTTTCCGGAACGTTCTCCATTTTCTGCGGTGAAATGAACCGGTCCGTGCGGCTGTTGGCCACAGCATGCTGAAAAGCTTTTCGTCGGAGAACAGGATTATCATGTTTTCCTTTTTCAACAAGGAAAGCAATCTCTTGGAACAAGTCACTCGTAGTTCCTTGACCCGGTCCGTAATCAAGTGGCGTTTCACTCTGGCTCTGGAAGATGCATGCAGGTCTTCTTTGATGATTCTCCGCATGGATTTCTCCGAAATATTGACTTCCTTTGCATGTTTTCTTATGGAACGCACCGGGTTGCGAGCAATTTTTTCACGGACCGATTTGATCACGTTCGGCGTGCGTGCAAAGCGCGGACGTCCGGTTCCCGGCTTTCGCTGCTTAGGACAATCCTGCAGGGACTTTTTATGTGGTAAACTGTTGCCAAATGGCACCCTACCACCTTGACAATCTCTTTCGACTTCTTCTGGGTAATGAGCACTTTTTTCGCGAACATTTTGACGAATTTGCAATAAAACAATGTTTGGATGCAGCACTTGAAAGTCAACATAAACAAATACACTTTCGACAGAAATTAGTCACTAGCTACACGAATTAACCCAATACTCAAGTTTGAACATTTTCGCATTATTTTCTGCTGCACCTTGTACATTTGACTAACTTTTTTTTGAGTGGCAATCCATTTTTCCTTCAAATCTTCCTCCGATTTCACTTCCTTAGGATACTTCCGAAGTGCCTGCGTCATGATCCGGTGCCGCAGATCCGGTGCATTCCAGGGATTGAGATGATTCGGCAAAAAATTGACCCTCATAGCCTTGTACTACTCCAAAATTTCTTTCGAGTAATGGCACATGGCTAAATCTGGCCAGAAAGTCGTAGGACCATCGTGTGACCACAGAAGAAGAAGTACACGCTTTTGAAGGCATTTTTTTAGCATTCCGCTTTCCACACGAGTAAATTGCTTGCAATTCATATATTTTTTGGATAACTTTGACAACTTCTGCTTTCTAACGTCCTCGGGGACATCGAATTTATTATGAGCATTGAAAAACTGGAGCCCCGGAAGCTGTCGGAAGTCTGCTTTTAGATACGTCACATCATCTATAACGAGGCAATGTGGTTTCGTCAACATCTGGGTGTAGAGCTTCCGTTCACGTGTTTTTCCTACCGTATTCTGCCGTTCCTCGCGATTAGGCGCCCTTTGGACTTGGTACGTGTGCAATCCTTCACGTTTTTACGCCACTTGCACGAAAGTTTTGGTAAGATTCAGTTTTTTCGCCACATCTTGAACTGAACTGTTAGGACTTCTCTTGAAAGTTTGAACAACCCGCTTGTGATCCTTAACACTATGCGGAGATCCATTTTTGCACTTTTTTCTTTCTGATCGATGGTCAAACGTTCGTGGTACCGATTTAAAACACGAGATACCGTAGAATGTACCTTTCCCAGCTTCCTGCGTTCGTGCGCAAAACTTCCGGCGCTGTTCTTCCGGCTCTTCGCAACGATTGCACATCTGCTGGTGAAACTAACATAACGTAAACAAATACACATTGAACTAATTCCACCAAAAATTTCAATAGAAAATACCCCACGGGTAGAAAGTTACAGCCATTTAAAAGTGGTGCAATTTGATTCCGTACAACCTTTAGACCACGGATATAGCTAAATAACATAAAAAACACCATATGTAGCTGTGGTTTGCAGTGTAGAAACATGAAGGCTTCTCTTCTCTTTTGGCTGAATCTACAGTGTGTGGCAAACAATAATGTACAATTCGCGAAAAAGAACATCAATCCATTGAACTATCTGGATCTTCGGACTGGATCTGGATTTGGATTGGATTTGGATTGAATTTGGATTGGATTTGGATTGGATTTGGATTGGATTTGGATTGGACATGGATTGGATTTGGATTGGATTTGGATTGGATTTGGATTGGATTTGGATTGATTTGGATTGGATTTGGATTGGATTTGGATTGGATTTGGATTGGATTTGGATTGATTTGGATTGGTTTGGATTGGATTTGGATTGGATTTGGATTGGATTTGGATTGGATTTGGATTGGATTTGATTGATTTGGATTGGATTTGGATTGGATTTGGATTGGATTTGGATTGGATTTGGATTGGATTTGGATTGATTGGATTGGTTGGATTGGATTTGGATTGGATTTGGATTGGATTTGGATTGGATTTGGATTGGATTTGGATTGGATTTGGATTGGATTTGGATTGGATTTGGATTGGATTTGGATTGGATTGGATTTGGATTGGATTTGGATTGATTTGGATTGGATTTGGATTGGTTTGGATTGGATTTGGATTGGATTTGGATTGGATTTGGATTGGATTTGGATTGGATTTGGATTGATTTGATTGGATTTGGATTGATTTGGATTGGATTGGATTGGATTTGGATTGGATTTGGATTGGATTTGGATTGGATTTGGATTGGATTTGGATTGGATTTGGATTGGATTTGGATTGGATTTGGATTGGATTTGGATTGGATTTGGATTGATTGGATTGGATTTGGATTGGATTTGGATTGGATTTGGATTGGATTTGGATTGGATTGGATTGGATTTGGATTGATTTGGATTGGATTTGGATTGGATTTGATTGGATTTGGATTGGATTTGGATTGGATTTGGATTGATTTGGATTGGATTTGGATTGGATTTGGATTGGATTTGATTGGATTTGGATTGGATTTGGATTGATTGGATTGGATTTGGATTGGATTTGGATTGGATTTGGATTGGTTGGATTGGATTTGGATTGGATTTGGATTGATTGGATTGGATTTGGATTGGATTTGGATTGGTTTGGATAGGAAATGCAGAATGTTAAAGGGTAAATATCAAATGTAAAATGTAAAATGTTAAATGTTAAATGTAAAATGTAAAATGTTGAATGTAAATGTTAAATGTTAAATGTAAAATGTAAAATCTAAAGCGGCTATTCCGGGACAATCCAGGACTTCCGGAAGAGACAAATACGGATTTTCGCCGAAACATGTCTTTCGACTGTTCAAACTTAATGACTATTTTAAGAAGTCTACATCTGGCATAGAATAGACCCAATGAATATATTGGCCTTCCGGGTCAATACTGATGCTCCGGGAGAACTGTTAGGAGGGGAAAATTACAGATTTTTGCCAAAACATGCCTTTCGACGACTTAATCTTCATGATTTTTGTTGAGAAGTCAACATCTAGCCTTGAAATGGGCCAATAACCATATGAGGCATTCCGGGACAATCCGGGATCCTGTTGCCTCACGGAACCCTTTAGGAGGAGACCGCTGCCTTTATTTGCATACGAACAAGGATAGAGTGATCTTGGATTGATCTTTATGAGATCTTTTGATGTCGATTAGCGATTCTTTAAATTAATCTTATGACCCTAAGAAAAATCAAAGAGATCATCTTTTGTTTTGATCATATTGATCTTCGGAAAATGCACCACAATTAAATTTTTACATGCTAAACTGATGAACCTGTTCCAAAAAGTAGAAAATGGAAGGAAAAATGGTAAATTTGGAAAAAATATCGTAGTAAATGTACTGTAAAGTGGCTGAAGGTGCTAAGTTTTTTTGATTTCATGATTTTTGATAAGTAATCTACTTCTAGCCTAGACATCTGTAATGGCTATACATGTGGAGTGAACGCAAAAATGAAAAAAAATGTTGTGAAAACTCGAAGCACTGGTGACAGTTTTACGTTTCATGTCGTCAGCAAAGGGTACGGGCCAACTCAGCAGTGGGTCAATTCTTGTCGCCAATCGCTCAACCGAATTGAAACCGAAGGATTTGATTTTTTTATATCACTATTGTCTATGTGAATCTAGAAGTCATGATGACGAGAATTAGTCCCACACCCTATCATCTGCAAATTCGGTAAAAAACATGGTAACAGAATTCGTGAGTTAACAAAGCAAAGAAAAACTGATCCAATTGAGAGTTTACCATTTTTACTCATATATGAGCAGTGGCGTAGCATGGTCGGGCGATGGGGTGATCTACCGCTGTCATTATCCAGGCAGTTGAGGAATAAGCAATCCATTCACTTTGCTGGTTTCATGGATATATTTAACTGAAATTTTTACCGATTCAGCGAATAATGCAAACAGCACATGTTGGACATTGACAAGATACTTAATGTGAAATCGGCTTTGTTTCATTTGTCAATGACTCTTAGCTTAAATGAGTGACCATAGCAGTTTCGTCAAAATCTGCATGCTTGGTCGCAACATTTACATGTTTCGGATGAAAAACCATATGGTTCACCATAGTCGCCGAATCACCATATTAAGGATTTCCTTGTTTTCCTGATGAAAATAGTGAGATATGATTATGATTGTACTGTGATAGAGTAGTTTGGGTCATTATTAATTAGCCAGTTAATTACGACCTACATAATTAGTTCACCATTTGTGTCGTTTCACCTTGATGTCCTTTAGGATATCGAGCATAGCGCGTTTTGTATTGTTTTGGTCATTTATTGTTTGATGGCGTGAGTGCGTATTCGATGTTTTATTGCGAACTGCCTTTACTATCGGGCAAAGCTCGATATCTATTTTTTTCGAAGAAGTTGTGTGCGCTCTCGATCTGAAGAAGCCGCTTGGTACATAAAGAGTGTTCGTTCTGTTGTTTGCGGAAAAGTGTTGATGTCATTCTATGAAACGGTTTCAGTGAGAAACTAGACGGACGCCTGCGGAGTTAGGTATAGGCGACTCGTGAGGTAGAAAGTGCCCTCAAGGACATGGAGCAAGACAGGCAATTGTTACCCAATGTATCTTTATTAATAAAATTTGTCCTATTAAAAGTTTAATTGGTTGAATTGGTTGTGTCGACACTCCGTTCCGCAATATTTTGCTATCGGGCGTAGCGTTTTGTTTATTGTTTCGGTTGCCTATAGTTCGTTGCGCAAGTGATCGAGTGCTCACTGAAAAGTCGTGGTTCGCCTGGTTAGATGGGTCGGTGGTGAGTACATAATTAATTGTGATCTAAATTATTCGTTCGCCATGCTCGTCGGGCCACCCTATCTTGGAACAAATAAACCACTGTCCCATTTTTTAAGTGAATACAGCAGCATCCGTGCTGTTGATGTAGATCGATCCAAGTTGGCTCAGGCGTTGAGATGAATTGACTTGTTTTCATATTGAAATACAACTATCGCACTCTGTGAGTGGCCCCAATAGTATCCTTACTTTTTGGTTTAAACCGGTCAAAATCGGTTTTTTAACATCATTAAAAATCACTTTGTTTTCCTAATGAAAAACCACAATCACACTTTGTGAGTGGCCCCAATAGCATCCTTTCTGTTGGTTTAAATCGGTTCAAATCGGCTTCCCAGCATTGTTAAACATTTTCTAGTTTCTCAATGAAAACACTCATCACGCTTTGTGAGTTGCCCCAATAACATCCCTACTGTCGGTTTAAACCGGTCCAAATCGGCTTTTCAACATTATTAAAAAATCACTTGGTATTCTCAATGAAAAATCATAATCACACTTTGTGAATGGCCCCAAAAGCATCCTCACTGTTGGTTTAAATCAGTTCAAATCGGATATCTGTACGAATTTTCAAATATTTCACTTGACAGCTTATCTTTAACCAAAACGAACCCGGCTCCTACCCAATCCTGTTATCCAAAATCCCAGTGATTTCTCGTGGAATTACAGAGGTGTTCTTGGCTTCCAATAGAGCGAATAAAACGTCAACATATTCCTACCCTTTCCTTACTAGACCTGCATTCGGACGGGGTCGGCGCCGGTATTGCCTTAGTTTGGGATCACCAGTTTTTACAAATTGAAGATGTATGTTAGTCCCAAACATTATCTGTTGGCTCTCTGTGTAATAACAGCTGATCTGGCAAAAACTGAGTAGCAACCTCGGGTGGTCAATCATGCTCATGCTCATGCTTCTGAAAGGTTCCCTCGGAGTATTCGGGTATCCCGTATATTAGTTTTTGTCTCCTGTTAAAGGATTCTTCCGGGGCATCCGAATTGCCCCGAAATGGCCAATATAGTCATTGGTCCATTTCTAGGCTAGCAGTAGACAACCTATAAGAGATCATGAAGCTTGACGCGGCGTATAGCATGTTTGGCAAAAATCTAAATTTGCCCCTCCTAAATGGTTCCTCCGCGGCATCTGGATTGATCCATTTCATAACTAAAAGTAGACTATTCATGAAAAACATGTTTCGATGAAAATTTCTATCTCTCGCCGCCTCACGGATCATGGCAAAACATGCCCCAATCCGGCACAGATTCCTTGTGGCCAATCAGGTCAACAGGGACAGCTTTCACCAGAAACTGAAAATGTGGACTATATAGTTTCCACAATGTGATTTTGAAATCCGGGTCTAATATGACCAGAAAGACCTTATTCGTAACTCTTTTTTTAACAACCCTTCAGAAATCAAAAAAAAATTGGATTCAATGCAGAGACGTACCTTTCTATGATTTAAGAAAAACCATTAAAATTCTAACTTCTTGATGTTTATTTTAGAAAATTGTAGCATTTTTTAAATCCATTCCAGGTCATATTGGCCTCGACGCCTAAAGAAGGTAAAAAATGGTCTCACCATCGATGACGCAGCGCCGGTATTCAGTTAGGAGCAGAGTTGATAAATGTCACGGCCATCATGTGACAATGAAAAGTCAAGCCATCCCACTGTCACGAGAAGAAATGAACTATCATGGGGTTTCTTGTCATTCTCACACCATCATGTAGTCATGAGATTTTTTCTCAAACGATTTTGTATCACCAATTTTTAACTATTCCACTTGAAACTAGCCAAGCAATGATATGAAGTCGACAGAGTGGATATCATATTTAAAGTGATGAAACTAACAATTATGTCAATAAGTGTGGCTGCAATAGCAAAGACCGAAACACTGTCACGTGCTGTCATGATAATAAAATCGATGAGATTTCGAAGAAAACCTCCATCATCGTTTTCTCGCCCGGTGAGATTTTCAGACGTATTTCGGTAAAATTCGTAAGTCATTTTTCATTGAAAATGACATTTGACTGCTCTGGTTAGGAGATTCGTGTAGAGTTTTTGTGACCGCCTTTTTGGCAACACTCGGCTGCCGTTCGTTTCGATTTGAGAAGCCTTGCACCTGCAAGTTTGCAAACCAAATAGTTTTTTGGCCCTCTAGACGAAACTATGCGAAACATCAAGTATTTGGGCAAGCTCCACATCGAAATATTCATATTGGACTTCAAATGAGCAATCAGCGCTCTCTTCGCGCAGTTTAGTCCAAATTATGACGTGTGGTCTACTGTCATCCACTTCTGGAACCTTTGGAAGACCCTTGCGATGATTGAATGGTGTTTATTTATTATTTTCCCAAGGTACGATGCGACATCCCAGGATTTTGCATGTGGGTGAACAAAATGCTTTCACGAGCAGTATGCTGATTTTTTTCCATCTTGACTAGAACCTCACTGACAACTGCACAACTAAGCTAATGTAAACAATACACTCTTAAAATAAATTTAGAAAAAAATGATTAATTTCTATAAACTATGTAAAGGGCGTTCCGATCAAAATTTGGTCAAACAGTAATGTGTGTGCGTCGACCAAAGTTTTTATCAATAAGTCAAATTCTTTTCATTTTCAAGGTCAGTTAATACAGACTACAGGAGAAATGTTCAGCTAAGCTACCCAATGCGAATTGCCGGGCCTTTAGTTTAACACCTGCCATAAGATTTTGTACAGTCTCCTTGTCCACTTTATTCGTCGCAGAACGCCAGTGTGCTTTGAACTGTTTCTCGCTCACAACAGCTTTTTGAGTCTTCTTTAGGTTCCGCTTGACGATGGCTCAATATTGTTCGATTGGGCAGCGCTCTGGTATGTTGGGAGGATTCTTATCCTTGGGCACCAATTGAACCTTGTTGGCAGCATACCACTCCATGGCCTTTTTTCCGTAATGGCAAGATGCAAAATCCAGCCAAAATAGAACGGAACAATTGTGTCACTTCAGGAAAGGCAGTAGACGTTTTTTTAGGCACGCTCTCAGAAAAATTTCCTGGTTGACGTCAAATGTTCACCAAACACTTTTAATACGTTGGTAACAGTTGATTCAGCCACATTCAACAATTTCGCCAAATTGGCGTGAGAGTAGTTTGAATTTTCGTCATGCACGTGCAAAATTTGGATGCGTTGCTTCTCTTCCTTTGACGACATTTTGATAACTGAAGTGCTAATCTCAAAATCAAAATAGAGGCATGATGTTACACACACACATCTTCAAAATTAGGTGCATGCAAAAAAATTTAATGCACGATGAAAGGAAATGCGTCAAGTTTAAGTCGACCAAGTTTTGATCGAAATACGCTTTAAAAAAGGCTACGCAAGTATCGCGCTAAATGACGATTCTCCGTTTAGTATGAAATCCCTTATGAAATCCATACTTTAAATAAATCTCATTTGCAAAATATAGTTCAAAAGTGGGTATCTGACAATTTCAAGCAATTATAAATTCAATCAAATTGTATAGATGTTTACTATACTATACTATACTACCTCTAATCAAATTCTTTAGGATATACTGCATGCTATACAGTAAAAGTCGTTTTGTCATATTCAGCTATTCTGTGGCGTGTACAAAATATCTAAGCCAGATTCTTAGTCGAGTACTCGACACTGGAGAAGCCTGTAAGTTGCAGACGAAATAGGCCTATCAGTCACACGATAAGCTTTCTCTAGTGGAATTTAAAGGTATTTGCTCGGAATTTGAATAATTTGAAAAAAGTGGTTCAATGTTATATTTTTTATTCTTTTAAAAGTGATCATATGAAGTGTAAGTTTAAATTTTCCTTGTTTCCCGATTTAAAACGATTGTGATTCGGAAACAAGGAAAATAATACAAAAAAGTTTTTTTAAGTATTGTTTATTTTTTAAAGAGCTGAAATAAACTTGTACGTTGTAAAGTCGCGAATTTTTTTAAGGTTAAAAGTAAATTTTGCACAATTTCAAGACAAAGCAGATCCAAACGTTGTTTTAAAAAACATTGCTTCTGATGAATACAACATTTTTTTGCAGTACTACAATAAAATATTTAAATGCATATTTAAAACTAGATAACTTTTTTGTGTATATAGCGTAAACATTGCAAAAGAAGCTGCACGGTTAATACAGGAGTACTTGATGTTGTTTCGCTTAAACGAACCCGTGAACATTTAACCCCCAGCTGCCTATTCTATCCACCCCTTCCTTCTGAGAAGATTCAAAATTGCGTGCTGTGCTATCCATGTTTATTATGCAAATAATATTTTGTCATTTTGTGCAAGATTTGATACAATTTGCATATACTGCCAACGATTTTTTGGCGACGTTGTAATGGCGTTTTATGCTTGATATAGATCCGCATAGAGTCATTTTCCCATCAAAAGCCAACTCGGTGATGACATCAGGGAACTGACTGAAAATGACGATGCTTCACGAAATCGCTTCTCTGGGCGGCTCCTTTAAGGTTGTAATATGTCTCTGCGATACAAATCGGGGACCTAGTCGTAAAAAATAACATTTCTGTTAAGTGCTTACAGCGTTTTCTTTCGCACATCTAATTCAGATTTCAGCTGCAATAAATCAAATAACCCAAAATGGTGCAAACATACTAATTCATCTTAAAGCTTTGAGGAAAACTGTATCCCATATTTATGAAGAAATTCTTCCCTTTAATATGGTTTTAACTCGATACGCATGATAAAAACTTATAAAACCTCACCGTGCAGGTTCCATCTCTAGGGAAGACATTTGGTTCAAACCACAAAATTTACTGCCAGGTTGAACGAAATCATTCTTGTGAATCTCCAGAGAAATTATTCAAAATTACACGCATATTTTCCCGCGGGCAAATCGCGCTACTGGTGCTGCCAACCATTGGAAATAGGGTTCTTCTGTCTGCAGGCACTGCTCCTGTTGAGCTCGTTCTCTTGCAAAAGAAGCAATCCCCGCCACAAAAAGCCACGTGAAAAAATAAAGGGCTGAATGCAAAAAAAAATGCTGCCAGATAATGGAAAAAAACATCCAACGGAGCAGCACAGACAGGACATAATTTTCAATTATGCTAAGTACTTCATAAAATATTCATATACTATAAATAAAGTTATAGCAAGTTATTTACAGCGAAGGATTGGCGATATCAGTGACTTGGGATGGATTGTTAATTTTTTTTTCTGTTCAATCTTTATTTGCTTTCTTGATTTTCCTAGAGGGTCGTTCGGCTGGTGGTAAACGACAGATCAAAGGACTAGTTCCCTACTTTGGAAATTGATCTGAAAGCCCCGATGCTTAGCTGGGCAGGCAAGATGTATATTCACTATTCATAAACGAGCCTTATCTCTTGCTTTTGATAGAGACGAAGCTCTTTGATCGCCCCACTTTCAACTACCGACCGGCAGCAGAAAGATAAAATTTAAATAATTCATGATAAGAGCAGCAACCTCGAGTCGATGAATCTTTCAGAAAGTGCATGTTGCGATGTTCGGCTCGAATAGATGAATTTCAGTTAATTTTCTTAGGAACTGCTAAGTCACTATCAATGAAGCTTCTAAGTTTTCCGGCTTCTGCTAGCGACTATGGCAGCTTTGGCAGCCTGTAGCTTCTTTCAATGGCAGGAATAATGTTGGGAGAAATCTTGCCGCAGTCGCATGGCTTAAACTTGCTGAATAGTTTTAACTTTCTACTGCATCACATAGAAGAACATTTCCTCATTTACAGAGCACCCGCACGATGTGCGAAGCTATGTATATGAGTATTAGTGTGTGTCGCACACACGGGAAAGTCGGGAAAGCACATCATTTCATAGCACTTATTATGTTGATACCGAAAGCATCAGCATTGCGATGAAATACTTCTTAAGATAGAAACTATGGGCCGTGGTTAAGGGATTATTGTGATATTTGAGCATTTGAAGAAGGTATGCTGTTGTTGATGCTGTTGCTTGGGTTCATTCGTGTCTATCTAGATCAAAGCTGTACTTTTAATATCAACGCTGTTGATCATGCACTTCTATTCTACTTAATTTGCAATTGTTTTGTGCTCTCTATGTTCCTGCTTCTCTTGATCTGCTAACAGATTCTCAGCTTTTTATTATTATTTTATCTTTTCATGCCTCCAGATATTCTCTTCATTTACTTTATCTTGTATTGATTGTTAAATTTTTAACTGTACATTGCTTCATCTTTTTTCAAATGATCCCATCTCTATATTCTGTATATAATGATTGTTTCTGTTTTAATTAATTTTTACAAGTCAATAGCGATTGCTTTTTTTAATTGTCTCTGTATTTAAAAATTCTTAAAATAAAGCAGGTCTCTGTTCCTTTATCGTTACTCAACGCTCCTCTTAAGTTTAATGTTAAAAATTTTGATTTGCCACCTCTTCAAATCGGTAAAAATTTACGGAATTAGATTGCAACACAAGAATAGTTTCAGCAATAGTCAAGCATTTTTTCAAATTATATCTGAAGCTTAAGGAAATATAACTAAACATATTTTGTATCCTTTAACGTGGCTGTAACATTCAATTATATAACCATACTAGTTGAACCCGGTGTGGGGAATAATAGAACTGGTGCGTTTATAAAGGGTGTCCACAGTAAAATTGCATCACTTTCAATAAGCTGTAAAATTTTGCCCTTTGAATTGATTTCAACGAAATTTTGAAATGACATCAATTTGTATTGTTTAAACTGCGTGAATTTCATTGTGAAATTTGTCGTAGTTTCGAAAATGAAGTCCGCCCACACGCACCTCGACAACCCACTTCTTTCGCACCGAGCCATCGGAAAGATGTTGAGAATTCATTTGTCTACAGTGTCTCTTGTCATAAAACGTTTCGGGGAACGTTAAACTGTCGATCGGAAGAAGGTGAGTGGTAGAAAAAGTGTTCCGTGCTGTGTGAAGGATCACAAGTGAGTGGTTGCTGCCTTCAAACGCAAACCCAACTGTTCCGTTTGGGATGTCACGATAAAGCTGCACTTGACCAAAAGTTTCGTGCAGAAAGCCAAGAAACGAGCCGGGCTCCGTTCATTCAAAGTTCAGTAAGTTGTAACAGTAGCTTTTTGGCCTTTGAGAGGTGACTATATTTATTCAAATATATTTAATGAATCTTTTTGAAGGACAAGAATCCACATTTTATAATTTTCTGATCCTGGAGTTCATTCAAACTGTCCTGGCGTTCAGAAACTAAGTTTTACAATTTTCACAGCGAGTTTAAGGCTATACAAAGTAACAGTAAATATACAAACATATTCAATTAATATTCTCAAAGGTCGACAAAGATTATAAATAAATATGACATGTTGTGGGTCATCTAAACTGTTCTTGAGATCAGAACATAGGAATAGCTGTTGCAACAAAAGTTGTCTGGGCTATGCAAAGCTAGGCTGTGAAACATATTCATTGAATATCTTGGAAGACGAACAGACAATATGAGATAATCTTCTGGGTTTAAGGTCAATCAAAACATAAGGTCAACAATTGTAATAGTAGCTTCATGCGCATTCATGGACAAAGTTAAGTTAGTTTGTTCAGCATGAATATCCCAAGAATATCTCATAATGTCAGTTGGTCTTCAAGGACATTCATTGAATATGTTTAAATATGTATCGTTACATTGTAAAACGGATAATGCATCTGTTACAACTACAGATCTTAGGTTTTGAACTCCAGAACAGTTTGGCTGACCTAACACATCTCAAACAAATATTTCCCAATTTTTTCAATAATTTCTATGTTATTGAGCAACAATTTTATCAGAACACACCAAATTGCTTGTATACCAACGCCTGTAAAATGCTATGCCTGAAAGGGTTAATTCAAAGAATATTGCATTGTACAATCTGAATGCTGAGTCCTACGTCGTCATTTCGTTACAATCCAATGGGGCTGTACCTTGTAGTTTTAATTTAACACTTGGGTCGGTACATTCAACCATAGATTTTCTTTTTGTGTAGATGCATTTCATAGACAAAACATATATCTTCAAACAACGCCGTATTCTGTCAATTTGAACGTAATTTTTTCTTGTATAACTTCAGATTAGCGTCTTGTGCATAATGTAGCACTGAGAATTTCACAAGCATCTTCAATTCTCTACTAAGAAGGGGTTCAAACTTTAATCAGAACATGCTTCTTACCCGAGCAATACACATTTTGAGTTTTAATAGCCTGAGTAATTCTCACGTTTGATTAAAATTTGTGTTTCATTTGCATGAGTGATTTCCCTTTTAGTGAAGGAAGGGGTCTCAAACCACCATGCAAACACTTCTTGCCACCAAAAACCTCCATATGCCAAATTTGGTTCCATTTGCTTGATTAGTTTTCAAGTTATGCAGAAATTGTGTTTCATTTGTCTAAGAGCCCCCCTTTAAGAAAGAGGAGGAGTCTCAAACCACCATAGAGATATTTCTTACCTTCAAAAACTCCCATATGCCAAATTTTGTTACATTTGCTTGATCAGTTCTCGAGTTATGCAGAAATTTGTATTTCATTTGCATGAAACTCTCTCTTTCATAGGAGGAAGGGGTATCTAACTTCCATAGACACATTTTTTGCCTCCGAAAACCTCCACTCACCAAATTTGGAGATATTAGCTTGATTACTTTTCGAGTTAGGCAAAAAATTGTGTTTCTTCCCCCTTTCAGAAGGGGGAGAGGTCTCTAACTATCATAAGAACCTTTTCCGGGCCCAAAAAACCTCTGCATACAAATTTTCACGCCGACCGGTTCTGTAGTTTCCGAGTCTTTTTTTTAGACGGATTGGAAAATCTGCAACCAGACTCCTGAAGAACTCAGGATGTGGGGAAACCCCACCCGTGCCTTAAGCCCTGACCCTCCGTGGAACCACCTTTTGGCATAACTTCGGAGAGGGAGCTATTGTGCTTATCAAGCACCCACTATGTCTACCTACTTAAGGCTTTAGTACGTTTGGTTCCTGCGACCTGCTGTTGGTCGTTTCGCCATTTTTGTTGAAGATCGAGGTCATTCCGGGAGGCTGCTAATGCAAACCACGTCCTAGATGTCCGGGTTTTGGTACAACCTCGGGACCAAATTATCCGGAGTCGTGTCGTGACCGTTTACGGCTATCATGCTGGATCTCACGCCGTCATAGCGAGGACATGCGAACATATTCCGCGGGTTCTTAAGCTTCCGCGCACTCGTTGCACGCGGAGGACTGTGCATGCCCATATTTGTGTAGATATTGTCTGAAGAAGCCATGTGGAAGAAGCCGCAGACAAAATCTGCGTTAAGTGGAAGTTCACTTCACCGTGTTACCTACCAACCCACCCAGATAGTTCTGAGGTTAGTCGGTGGGTCCATAACCATTTAACCATAGAAGCGACTCTAATGGTCTTCCGAATACCTCTTGTTCCACGTTATTCGAAACACATCCTCTCATATGACTATGCCTATTGGAATCATCCCCGCTAAGACGCAGACCGTGTCACGTGATACCGTTCCACATGCACTAACCATTCTTAGGCACATAAGCCTGTGCGTACTCTCTAGCTTACACATGTAGCTCTTGGTATTCAAAGCAATGATCCATGCCGACCCGCCGTACCTAAGTATGTACCGGGCGACACTGGCCAGGAGCTTACGCTTACTTCCTTGCACCGCCGAGCTATTCGACAGCATGCGGGATAATGCCGATATAGCCAAAGAGGCTTTCTTGCAGGCGTAATCGACGTGACTGACACGGACAGCTTGTCGTCGATCATGACCCCCAAGTTCTTCAAAGACCTCTTCGATTCAATTGTGCAGTAACCTGCACTAATCGTCACATTTGGCTCCGATTTTCAGTTGCTAACAACCGTAACCTCAGTCTTATGATGGGCTAGCTCCAGTTTCCTAGAACTCATCCATCTCTCCACAATGCCAATGGAGTGCATGGCCGTTAGCTTCACCTCTTCAACGGATTCACCACATAACTCTAGGGTGATGTCATCCGCGAACCCGACGATCTTCACCCCGTTCGGGAACTCAAGCCGTAGTACCTCATCGTACATCGTGTTCCATAGCACCGGACTCAGAATCGAATCTTGTGGGACGCGTACAGTGATCTGAACATGTTTTTTTCCAGTACGCGATTCTGGAAATAACTTCCCAGAATCTTGTACAGGTACCCAGAAACCTGAAGGCGTTCGAGCAAGTCGGCGATAGCCACCCAACTGGCGCTAGTGAGCGCATTTCTCACGTCAAGGGTGACTGCACAGTAGCGGACTCCTCGCCTCTTGCGCTGGAGTGCTACTTCGGCCATGTTAGTGACGGACTGAATGGCATCTACCGTTGACTTCCCTTTACGAAAGCCAAACTGGCCTAAATCCTGGCTTGCGACACATGAAACTTTATAATTTTGCAAAAAATAGGTCTGTGGAGGGCATTCTGAGGATTCCTGATTAACTGGCTGCTTAGAAAGGCCCTGCGGGATCCGAGTTCCTCCTAAAAAGTGGCCATATTCAAATCATAACCAAAAACTGGCTTGCGGCAAACCAAACTTCATGATTTTCCAACTTTGTCTTCGGAGGACAACCAAAGCATTTTCCAGGAAAGTTTATCGTACTGCTCATGCTCGTAGGATAGATTGAACATAGAAGACCTTGCCTCACTTTTGTATTCGTCCTCATCATGCTCTTTTTCTGAATTTGTTACGCTTTGGTGCACTAAAATGTGCGTTTCATTACCAACTCGATAGATTCATTTTGTAAAAAATGGTGTACACGGAGAACATCGAAAATGCTGAAAAGCATATTATATTTCCCTTTCTACGCTTTATTCCTTTTAAATCACTGCAATGCATAAAAAGTATGCATTGAATCAATATATTTAATGCATTGCAATACATTTTAGATAATTATTATTTTCCGTGCATATTGCGTTACCGGCGTTTTAAACTTTAGGCACTTTAGGAGCTTAGACGATTTTGTGCAAATTTAATATTCTTTTGTCTACTGAAAGCGCGTGCATTTTGCGAAGTCCATTACCTTTTGCCTCAAAGCTTTCCTTCCCAGAAGGTTTTTAGTAGTTTTGTGATGTAAAAATTGCTTTTTTGGAAGAAGCACTTGAACAATTGTTGTTACGTCGTTGTTGGTAATCGAATTCATTGAAAAACGTTTGTTTTAAACCCAAAAGTATCTCATTGTTTTTCAATAGTTAGTTGAATTCTAAAGAACACATATGGACAAACCAAATGAGCCGGAGAAATCGCTGAAACGAAAACTGATGATTAAATTGTACATTGACAAACATGAGAACGTCCATAAAGTTGTGGATCACCTGCGCTACCATGGAAGGAGAGTGTTAAGGGCTTAGACTGAAGCATTCTCAACGGCAGTCATTACATCAAAATTTAGAATTGATGTTACTCTGAAGCTGAACTAGATATATTTAATAGATAAATAGATAAATTTAATCGCATCAGTTTGTATGCTTAGTAACTAAATTGCGAGAGAGAGGGATTAAAGATAGGAGAAAATACATGGAGCAGCGATTTACCTTAACAGCAATTCTAACATATCGCAACTATAGAAGCGTTTATTCTATACTCTTCTATCTGCTCACATTGATTGATAATTTGGCCTAATTTTTCTAATTTTAATTTTAAATATGCATTATTGTGCAAAAATTTGATTTATGCATTGGAATGCATATAGGGTAACGGGATGTAATGTAAGCCTAGCTCCTTGATTCAGCCTATGTACCAAATATGTCATTATTTTTTCGATAATCAACAAAATCATGTTGCTATCAGCATGACCGATTTATTTTAAAGCAATTGAAACATAATTAATCAATTTAAAGTAGTTCACTTCCACGTAGTTTTCGATTTCCTTGACTTTTTAGACACCATAATTTTACTGGTTAAGCTGAACAGATTATCTATACGATCTTCAAATGATGTAAATTTGCCAAAATTGAACCTATAAACCGAATAATGCAGCCAAGATGTACACAAAATAGTCACACGTTTTAAACTAACAGGTCACTTAGGTAAAATAACAATGATTTAACATGAAAACCATTGACCCAATGTTAGGAACATATTTTTTTCTATGTTCCCAACTTTGGCCTGTTGTATGAAAAGCGTAATAAAAATGTTGTTATTGGTAACATTTACAATACACATGTCTGCGTTTCGGTTGAATGTTGTTCATATGGCTCATCTTAACACAAATTAAAGGAACAAAATCTGTTTAGAGTTAATTATAATGTTTTGATTGTCGAATGACCGCTAAATCAAATTTAAAAATCACTTAAGTGTTTCTTAGCAGGTTAAGTATAGTTTGATATGTGAAATTGTTTGTTAGGTAGAGCGAATACAGCTGGGAACACCTTGAATCAGCAAATCAGGAAGAAACCCGCACAAAAATTGCATTTTATAAAAAATCAATCGAATGGGACGAACTTGCATCCATGATTAGACCCAATTTGGTACCCATAAACCGACATTACATCCATATACCTCGAAAGTTTCTGACTTTATAAAATGATTTGTGTAACTTTTCGTGATACATACTACCAGATGGCTTATTAAACATATCTTAGGAAGTGTATAGCTAGTAAAATTTTGTTTCCAGCTCAAATACTTTATGAGTTACAATTAAAAATGTAATCGATTGTTGCATTCTAGGCTGAGTCAAGGGACACATACCCTATGTTTACACAAATATGCATTGGAAGCATTGGAATGCATAAATTTGATAAATACATTGGAATGCATATATTTGATTTATTCTTATCAATGCATAAACCTGGTTTATTCATTCCAATGACTGGATAGATCGAATATGGTTTTAGCATAGAATTTATGCTGTATAGTATATTTGTTTTTCTCCGTGTATAGCTTCATTGTTCGAAACAGGATTTTTCTTTTTGTTCGATAATGTGAATTATTTTTGTGCAAAATGTTGAGTGACTTGGAAACCGATACTTCCAGCACCAGATTCAGCCTGGGTGGAAAAGGATATTCCATATTGATCGAAAGACAAAGTTTTGCAAAATCATTAAATTTGATGTGTTGCAAGCCATGTTTTGGAAAATATATGGCCAGTTTTCAGAGGAATTTGGATCCCGCAGGATCTCCCTAAGAGGCCAGTATGGTCAGAAATCATCAGAATGTGCTTCGAAGACCTAGTTTTGCAAAATCATGAAGTTTGGTATTTCGCAAGCTAGGTTTCTCGGAGGAACTCGAAATCCTGCAGGAACTCAAAATCCTGCGTAAAGTGGCCATTATGGTCAGACACCCTCAAAATGTCTTCCAAAGATAAAGTTTTGCAAAATCATGTTTGATTTGTCACAAGCCAGGTGTTGGCAACAATTTGAATATGGTCACTTTCTCGGAGGAACTCGAATCCAGCAAGGCATCCCTGCGTGGTCAGTATGGTCAAGAATCCTCAATATGTCTTCCGCAAAACTATTTTTGCATAATCACGAAGTTTGATGTGTCGCATGCCAGGTTTTGGAAAACATTCGAATATGGTCACTTTGCCGGAGGAACTCGGATCCCGCAGGGCCTCTTTTAGTGGCCAGTATCGTCAAAAATTATCAAAATATCTTTTGATGACCTAGTTTTGCTAAACCATGAAGTTTGATATGCCGCGTGCCATGTTTCGCATCTTAAAATATTTTTTTCCACCATCCCTGGACAGATACGTATTCCCACCTTGGAAGCCAAAATCACGGACATTGTCGTAATAATCGTAATAATCCACTAGCAAGGATAATTTTGTGATCTATTGCAAAAACTGCATCAAAATCCGATGGCTAACAATAGAGTATAATTAATTTTAAATTTGAATTTGTCTATCTCTGAGGGTTTGAGGACGTACGGATTAATAGCAATCGACTGCAATGGTTAGTCATTTACCAATCAATCAAAGACAATATCCGAAAACCAACATTAACGTATAATACATGAAAAATAAGTAAAAAAACATGTTTGAGCTTACATGGAAAACATGTTTTTCGGAAACTGATATTTACATATATTTGAAAGAGTTATATTAGTTAATTTCCAACTTTCCCTTTCACTTGGGGAAGGTCCATTAAATATGTCACGCAGTAAGGGAGAAATGGGGGTTTGGGAAAACGTGACGATCCATACAAAAAAATTTGAAGGTCCATACAAAAAATTTGACAGGGGGGGGGGGGAGGGGGGTTATAAAATGTCATATTTTGCGTGACGTAATTAATGGACGTTCCCTTGCTGTAAATAACGAAGTTAAAGTTTTTGGACTTTGATTTGTTCCTTCTATACAACATTAAAAAACGCCTCATGTAATTTTTTGACATGCACAGAAAAAATAATTAATTTTAACAAGCGCGTAAAATTTCTCCTCGTTTAACTCAAAGCCAAAGAAGGCGTAAACAACGCAATTGGTTGCAGTCTTTGATGCGCCATACAACAATATTTGCAATCTTTAATTCAATAGGCTAGATTCAGGCGTTATCTGATTTAACTTTACATGAAATATCCCATTATTTTATGCAAAATCTAGTATTCCCTTCATGTGCATTAAATAACGCAGAAAATTCAATGTTTCTTTTTATCTGTGTGGTAGTTTCATGATAGAATATAATTCTGTAACATGAACAATCAACTCAGAAATTGAAGCTCTGGTTTACCTGTTTGTCTAACTCCCAACATTCTTACCACCATAAGAGCATTCATTTGAAATTTCAATACAGAAGAAGGTATTTATTTAAGTTTTACGGCAACTTAAAAAATATGAGCATCAGTAACAACCAGCTGATGACTAGAAAGCATGAATTTATTAGTTTTGTTCGGCACTACCCATTGATATACAACATCTTCAGGCCACTCACAAAAACCGTTAAAATTTCCCGCAGTAATCAGCAGTACCCACAGCCAATGCGTCAACTAGTTCCACAATGTCATAAAGCGTTGATAGCAATCCCTTTTAGCCTTCCTCGGAGCAATTACGATTCCTCCCTTTCAATGTCACCCCTTTCGTAAGAAGTATAATATCAGATGGTACAGGAGCTTTGGATTAGTTTGAGTTGAAAGAAAGAGGCTAGGATGGATTTTAGAATTATATACCCATCACGAACGCTACTAGACGTACGACTAGCGTTGGTTGATGGTAATTTCAAGTTTTCTTCTGTGGGTGATTTTCCAGAGAATGAGTTCGATTTAAGTGCTTTTGACAATTTCATATTTTATCTCGTATGAATAAGTTAGCAGCTGTTATCGTGTGCTCCATTCTTTCCACACACAAATTTAAGGTTGTGGTGCTCATGTAGGTAGGAATTAAATATTTATAACAGAAACTATGTTAGCTAGCTGAAGTTTCTTTAAGTTATTTTAACAAAGCATGATAAGATTTAGAGAGGTAATGAAAACCATTATTCACATTTTTTCTTCATATATTGTGTCGATTGATACAATACCATCATTGCACAGTGGACCAAAAATTCTTCGATTGAGAAATTGTATATTTCAAATGATGAATATTCATGGTAATATTTCAATCATTTCGGAGACTTTCAATCTTGTGCAAAGTTTCAAAACTTACGAAGACACACATCAATATGTTGTTTTGAAATTGGAAATATCTTCCCGACATCATGAGATCCCAGTAGTAAACAGCAATTTCTGCTAGAACCAAAGATGTGAAGAGAAAGTATCGATAGGGGTCTGATAGAGCTCGACAGGTTGTAAAATTGAATAGAAGTAGTTTAAAATTGAGCGTAGGGCTTAGCTGTATTTCGATTTCCCCATGAGGCTCGGCCTTTATCGGATCTATCGATATTTTTTTGTTCACATCTTTGGTTCCAACAGAAATTGCTGTTCACTAGTGAGGTTTCATGATTTTGGGAAGATAAATCCAATTTCAAAACATTATAATTTAAACTTGGCGCACTGGATGCAATAGAAACATATTTAGTAATGTATTGATATGTCATCTATTATATTCAACAAACATGACGGTATCAAACAATACATTTAAAAGGTAAATTATCAAAATTATCAGCGCACTGAATCACTATTTGTTCCCATGTTGGGTATATTCATCACTGCGACCTTTTCTCTGATCTATTGTGATACTGAATCACTATAGAAACAAAAGAAAGCTAATTTTGAAAATACAATGCATTGAATCCCTTCAATTATTTTTGAAGACAACAGTCGTATTGATTTATGAAAAAAATTGAAACTGAACCTGGTAAGGCAATTTCCAGGCAGTATGTGATAATTGGGATTCAGAGTTTCGTAGAATATGTTACACAAAAACTCAAGATTTCAAATTCAAATAATATGTTTTGGAGAAGCATAAACCTATGTCCATTTAAAATACGGAATAATAAAATTATCTGTATGTTGGTAACCAATGGACGAACAAATAAGTTTCATACATCAAAACAAAGGTCATCCACTTTAAGGAAAAAATATCAATACAAATCATTTATCTTCGTTACTAATGAAAATTCGTACTTTCTTCTTTATTCCTCTCATCAAACGCTGCAACGGGGTCAACTTCCTTGGCACATTTCCACATTTTGGTCATCTGAGTCGCGTTCCGAACCGATTTTCCACTCTTCTTAAGCTTCCGCTTCATTACTGCCCAAAATCTCTCGATGGGCTGGAACTGCGGGCAGTTGGGTGGATTTATGTTTCTATCAATAAAATCTACTTTATTATTGCGGCACCACTGGATGACTTCCCGGCTGTAGTGGAAACTCACCAAATCTGGCCAAAACTTTACGTGACCTTTACGGGCATTAATGAAAGGTAGTACGCGGTTTTTTAGGCATTCTTCCTTGTACAGCTTCGAGTCCGTCGTCTTATTCGTCACGAACACTTTGGTCTTTGCTCCGCAGCTGCATATCCCTTGCCAAATCATCAGTTTTTGGCAAATTTGTCCATAAATGCAAACTTAAACTTCGCAGTAGCATCTCCTCGTGCCATTGCTATATAGAATTTTTGGCCAGGAAACTGTCCGAAATCCATTTTGACGTAGGTTTCATCGTCGATAATCAGGCATCCTTGGCACTTCATCAAAACCTGCTGGTACAATTTCCGAGCTCAAGTTTTGGTGACGAAACTTTGCTTCAACGTTCTGTTTGGTTGCTTGCTGGTTCGATAAGAACGATATCCTGCTCGCACACGAATTCTTCGAACGGTACTGCGAGCATCAGCGTGTTTTTGTGCGATTTAATTATCTGATAGTCCAGGGTTTGTTGTTGCTGTCCTTCTGGTTCAGCTTGCGGTCATATGTTCCACTACGACGCTTACCTTGAGGTACTCGATCCACGCTTTTTCACTCCCTAAAAGATTTGAGCAAATCATACACGGTTGATTTGGCGATTTTCAACGTTTTTGCGATTTTTATTGCGGACCACGTTGGATTATCAGCGCGGGTGTGCAGATTTTTTTCTCTCGTTTTGGTTTCCATCTGGAATAACTTTTGACTCACTGCACGAAACACCGTGAAATGTATACTACAGAAAGTGGGCGCCTAGTTGAACAAACCGCTTAAAAAAAATCTTGCAGCGGTCACGTTCCGTGCCACTGCAACACAATAAGTGATTCCGGATTCTAACTGGACAGAACTTTACAATAGTTTGGTTATGCAATATTAATAAAGATTTTGTGTTTGCTCGTACAATATGCATGAAGAGTGAATTCACCGTACCTGTCAACGACAACATTGCCACATCACCGAATTTCACCACATAGGCATCGACTTTTGCAATGTTCCAAAATCGATGACGTGTCATCAGCGTCATCGATGACTTTCGATAATTCAGCCAATTTAAAAACCGAAGGGAAACGTCCAGGGTTTTCTTTGCGTATGATGTGTTGATTAGCAGAATTACAGTACCAAAGAAATTGTTTTATAAATGCTTATTAAGATGATTTTTAGCCCCCTGGGCTAGTTCGTCAACGATAAAAACTTTCAATGGTGGTCCGGACGGGACTCACCCAAGTTTAGGAGTACGGTTACAGTTGCTCCTCCAGTCGGTGTGTGCTTAATTCTAAAGTAAAAGCTTTGCTGGACATGACAAAATGATTTCCGTGTGCTATGAGGAGAATTTGGTATCTACCCTGTTGCTAATTTGTTATTCTAATTGATTGTGCGATTTTTCTCCGTGTATTCGTTGGCTGAGACGGTTATCTGCTTTGACATCGGGGCAGCGCTATTGTATGTGTCGTCGGTGCTGAATTGTTTGACATGACGTTACCGGTAGTGGGAGGTATACGTCGCGATTGACGTTTCATTTTTGGTAAACCTCGTGGTAGAGAAAAAAGTGCTGCGACGTAGGCCGAGAAATAGTGTAACTATTTACTAACTTAGTGATTATTTAAATAGGATAAGTAAAAGCACAGAGAACAGACATCCAGGTTCGAACTTTTATTTTCTCAATTTCCTGTGTAAATCATTTCAAAAGCAAACCGTTGGAAAATCAGCGCCGCCTAGTCTAGGTTTCACCAAACTAAAATTAACAGCCTACACACTTAGAAAATTTTACAGCATTCAGTAGGTTTTTACCAAACTTTCAACAGCTGAACAGTTTGGTAATCCGATTTAACGGATTTCGGTAAAATTTGACAAGTTCCGGTAGGTGCTTAAAGGAATACTGTAAAATTTCACCGAAATCCGATAAATCGGATTACCGAACTGTTCAGCTGTTGAAAGTTCGGTAAAAACCTACCTAATACTGTAAAATTTTTCTAAGTGTGTATCAAATCTCAAGGCACCATCAACATACGAATCACCAAAACTAACGGAAACAAGTTGTAATTTTAAAATGGCAGTTACAGAAATTTACACACGGAGGGCACTCTAGCTTGGATGTCTGTTCTCTGTGGTAAAAGTAAAAACTTTGAATTTACCTTAAAATATTAAATTTTTTAATGGTTAGCAATAAATTATATCCGGAAAAAAATACACTACCTTAACCATAGAAACTCAGGACAGGACCTGCCAGCTCAGAAAGAGATGACCTCTTATAAATTTATGATTGCTATGATACGGGGGTTGCTCCAATGTTGCCAGATATGTTTACACAGTAATCCCAGTAAAGTTATTAAAAAACTTTCTTTTGCCGTTCGGGAAATGAAGCTGCATCAAACTAAACGTTAATTGATAAGGTTTCATTGAATTTCATTGATGCTTACGCTGCAAATTCTGCTGTGGGTAGAAAGGCTCAGTATAAGAGCTGTCACTTTTTTGAATATCAGTTTTGCTGGTTGATCAGCAATCTTGGTTTTGCTGTATGCATTGCTAAAATTACAGCACAAAAAAATCAACAAAAGTTTGCTGTTTTCCAGCAATAAAAATTTGATGTGAGTTGTCACAAACGAAAAAAGTGAAAAAAGCAGTGACTACTAGCAACACCGCCAAACCAACTACAAACTGTCTGCTTGTAACTTAACTCGACGGAGGCGGTAGAGGCGGTTGTCAAAGCAACCAATAAAAAACGGTCTTTTTTGACAGGTAAATGGTCTTTTTTTTGCACTATCAGCTGGCAGGTCCTGTCCTAGTAGAAACTTGGCTGCGAATCGGAACTGTCTATGTTGAGAAGAACAAATCGAAAAGAAAAGTGACAAACCCGCGTAGCCCTCCCGAATTACTAAGCATCGGAACATTGTTGAGATCAAGTAACCCATGGAACTCAACGTAGAGGAAAAAAATCATTACCCCAACAACCGTTGTATTATCCGAATTTACTTTCAAAAACCCAATAAAAACGTCAACCCCAGAGTGAAAACCCTCTTTTCCTCCTGACCCTTATCATTTGTTACTTACCTCCGGGCATGTACGAACGTCAAACTCAGTGTTAAATCCATTGTTGCCTCCTAATCCTGAACATTTGGTCCTTCACTCGCGGCAGGTACGAACAGCTCAGTGTGAAATCCAATGTTGTCTCCTGATCCTGAATAATAGTCCTTCAAGCCGGATGAACGTCGAACTCTGTTCATCTTCGTACTAGCCTTCTAGAGCCGCCATCTTACATCTAGAACTTTCCGGAGAGGTTAAAGGGTGATACGGTCAAAATTTGGTCAAGGGAAAACGCGTGTAAATCGGTGAAATCGTTTATTTAAAAAATCAAATTAAATTTCTTTTTCAAGTTCAATTAGTATAAAATTCAGGAAAAATATTCAGTTAGGCTTCCGCTTTTCCAAATCCGAATTGCCGGGCCTTACGCTTGACCCCTGCCATCAGATTTTGTACAGCCTTCTTCGCCGCAGAAAGCCAGTTTGCCTTGAACTGCTGCTCGTCCTTAGCAGTTTTTTTGGTCTTCTTTAGGTTCCGCTTGACAATAGCCCAGTATTTCTCAATTTTGCGGAGCTCTGGCGTGTTGGGAGGGTTCTTGTCCTTGGGAACCACCTGCACGTTGTTGGCGGCGTACCACTCCATGGCCTTTTTACCGTAATGGCAAGATGCCAAATCCGGCCAAAACAGTACGGAACAACCGTGTTTCTTCAGGAAAGGCAGCAGACGTTTATTCAAACACTCTTTCACGTAAATTTCTTGGTTGACAGTCCCGGAAGCTATGAAAATGCTGCTTTTCAAGCCACAGGTACAGATGGCTTGCCAAACCAGATATTTCTTTGCGAACTTTGACAGTTTCGTGTGCTTGAAAATATCTGCTACCTTTCCCCTTCCTTTTGCCGTATAAAACTCCTGTCCCGGAAGCTGCTTGTAGTCGGCTTTGACGTAGGTTTCGTCGTCCATTACCACGCAGTCAAACTTCGTCAGCATCGTCGTGTACAGCCTCCGGGATCGCGCTTTGGCCGTCGTATTTTGTTTATCATCGCGATTTGGAGTCACTACCTTCTTGTAAGTCGATAGTCCGGCTCGTTTTTTGGCTCGATGCACGGTTGTAGACGATACACCCAGCTTATTTGCGGCATCTCGGAGAGATAGGTTAGGGTTTCGCTTGAAACTACCGGCAACTCTCTTTGTCGTCTCAGCGGCTTCCGGTTTTCGATTTCCCCCCGATCCAGACTTCCTGGCTGTCGACAAACGTTCCCCAAACACTTTAATTACATTTGTAACGGTTGATTTGGCAACTTTTAGCGATTTTGCCAACTTTGCGTGCGAGTAGCTCGGATTTTCGCGATGCGCGAGCAAAATTTTGATACGCTGCTCTTCTTGCTTGGACGGCATTTTGACAACTGAAGAGTGAATTCCAAAATCAAAATATGAGCAACATTCTACACACACACACCTTCAAAATGAGGAGTGTTCAGGTTTTTTAAATGCAAAATTGAAAGAAATACGTCAAGTTGATATTGACCAAATTTTGACCGTATCGCCCTTTATCTATCTTGGATTTTACTGTCCCGCCAGAGTAGTTGGCGTTGATAATCTACAAGGCATTAATCTGGCTATAACAGGTAATTAGATTTCCAGTCAGCTACGCTTGCATTGTTTGAGCTAAGCATTCTTTTGTTTGCAGACCATGACTTCAAAGGACCGTCCCAATCTGCGGCTGCGCAATATCTCATCGTCATTTGCTCCGATAAAGAACTTTGTAGACGACTATAATGCGAAACGAGATGCGATCGAGGTTCCAGTGCGCCTTGAAAATCTTGCGTCGCTGTTTGCTGAATACAACAAAGTCCATAACGAATTGGAATCTCTTGACGAAGAAACCATCGTGGAGCTGCTGCAACAATGATCAGAAATGGAATGCCAATACTACCGAGTTAAGGGATTCTTGCAAACAGTGAATAACTCATCTAATCCATGCCCAAGGTTTCAAATTCTTCAAATGGTCCTGATTTGACGGATGTAAAACTCCCCCTGTTCAGTGGAAGCCTTAAAAACTGCCTCAACTTACACGATCTTTATATGTCGCGAGTCAATGCTTTCCAAACATCTGTAACATACAAAAATTCTACTACCTCTCTTAGTTGCTCTCTAATTGGTTCAGACAATACCAATCAGTGCCGTCAACTATCCAATTGCATGGAGTCTGCTTCTTCTTCTTCTGCGTCCCTGAAATTGAGCCTGCTAGTTGAACACTATCAGAAAACTAACCATTCGAAGTCCTTGTATGTGGATGCACTGTTTGAATTCCCCGCAATCTAACGAGAAACGCCCTCCGAGCTGCACTCTCTTGTTAAGAAGTTTGAGAGCAACTTTCGTGTTCTACAACAACTAGGATAAAAAAACATTAATTTTGAGATATTTTTCTCATTCGTATGTTGAGTTGCCAACTAGACTCAACAAGCAGGAGGGTTTGGGAGAAACATTCGTTCGCATTCGAGGAAGTTTCATTCCAAAACCTCACCGCTTTCATCCAAAGAAGAGTCACTGTTCTTCCGAACATCAACCACAAAACTCCGAGTCAACGTCGTCTAAGGAACATCCCACAACACGTACGTTTTCGGTCCATGGGGCTTCGCATTTAAGCAGTACCAGAAAATGTATTGTTTGCTCCGAGCAGCATCCACTGTACATGTGTCAAACGTTCTCTAAGATGGACGTGCTCATATACTACCGATAGCTTTTTTAATAGTTCTAACGAACTGTCTACTTGTACTCCAAAATCCCCTACATGGGAGAGAAACTATTCCCGCTCCTTTTGTGTTTATTTTTGGCAAACGACTTCTGCTTTACCTAACAGTCGTATGCCAAAAATAAACCCAAAATAGCGGGAATAGTTTCTCTCCCATGTAGGGGATTTGGAAGTACAAGTAGACAGTTCGTTAGAACTATTAAAAAAGCTATCGGTAGTATATGAGCATGATCAAGTGCACAGACTTTTGCCAGTCAAGGTGGTGCATTCGATCATGCCTTGACCTACCCTGCATGGGGATGCTTGGCAAAAGTCTGTGTTTCCTGTTTCGGAATACTACCTCACAATGCCCTCCGTTCAATTTCAAACTACTTCTATTCAATTTTCACAGCCTGCCGTGAGCTAACGGAACTATCAATACTTTCTCTTCACAACTTTGTTCTAGCAAAAAAAAAAAAATGCTGTCTACTCCTAGAGCCTCATGGTGATGAGAAATTATTTCCTTCTCAAAACAACATCATCACAGATCGTCACCCCGCGTATGGGAGAATACAAGGAAAGAACAATATCAAGTGAAATCATTCTTGCAACAATACGGAAAAATGAATAACGTGAATATATCTCAACGCCTTCACATCTCATAGATGCTTTGAGCATATTAAAAGAATGAAGAAAATTTGTTATTGACTAACTGAGTTTGACCCTCTAGATAACATTCCCAGCCCGAAGTGCGATACATGAAGAAGTGGGAAACTTCGTTTCTCCCACTGATGCTGGAAAGTTGAAAAAAACCTGTTCCCTTCCAGAGAGGCAAACTTTGTCCATTACCAACAATGATACAAATACACAGTTTGATTTGCAAGAGCAAGTTGCGAGCGAGAAAGTTGGAAAATCAATGCGATTGTTGCATTTTCCGTTCCCACCCCCGGCGGGAAAAGAGGAACCATTATAGCACTGCAATCGACTGAAAATTCTATCCGACGTCGAACAGAAGAACTCTAACTCTGGCTTCCTCTTCCCTTAGCATCTCACCGAAGGGCAAACCGAGTCGTTGTGAAGGAAGAATTTGCTGGTGCTTTTGCTTTTTGGACCCCGAGGCACTTTGGGCTTTGGCTGCTCCGACTCCCGTTCGGCTTGGTTACGAAGCTAGTGTTCCGCTTTTTAATGAGGACGACATCGACGGCGAAGACCAGCCCAAAGATATGCCAATGAGGATGTATGCAAATGAAACTTGTCGTAAGATAAATTACAAATCGTTTTGGCAGCAGAAAAGTTGAACAATTAATCATGAATAATAAGAGCAGAGTGGCGTGTAGTGCAAAAGGAATTATTACAATTTTTGATCCGGTTTCAAGTGGATCGGAGACTTGGGCAACAACAATTTCGTTCGTGGACATAAATTGTCTGCGGCATTTGCATAAATGCTTCGAAAATTAAGTGCATTTCAATTAAATTGAATAAGAAACATTTGATAGTTAAAGCTAGTTGAATTTATGTTAAACTGAGAGGGTATTACATTGTGCTTTAAAAAAATGTACGATAATGGGCATTGTAGTATCTTTGTGAATCGCTTGTTGCAAACTCATCTAGTGGGTCAAGTTTATGGACGATTGTACCGGATAGTATTTTCAGACGTTGGTTGAACGCGGCTTGACAGAATTGATTAATAAAATTAAGATGCAAAATTTGGAGTTTGTCAAAACTCAAATTCCTTCTTCTTCTTTTAGCATTTCAAGCTAATTATGAAAGCATTAATGCTTGCTCTTAACTTAACTTCTAAATTCACTTTCACAGTTATCAATTAAGAGCTTTCGATGCCAGGTACCATTTTTGCATTAGTATGTAAACAGAGTGCACACAATAGATCGCTAAGAATAAACTATACAAGCCACAGTGGTACATGAGCGTCTTTCCATGCGTCAATTTTTGCCTGTTGAAGTGGCGGACTTGTTCCGTCGCTACAACCTACCCCGCAGTGGGATGTTAGGCAAAGATTGACGTCCATGGTTCGAGTACCATTGGATACATGCCCTTTCGCTCAATTTTCAAAAACATCTGTTAATTTTCCTACCTGCCGCACTCTGACGGACCTTTCAACACTTTCTCTTCACATCTTTCATTCTAGCCAAAAACATTGTTGTTCACTCTTGGTGCCTCATGGTGATGAGCGAACATCTCCTTCTATATTTCATGGTTAAACGCTACGATTTTTATTCTTAATACCAAACAAATTCAACGACTATCCTAAATGGCTGGAGTGACTATCTTTGTGTATACACTGGTGGCAATTTATTCAACGCCACCATTATTGAAGCATTGTTTTGTGAAGCTCTCAAACAAGAATGTTTTGCGGTTGTGGTTTGAGAATCTTAGTATGGTTACCTATCATTTAGTGCCTGATGATAAATTGAATAATAAAAGTTGTCCAAAAGTAAATTGGTACGCACAAAAAGACCTATAATCCACATTAAAACTTCAAAGTTACAGCATAAGAAGGTTACATTTCTCCAGTTCGAACGAAATCTCGAACTTTCCTCTTAATCGAATCCATCAGCGCATGTATAGTGGAAACGGATACAGAATCATCGCATTTCTTCCATTTTGACCGCATTTGCTGGATGTTCTTAGCTGCCCGCCGCTTTGCCGAAGTAGCTGCCTTGAAATTCCCCAGTATTTTTCGATTCGAAATTCAAATCGGGACAAAAGATGACTGTCCCTATGCTTACGAATGAACTGTCTGTCTGTTTTTTTTTATAGCTAGGAATTCAAAAAAATTTCTAAAGACTGGCGTGTACTTGTTCATGCACATGCCCGTGTTCGTTTTTGGCGCTGTGTGGGATTCACCTGTGTGTCTATCCACTATAAAACACTGTACACCATCACCCGAGCTTTCTCTCCGGGACTACCATGCAGTATTACTTCGGAGGAGAGGTGTGCCGGTAGAGTCAGACGTCCGGTTCACTGGTGCCTCGACGACCCAGTCCGGTACTGCTTCGCGATCTACTCAACTAGTCCCCGGCTAGTAGTAGGTTGGATCTAGCCTACTCCGGCAGAGAGTTCCCCGGCGAAAGAATTTCTCCCGAAACCAATCTAGCCAGTGGCGCTGGAACGATGATCATTACGCCACTTCCTCTGCAGTTCGGACAGTATACGCTTTACTACCAGTCGACAGAGTTCCATTTCTCTTCTTCGTGGCACATTTCACGTAGGACATTGTCGGCGGTTATACCCGGCATATCCCTGCGCACTTCTTCGAATCTAGGACATTCGAAGACGATGTGCTCCGGTGTCTCCTCAACGACTCCGCACTCTGGACAGAGAGGCGAAGGTGCGTGACCAAACCAATGCAGATATTTCCGGAAGCAGCCGTGCCCGAACAGGAACTGCATAAGATGGAAGTTCATTTATCCATGGTTCTTGTTCACCCATGCAGACGCATTCGGGATCAGCCGGTGTGTCCACCTTCTATTTTCCGCATTATTCCACTCTTGCAGCCAACGAGTCCGTTCTGATGATAACCCTCACGTTCCTTGTATTCCTCTTATAATAAAATTCCACGTCCTCGGCCAGGGTGATGCAAATGGGCATCATCCCAGCGATAACGCATACTGACTCCGATGAAACCGTTCGTTAGACGCTTGCGACCCGCATGACCATAAGTCAGAATACTCTGCTCAGTTTTTCCCGGTTACGGTTTGTTTTGAGTGCTACGGCGCAGACCGGAACTCCATAGCTCAGAGTTGAGGTTGCAACGCTTGCCAGAAGGCGTCTCTTGCCGCTCCTCGGCCCGCCAACGTTTGGCATGATCCTTGCTATCGCGTTTACAGCCTTTGACGCCTTTTCGCAGGTGTTATGGACATGTGCGTTGAAATTTAAACAGTCGTCGAGTATCCTCCAGGTGCTTCAGCGCACGCTTTGAAGCAACTTCATGTTCTTCGACGATGATGTTTACCAGCTGAACGGCTTTCCGGTTGCTCACTAGCACTACCTCCGTCTAATGATGGGTCAGCTGCAGCTTTGCTCCTGTCATCCACGCTTGAATGGTATAAAGCGCATCCGCTGTCAACATCTCGACCTCTTCTGACGTCTCGCCAGTTATATTGCAGCCGCAAGAATGATTGATTTTTGGCCCAATTTCGCTTCGTACACCAGGACTCTGTTCTGTACGTAACTTTTCAGCATTCTGCACAAGTTGCTGGGAACACGCATCCTGTGCAGTGCTACGGCGATAGCCTCCCAGCTAGCACTATTGAAAGCGTTTTTCACGTCGATTGCTAATACGGCACAAAATCGATTTCCTCTCCTCTCCTGTGTGGATGCGTTCTCTGCACTATAAACGACTATCCGGATTGACTCCCTTTCGGAATCCGACTTGCCTCCTCGATAGACCATCTCACTCTCCTTTTCCTTATTCGGATTGTCACTGGTACTTCTAGGTTGTATTGCTCGGTCAATGCATTCCTCAGCTCTTCTTCAGTTGTAATTTCGTCCAGCTCCTTGACCTCAACCACTGCTTCCTGTGAAAGAGCATTCACGGTTGCCTCGCTGCCCAAGGATTTCGCTAGGATTTCCCTGCACTCTGCGCTCTTAACCGAAAGGTCCACCTTGAGCTCGAACAGCATCTCTGCTTTTTGGGTGCGTCTGGTCTTCACCACGTTCTCGCCCAACTCCTTCAACTACTGGTCCTCCCTCACTCTCCTAAGAAGAGCAGCGTACGATGTCTTGTCGTTTGCTTCGACGATCAACGGAACGCCCTTTTTCCTCTCCCGTGGAGGTCGACTTTCTTCTTCAGTTCCTTCTTCCGTTCTTTCCTCTCCTTTCGCTTCATTTTCGCTTGCTGGCCTTCCATAGTGCGCCATCCGTCCTCTTTCCGACTGTGGGCGCGCACTTCTTTTCATTCTTCTGTTTTTTCGGGACTTCCTCTTCTCTTGGCGGGTCCCTGCCCCTTTTATCTGAGCGAGTGTCTCTAGATGTTCAGCCGTAGCTCATTCCGTGGTCTCCACTCGAGACTTCTCAGCTGTTTCCACTCTCAGCTTAAGCGCCTGATGCTCACGCTGGCTTCCTTGGGGCTCGCTTCGTATCGTATTCGTTCTCGCAGCGGTTTCCAGCGGTGCAGTTGGTGATCGCTGCATTATTCCACTTCTTCGGAACGCACCTTCGTTCTCTCCAACAACGTCGTAATTGATTGGTGTCTCGGCACCGCTAACACCATCCGTTGTACTCAGTCGCTTTCGTGATCTCATGGTTGTCTGTCTGTCTGTCTGTCTGTCTGTCTGTCTGTCTGTCTGTCTGTCTGTCTGTCTGTCTGTCTGTCTGTCTGTCTGTCTGTCTGTCTGTCTGTCTGTCTGTCTGTCTGTCTGTCTGTCTGTCTGTCTGTCTGTCTGTCTGTCTGTCTGTCTGTCTGTCTGTCTGTCTGTCTGTCTGTCTGTCTGTCTGTCTGTCTGTCTGTCTGTCTGGGGGGGTTTCCTACAAATAAAACAAAAAAATGTCGAAAACTAATCAAGCAAATGGAACTGAATTTAACAGGTGGAGGTTTTGGACGACGAGAAATGTTCCTCCACCATCCGGAAAACGGGACTCCCATACAAATTAAACGTACATTTCTGCAAAATCTTGGCCATCTGGAAGAGGGGGGTACATAGACAAATGAAACACAAATTTCTGCAAAACTCGAAAACTGATCAAGCAAATGGAACGAAATTTGGCAAGTGAAGGTTTTTGAAAGCATGAAATGATTTTATTGTAGTTTGAGACCCCTCCACCTTCTGAATGGAGGGTCCAATACAAAATAAACGCAAATTTCTGTCTAACTCTAGAAATAACCAAGCAAATTGAACCAAGTTTGGCATGTGGAATTTTTGAAGGCGAGAAATGTTTCTATGGTGGTTTGAGACCCCTCCCCTGCTGGAAGCGTGGGCTCCCATACAAATGAAACACAAATTTCTGCATAACTTTGGAATTAATCAAGCAAATGGAACCAAATTTTGCATGTGGATGTTTTTGGAGGGAGAAATGCTGATAAAGTGGGGGGAGGAGCTCCCATATAAATGGAACTATTTTTTCCATAACTCGAGAACAAATCAAGCAAATGTAACCAAATTTGGCATGTGGAGGTTTTTGGAGGCAAAAAATGTTCGATAGAAGTTCAAGACCCCTCCTCCTCCTCTTGAAGAGGGGAGGGCTTTCATACAAATGAAACACAAATTTCTGCATAATTCGAGAGCTAATCATGCAAATGAAAACAAATTTGGCATGTGAGGTTTTTTGAAGGCAACAATGTTCCTGTGAAGATTCGAGACCCTTCCTTCTTCCGATAGGGGGGAGGGGGACTTTTATACAAATGAAACACAAATTTCTGCATAACTTGAGAACTAATCAAGCAAATGGAACCAAAATTGGTATGTGAGGAGTTTTGAAGGCAACAATATAGCAACATTCGGTGATTCGAGACCTTCCCTCCTTCTGAAAAGGAGCTCTGCTGGAGCTCTCAAAATCGGCCAAGGAGGTCGCAGACATTTTTGAAGCAATTCAAACCTTGCAGTTGATATCAACCTTAGATGAAGATCAGAGAGCAATTTTGTATGACCTAGTGCCCGAATGCGAAATGCTACTGAAGATTCCAATAATTTTCAGACATTTGAAAACTTCAGAGATTAATTTTGTGGATGCCAAATGTTGGACGGCATTGAACGTGCTACAGTTAGTTCATCGTGAAATGGGACTTCCAAGAAACACTTCGAAATCTCACAGTTTGTGTTTCCGTGGCATCTTGGGAACGAAACTTTTCTGAATTAAAGTTAATAAAAAGTTATTTTCACACAACAATGGGGCACTCACACTTAAATGGGTTGGTTTTGTTGTCAATTGAAAGTGAATACGCTGAATCCACTCATTTTGATGACGTGATCAGAAAATTTGCTTATGTTATGTGAAGACGTGTTAAGATTTGCTAATTGTTTAAATTAAGGCAAAAAAACAACTTCAAAGGAGGGGAGTTCATTTAAATGATATAGGAGAGGGAAGGTTTCACCAAAAATATCCGCCACGGGTGTCAGTCAATCATGCAACGCCTCTGAACATGGCACTTTTTTTCCGAACGCTGGGACATTATTCAAACTTCCCTTCCTTGTAGGATATTCAAACTTTGAGCCTCTCATGCAAATGGCGAGCGTAATCTATCAGTAATTGATTGCCTTCCCCGCTGCTGCACACGTCGTTCGCGGCCAAAATTGATTACCACCATCATCAACACTCGAAATTAATTTCCCAATTTATCGTTTTAATTTTTGAGTGACCGCTATAAAAGTTTGCCAATCGGCTTCTTGTTCATTTGTGGGGGATGTCTTGAGCAATCAATCAAAAATAAACTGAACGATGATTAAGTGGATTCCCTTTACATCTCCACCTTCCATAACGGAAAAAGAGCACATTAACAATGAGAGGTATAATGGCTATCATAAAAAAAACCTGCAATGATGAAGAATCGGCAATGGCGTAAACCAATTCCCCTGATTGTGGCCGATTAACATCATTATGATTTTTTTTTCGTTTTCACGATTCCTATTAGCGCTATGTTCCCCTTACGGAGTGTAAGTTAGTTAACGGAAACTTCATTAGTCCAAGGATGATCCCAAAGCTTCCTGTCATGTCTGCATAATGCCAAGCGAAATTGCTTCATGTGGCGAAAAAAATGGAAAATTTCCTAATCTCAGTCCTTCGATGACACACAAAAGCTTTCTATTTGAGTGGTGATTGTCCAGATTGGTCATCGTTTATTTATGCTGCCGGCCTCCGCCTGGCTTCCATTTGTGTGGCTATTGAAAGGATCCCAAGCTCATCTACTTCGAATTCATGCACAGTTGTGTCAAAATCCGCAATATAAGCTGACGAAAGCAGTTGTCACTGCGTGGCAGCGAATGAATTGTGTGAATGATAGGCGCAAATCGCTTCTCACATTCCCCGCAACAGCAGATGATTGGCAACAGTCGTGTGCCTCTCGTGCGAAAGTCCCGCAGGGCATATTGACACACTAATGTTCCCATTGATTAGTTGCTTATTCCGGGAAATGTTGCGCCCCCCCGGATATTGAGATCTTGATGGCGATAGAAGTAACTCGAAGCAGAGGCGTCCCGACAAGAATCATTATCCTTTGACTTTCAGTTCTAATCTATCCTGTCCACGTCACTGTATGCCGCCATGCTGATTGTCGGACTGTGAGTGATTTGTTAGTGGACCGGACGGATGATGAACGTTGAGAGAGATTGTCTGCTGGTGCCCCATGTGACCCCCGTGTTGACGTGACGATGAATTTTAGTGGAAGCGATAAATCCATTATTCTAATGAATAAATCTGACATTTGGGTGAAAGATTTAGGTTGATCTCCGACAGTGAGCGAAATGCAGTAGTTGGTTTTTTGCTTCTCAGTAATTTCACTATCAGTTTGATCCATGAGCCGTATGCCTTTCTAAGGATGCCAAAGCCAATGTAGCACTTCCCATCGAGGAAGTAAACCGACGTAGTGTAGCAGAAAAAGGCGAAACATTTGAAGGAACGAGAATTATTTTACACACGTTTTCACTTTGATTGAGTTTTATTGACTTATAATGTTTTGCAGCGCAGTGACTGGCAGACTTGGGAGAAAGCGAGAAAGTTCGAATGGAAAACAACTGCGTCAGGGGAAAATCACTGTTTGTAACTTTCTCCTGTACACGTGTGTTTCTGACGAGTTCTCAGCCGACGAGCAGAGCTTTCGTGTGTCTTTGATGAACTATTTCTATTGTTTGATGGAGTTGGTATCTAGAAAGACGGGAGGCAAAAGTTTTATCCAGCAGATGGATGCCATCGTCGTACCAACATTTAACCCCAGTACATTCCAGCAGTCAAGCTGGTGGTGGGCAAATTTTGATAAGAGAGTTCCGTTGTACCTACCACGATTGACTGCAATGCCAGTAGCGATGTTCGACTACAGAACTCAATCAAAAATAAAGTTGGTCGATTGTTATGGAATGTGGCAGACTGAAGCGGTCGATAATAAATAACTGGGGGTTTCCGGCGAAACAACTTGGGCGATTAGAAGAAAAAAAGTTTATCTAACGTGTGCAATAGAATAAGACATTTCAGAACACGGAATCAACTCTAAAATTTAAGGATTGGTGTCTATACAATAACCTTGATACTGCCTTAATCAAAAAGTAAACAGAATTTATTCAGGCAATTGAAAATACAAGATTATGCATCGAAAACCAGCTTAGACCAGCTATGGAAAATCATGTACGAATATAAATTTCCGGAAAAACTGACGCGATTGATCAAAGCAACGATGGATCGAGTGATGTGTGTCGTCCGAGTATCAGGGACGCTCTCGAGTCCCTTCAAATCTCGGAGAGCGTAACGGCAAGGTGATGGATTGTCGTGTTTGTTGTTGGACATTGCACTGGAGGGTGTGATTCGAAGAGCTAGGATAGACACGAGTGGCACGGTCTTCAAGAAGTCTGTCCAACTATTTGGCTTCGCCGACGACGTTGATATCGTAGCACGTAATTTTGAGAGGATGGCGGAAACGTACATCAGACTTAAGGCAGAAGCTGCTACGATTGGGCGGCTTGTGATTAATGCGTTGAAAACAAAATACATGAAGGGAAGAGGCTCACGATAAGACAATGTTAGCCTCCTACCACGAGTTCAGATCGACGGTGATGAAATCGAGGTAGTAGACGAACTCGTGTATCTGGGCTCATTGGTGACCACCGATAACGACACCTGCAGAGAAATACAAAGGCACATTATGGCTGGCAATCGTGCCTACTTCGGACTTCAAAGGACGCTAAGATCGAACAAAGTTTGCAGAACCAAAAAGTTGACCATCTGTCCAAAAAGTTGACCATGAAGAGCAGTGACCCTACAAGTGCTATTATAATGATAACATGTTGAAATAATCATCGGTCTATAATAGTGTTCCGAGGACAAACGACTACAATACCTCGCAATAGCGCTGAGACGACCGAGAAGAACGGGGAAGTAATTTGCATGATCTGTATGGTTTGTGGTGGTTTGCATGGTACTGCCTGTGCCAACTTGCATGTATGTAATTGATCGGTGGAAAATAAGTTCTGATCGATTATCTGTGGCTGTTTTACTGGGATTAAGCTCTGGCAGAATCAGCATTGTCACCTCTGGATTTGGAGGGTTGGTCTAGGATTATTGGCTTTTCTTCTGGGTTGTTGTCTGCTTGGTTTCTCTGTGTGAATAAAAGTGCACAGTAAAAGTGAAAATCATTGGTGGCAGTGAAGTTTCCTTTTAGTTTTCCTGTTGATTAGTGCTGTGAGTGTGTAGTGGAAATGACGAACGACCTTCTTGAACTTCAGAAGCTGGAAAGGAACATTCGGAGGGCTCTCGATGGCATGCAGTACCTCGTAGATCATTATGAAGTGGAGCAGATTGATCAGGTGGAAATCCGATTGCAAAGATTGGAAGAGTTTGTTCAAAGAATTCCACTCTGTTAGTCAAAGTATTGAGATGCTGACCGACAACGTGTTTCCTGCGCACGATGGTGAAGTCAAGGTAACCAAGGGGCAACGTGAAGATCACACAGAAGCTGTGATGATTGCAAAAGAGGAAGAAAAAATGCAGTCGAAAATCGCTACTACGAATTGAAGACTGCTTTGACAAGATTAAAGCCAAAACCTGATCTTGTTATAGCTAGACCTGATGGACACTACCACTAGACGTTCCAGCCAGCGCATCGAGCGTAAAGCTACCCAAAAGACTTCCAATTTTCAACGGACAAATTATGGAGTGGGTCACTTACCGTGACACCTTCCGTAGCTTGATACTCAACAATCATCAGTTGACTTATCAGCTATGGATAAGTTCACGTACCTACGATCTTCACTGATGGGCGATGCTCTGCAAGAGATCAACTCGGTGGAGATGTCTAAAGCAAAGCTACCTCGTAGGACAACACTGGAACAGCTAGTCGTCACGGCCAGAGCAGAAATCCTTTCGCGAGCTAGTGATATTTCATCGTATAACGAAATCTTGTCCTTCTACGTACTTCCACGCTTGACAGCTACACTTCCCGTTCGAAAGGTTGGTACCGGTCAGTGGAATTTTCCTGGCAGCATTGTACTAGCAGATCCGCAGTTCAGTGAACCAGGACCAATCGATATCATCATTGGTGTGGCGTATTATTTTGACCTCCTTATCGATGGACGCACCAAGATATTCGAAAAAGGACCCACGCTGCAAAATACAGTATTTTGATGGATTGTGTCTGGTCCCATTCCAAATCTGCCGAAGAATCCGTCTCAAGCAGTGTCATATTCATGTACACTAGCGGACATCCAACATCAGTTAACACCATTTTGGGAGCTGGAATCCTGCAAGTCCAACAGTATTCATTCAGTGAAAGAATCAGCGAAGCCATCTTCGACGAAACAACAACACGGGCAGCAGAGGAAGATTTGTAGTGCCTCTACCGAAGAAAGAATTCGTGATACAGAAGCTTGGAGAGTCTGAAGCAATCGCTACGAAACGTTTTCTTGCTTGGAAAGACGTTTGGAAGCCAGTTCAAATCTGGAAGCTCAGTATCAAGATTTAACCCACTTGTACGAGTAACTAGTTCATATGAAACGAGTGGATATCGGTGATCCAGAGTTCCCCGTATATTTTCTTCCACACTAGGCCGTATTTAAGCCGGAGAGTACTACCACAAAACTGCGTATAGTATTTGATGCGTCCTGCAAAACGTCATACCCTTGAACGACGCTCTGATAGTCGGCCTAGTCGTCCAGGACGATCTTTTCGCAATACAGTTCCGTTTCCGCCTCCAGCAAATAGCAGTTGTTGCAGACGTGGAAAAAATGTATCGGATGATACTGATGTACTTGTCAGATCAACGATTGCAGTGCATCTTGTGGAGAAATTCACCGAACGAACCTATTTGCATCCATCAGTTAACTACAGTCACATACGGGACGGCATGCGCACCGTACTTAGCTACCAAATGTGTGCAGCGTCTTGCAGAGCTAGTGTCCGACAAGTATCCCATTGCAACGAAAGCATTAAAAATGATTTTTACGTCGATGATATGTTGACTGGCGCCGATGACATCGAAACCGCTATCAGTGTGGTGAAAGAATAGTTGAGCAAGCGTCCTCGGGTAGATTCAATTTGAAAAAGTGGAACTCCAACTCCACAGCTGTTCTGGCTGAGGTACCAGCTCATCTCTTAGACAATCGTTCTATCTTAGAAGTGAAGGCATCGAACGATCCTATCAAAACATTGGGCATGTGGTGATTAACCAGATCCGAATGCTTCCTGTTCCGGTCACCTGACTGGAATGCAGATTCAGTTATTACAAAGCGAGTTGTTCTTGCGGACACAGCTCGTTTATTCGATCCTCTTGGCCTGGTGGGACCAATCGTCGTCATTGCGAAGATTTTGGATGTTGGACAGAAGTCTGACTGAGATGAACCACTACCGGAACCAATGCAGAACTTCTGAATCGAGTACAGGAGAAATTTCGCAGCTCTAGATTCGCTTTTGATCCCTCGGTGGGTGGGGTTCAGATCAGACCTTGCCTCAATTCAAATTCATGGCTTCTGCGACGCATCCAAGAATGCTTACGGAGCATGTCTATACCTCCGGAGTACCACATTCAGCGGATCCGTGGAAGTTTGTCTCATCACAGCGAAATTCAAGACCTTAAGCGAAAGAAAAGGGAACAAACTACACCGCGACTGGAATTGTCAGGCGTGCTACTCCTCAGTCACCCGTACGAGAAGTTCATCAGCAGTACCATCATCCATCACACAGCCGACTTCTGGACAGATTCTACTATCGTAATGTACTGGTTGTCTTCGTTGCCATCGAGGTGGCAGATGTTCGTGGCAAATCGTGTCTCTGAGATACAGCACATCATAAAAGGAAGTTCATGGAAGTTCCTCAACAAACATAGAAAAAAAATAATGCAGATGTAATTTATCACAATTAGAAAAGCAAACCATGTTTCAACAGTTTTCTTTTTCCCCGAGACTATGAGTAACAAAATTCAATCCATGAAAAATCGTTGCTTACTTAACTAGCATAACAGCAGTTGATTTTATTTTTAACTACGGAGCTTTTGACAAATACGTGTTCTTTTTGCCCCAAAATTCTCACCTGTGTAACAAAAAAGAACATAGCGCCTGATAAAATGAAGTTCTCTTATCTATTTCAAACGAATTAGTTTAACTGTTTTATGCTTTATTCAAGCTACAAAAAAAATCTTACTTGTAATATATAATAAATTATTATATAAACGGCCCTAGTGAACGTTTTTGGAGGCTTTTAACGTTTATTTATTGCCGTAAAAATTGCGCTTAATTTTACTGCCACAGAGAACCGTGATCCTAGACGTCATCTTTTTTCGACTCTTCCTCATCAATTCACGCACGACAGAGGGGGAAAGCACTTTCTTCGGATATGGAAGTTCCTCTGAAAATCGATCGGAAACGCGTAGATTTTTTCAACACCAGTGAGCAAACCCATTGAATAACCCGGAAGCACTTTGGCACATTTTCAATTTAAAATTCAATCGAAAACAGGATTATTTTTCAATTTTCTTAAAATTTTGACTATGACGGGAAAAAAGCGTCTTCTTCGCTCAAAAGACCTACTCGCCTCCGCTACTTAAGTCAGTTTTTCAACAGCAAAAAAAAACCGAGACAACAATGTGGACCCTACATCAAAGGAAGGTGGGAAGCAGCAAGTGGAAACGGTATATAGCCATAACTAATTTTACTTTTAGCCTAATTTTCTAACACAAGCTTCAAGGTAAGATTGTTTTAAAACCAAGGTTCGCAAATCTTATAAATTTCACTGAATATTTCATATATTTATACTGCACAATTTGTTGGGATGACGGGAGGGACCATCAGAGCACCCGATTGAAACGATTTGGATAGGAAGAATGGGACTGCCGACTTAATGTTGTTAATATTTCGTGAATAAAGGGCAGACCCTTCGTCCCATCTAGTGGGACTTTTAACTAGGCGTGGGATCGCTTCGGTGTGGTTTATGCGAACTTGTTTCTGGAAGGGGATTCTCTTTAGACCCCTGTAGCTTTGGGGTGCGCGTAAGTGTATCTGCTTACGGGCCCACAATTCGTGTTTGGCCCTTCATACAGGAACATGATGAAACATTTACCACGGTATAACCATAGACTATCTCTAAGACCAGTAGGTCCTGAACAAATACGATTTTTTTTCTTGGCTCAGTCAATACTAGCACATCGGTACCAAGCTCGGCCCCAAGCTTAATAATGCGCCCCTTATAATGAACTCACACGAATACACTCTCAAATATTTATCATTATCATATCATAAAATGCTCTCGTTTTGGAGACAGCCATCATGCAAGAGGATCGTAGAAAAAAACAGTTTCCTGAAAAATCCATCGTAGTCCGCGTACAAGCCGGTCCAAATTGTTGAATTTTCCCAGGAACACCGTATGGTGCATGCTTGAAACATACAGGAACCTCGGGAACCTTAAAATAAACGCCGGAGCGGATCTCCCAATAGACTCTCATACACCGAATAGATTGGAGACAACTTCTGTGTACAGCAGAGGGGACACTGGCCTTGGTCTGATTGGTAAGGTAAGGTAGAAGCTCCAACCGGTCGTGAGGTACATCAGAAGCAACCCAGGTATGTACGATCGCGATTTGAGTAAAAATTATTATGCCACTCATACAGTACAGAGCAGTGAATGCACTATCGCGAAGGCTTACAGGCATACCGCACCAGTAGGGAACCCAATTGATCACTCAAGCATAATGCCTTAGCTAGAATCCGTGCTCGGATGTGCCCCATAGATGTATACTTATTGATGATGAAACCTACGCAAAGGTCGATCTCGGACTAAAATCTTTCAAGGAAAAAGCTCGAGGAGGAGTCCCTGTCGGATTCAAGTTTGTTTTCGCGGATAAATTCGCATGCAAATAAAGGGTGTATTCGATAAAAATAGCACACACATATATACTCATCAAAATTAAACTGATTATCGGATTTTCTTGAAATTTTCAGGGAATGAAGAACTACTAATGAGTTTTGATTTACAACATTTGTTTTTAATCAATTTCGTCTCCCATCCCGAATGCCTGCACCTTCCTTTTCACTCCACCCATCAAATTTTGTACAACCGATTTTCCCACTGTTTTTGTTGTTTATACCCAATTTTTTTTCAATTCTAGCTCTGTTTTTATAGTTTTGGGATGTTTGCGAAGTTCCGTTTTCATAATTGCCCAGAATTTTTCAATTGGACGAAGTTCCGGTGAATTTGGTGGGTTCATATCCTTTGGCACAAAATTGACTCCGTTGGCTCGGTACAACTCCAATACGTTTCGAGCGTAGTGGCAGGATGCTAGATCAGGCCAAAACAGAGTTGATCCTTTGTGCTTCTTAATGAATGGCAAGAGACGCTTCTTAAGGCACTCTTCCGTGTAAATCGCACCGTTTATTGTTCCGGAAGTGATGAAGGGAGCACTTATTTCACCACATCCGCAAATCCCCTGCCAAATTAGAAACTTCTTTGCAAATTTCGATTGTTTCTTCTTTCGAACATCCTCCGGAACATTTGGTGAGCAGCATCGTGTAAAGTTTCCGGGAGCGGGTTTTCGCAGTGATGTTTTGTTTTTCATTCCGGTTTGGGGCTTTTTGCACTTTGTAAACATGTAACCCAGCACGCTTCATGGTTTTCTGCACAAAACCGACTGACACCTTAGACTTTTTAGCAACATCTCGAATTGACATGTTTGGACGGTTCTTGAATTGTTGTACGACTTTCCTGGCCATTTTACTGTCCATTGGGCCACTTTTACGACCACTCCCTTCCTTCCTTTGGACACTCAGACGGTCCTTGAAGGTTCTTATTATACGAGACCCAGTTGTATTTGCAATTCCAAGCCTTTTAGCAATCCACCGGTGGGACGCCCCTGGATTTTTATTGTGAGTGCACAAAATTTTCTCACGGACAATTTCTTGTTTCGACAACATGACTGGAACTACTGAATGTATAACTATGAAACTTGGTAAATAATACACTATGGATAAGATCTATTCAAATTTCTAGGTTTTTTACTCATACGATTCAAAAGTTACAGAAGATTTTCTGTGTGCCATTTTTATCGAATACACCCTTTATATGATCTGGCAGGGAATTTTTAGCTGCAGTCAGAAGACAAAGGTTTTCATCACTGAGAAAATGATGAGCTCGAAGGTTTATGTACAAAACCAAACGTCTCCAAAAGCGAATTCTGCCTTTTATCTAGTCACATAATGGTCCGATGACATTTTTGCCGGATCTTGCAAGCTGTCTTTACAGCCGGGAAGTACAACAATGGTAAAAATCAACAGAGTCCAGTTTGTTCCGAAAACCCTCGATTCACCCAATTGTCCCCAGTTCCAGCCCATTGAATACTACTGGGCGATTATGAAGAGAAAACTGAAGGTAAAAGGTACAGTCATCAACGGCAGCTTAAATGAAAAATCGGTGGGATAGAATGGCCGTGTGGGCGAATCCGTTGTTCGCCGCTTGATGTGTCGTACTAAGGGAAAAGTTCAAGAATCCCTTCTAAACCGCAACGAATAATTCGTTTTGTATTTTTTACGTAAAATATAATTAACAGTTTGTACTTTAAATTTAAATTAAATCAAAATATACTTTAAATTTAAACTAAATCGTTAATTTAGATCGAAAACAGACCCAAATGATGTTGTTCTATTATTAAGTGGGCCCTGCTTTACGAGATACAAGTACACTCAGTAGCAAAAAAAAAGCCGAGCAAAATTTTGCTTCCAAAAAACTCCATGTTCAACCTCCTGTAACTTTGTCAATTAATAATATTTTTAGCTGAAAATTTCACAACATTATAACCAATGTATATACCTCATGTGACCAAAATTTCATGTTGGTAAAATCTATGAATTTGGAATTATCATAAAATATGTGAAAAAAGTCATTTTTGGACATAGCAATTTCAAATATCCGTAATTCTGTGAAAAATTTAGGTAGCATATTAAAAATTTCTCAATAGCTTAAAAAAATACAGAAAATGATGTGGACAAAATTTTAACTGTTTCCATCAAGTGGTTTGGACTACAGCTGGCGTCAAAGTTGACGTACCAACATGAGCATTTCCGTTTTTTACCCGATGCTGACCTTGCTGAAATATCGGTGCAAAAAAAAGCCGAGGTGAATTTTATTAATAATACTGTATAGCTCTGTATACTTAGTTTTCACAAACCAATTTATACTGAATGCCATATTTTCAAAGTTCTTCGTGGGCTACACTAGTTATTTGGGATATTGCAGGCGTAACAAAGCGTGTATATTAATAAGAAGAATTCACCTCGGCTTTTTTTGCACCGATATTTCAGCGCGGTCAATATCGGGTGAAAGAAATACTCATGTTGGTGCCTCAACTTTGACACCAGCTGTAGTCAAACTACCTGATGAAACAATTCAAATTCGTCCACATTATTTTCTATGTATATTCAAGCTATTGAAATTTAAAATATGTTATCTATATTTTTCACAGAAATACGGATTTTTAAATTGATATGTCCAAAAATGACTTTTTCACATATGTTATGAAAACTTAAAATTTATAAACTTGATCAACATAAAGTTTTGACCACATAAGTCTATACATTGTTCATGAGTGTCGTGAAAGTTTCAGCACAAATATTGATTATTGACAAAGTTACAATAACTGAACATGGCGCTTTTGGAAGCAAAATTTGCTCGGCTTTTGCTACTGAGGTATGTTACAAAAAATACACGACACCTTTGTGAGCTTGTCCGAAGTGTTTACGTAGAATAAGTAATATTATATGTGTAATCAATATTGCAGTGAAAGCTGTTTGCTAAATACTCCAAATGGCCTTTTCGAGGTCCCTGACGTGATTAAAACGAACTAAAATGTTGTCCCGAAATCATCACGTAGTCTTGCAGTCAGATAAGCTTCCCGGGGAAACCGTTCGCGCTCATAATTCTTCATAGCCCTGTGCGGTCGATACTGTCGTACGCTGCCTTAAAATTGAGGAACAGGCGATACGCGGGGATCTTATATTCACGACATTTTTGAAGGATTTGCTGTAGACTGAAGATCTAAACTTTTGTCGAGTGCTAGTTTGATAACTTCCCACAAACACATTTACTTTTGGTGATAGGTGACATTTGGGATTGTGATAGCTCGATAGTTCTCACACTCAAATTTGTCACCATTCTCTTAGATGAAACCCCGTGTTGGATGCAATTTTGTCAAAGCGTGTACTGAAGCATCTTGGAATGGTGGTCGATGATCGTCTTAATTTTAACGCTCATGTAGACAACGAAAAGCCGGCGAGAGTGCTTAACGCGATATCAAGAATCATGCCGAATGTCGGTGGACCTAGGAACAGCAGGAGGCGTATTCTGGCGAGTGTATGGAGTATGGAGTCCCAGCCTGGCTGCAGCATTGAAAACGCAGCGAAATAGAAGGATGCTGAACAGTGCCTTCCCACATCAGAACTGGTGGACCATCGCCGAGAGATGGACCATCGCCATTTGCAACAAGGAACCGTGTTTTAGTAGGATCAGAAGTCGGCCTTTTGTGTAAGGTCGACCCTGACCACTCTCTGACGCAGTGCACGAAGACCATGTACAGGCCTCTCTGTGAGGTGAGTCCCCAAAGATTTCCCGAACCTTAAGGAAAAAGAGAACTTACACGCACACACACACACACACACACACACACACACACACACACATTTGAAGTGACTGAAAAGCTCATCGGAAGAAGACCGGTCGTCTTTGGAGGGCTGTGGAGTGGGGCAGCAGATGTACCAACGCTAGAGGGTGCAGCCAGCTACAAGCTCTGGCAAAGCTGGAAGTTATACTATCAAACGTAGATTCTACCAACATTTTTCGCAGAAAAGGTCGGGAATCCGTCATCGATGTTAGCTTTCGTAGTCCGCCGCTGATGACAAATATGTACAGGAGAGTGTGTGAGGAATACACCCATAGTGACCATGGCCAGCGAAATCCTGTCGCAATACGAAGGATTTAAAGTTGCGAGCGGAAGTGGAAGACGAAGGTCTTCGACAAGGAACTCTTTGCTGTGGCACTTCGGCTCAGCAAAGAACTCTTGAACTAAAACGTGGATAAGCTGACGAATATGTTAGTAAAGGCATGCGACGCAACCATACCGAGGAAACTGGAGCGGCGCCCAGCTTATTACCGGAATGAACAACTCAGCATGTTTCGCGTTAGTTGGTGTCAGAGCCAGAAGACGTGTCCAGAGAGCTAACACCGTAGCAGACAGAAAGGTGCACAGGGTGGTGTTCCGAGCCGACTGAATTAAAACGAGAGATAAGACTGAGCAAGACGAACTGCAACAAGGAGCTGTGCCGAACCGCTGATGTTACCCCCTGGGGCGACGCGTATCGTATTGTTATGGCGAAGATCAACTAAGCAGGTATTTTGACAGATACCATCTACAATTTATCAAAAGGTAATTGATTTAACAAAGTCAATGACATGTTCTTCCTAGAGGCTTTAGCCATCAAAGAAATCAGATACGTATTCCTTCATCACCCGTTCTTCTACTTTCATATATTCTTCTCTTTTCAGAGAGCGAGTAATGGCGTTATAACCATAAACTAAACAGGGCATTCTGTTTAACTATTCTCTCCGAGGTGTGCAAACGTCAATGCTAATGCTTATGCTAATGCTAATCTATGGCTGCAGAGCTATGTCCAGCAAAACTGAAGGTAATCGTAGATGGACTTTTCCAACAAACGTTCCAACGACGTGGCCACGTACACCGTACGACGAAGAAGAGAGAAGTAATGTTGAGGAAAAGGAAGGAAGAGATAAGTCATGTCGAGGAAGGCTTAAGGGCTTAAGGTGAACAAGGCACCCGGACCGGATGGAATCCCTAACGTGGCTCTGAAAGTGACGATTCAGATATTCCCGGCAATGTTCAGGAATGTGCTACAGAAATGTTTAGAGGAAGGCCATTTCCCGGGCAGGTGGAAAATACAGAACTAGTCACACTTGATATTAATGATATCGTTCTTTCCTTGTATTCTCTCCCATACGCGGGGTAACGATCTGTGATGATGTTGTTTTTTGAGAAGGAAAATAATTTCTCATCACCATGAGGCTCTAGGAGTAGACAGCATTTTTTTTGCTAGAACAAAGTTGTGAAGAGAAAGTATTGATAGTTCCGTTAGCTCACGGCAGGCTGTGAAAATTGAATAGTAGTAGTTTGAAATTGAGCGGAGGGCATTGTGAGGTAGTATTCCGAAACAGAAAACACAAACTTTTGCCAAGCATCCCCATGCGGGGTAGGTCAAGGCCTAAAGTAAACGCTACATTTGTATAAAAAAAGATCTTGAATTCAATAATAAATAACTGAAATACAGGCAATTGTTTTTGTTCCAGTTCTATCTGAAGCAAGCTTTATTTAGAGCTAAGGCGTAGGGCGACCCTACAATTCCATAGAAATTATGAATAGTGTTTCATTTCAAATTAGAAATATACTAGGGAAAAATCCTGGAGGGGGCCTACAGAGTTCTGGAGGGGGCCTGGTCCCCAAAGCACCCCCAGTAGTTACGCCAATGGTTCCAATACAAAATGGGCCACACCTTAGAAGCATAAATATATAATATCTTTTGGGTCAAAAATTTGTTAAATAATATTTATGTTTTTAATTTGCATCGGTTTGAACGAATTAAACCTTGAAAAGTTAAAATTCAGGAAAGTCACGCCTAGAATAATTACTAATATTGTTATTCGAAAAGTAACGGAATTTATTCGTTACTCGTTTTCTGCTAACAGTAACATTTGATATTTTGCCATCGTTGCTGACTAATTATTTACAATTTGATTACTATTTCAGTTAGGCTTTGTGCACAAATTACGTAACGCATGAAGGGGGGGGGAGGGGGTTGAGCAACCGTTACTTATTGTGACATATGGGGGAGGGGGGGTTTTAAAATCGTTACGTAACAAAATGACCAATTTGAAAAAAAAAAATTAAAAGTGAGTAACCAATTTCCATCAATTAAATTTCCTGCGTGCCAAGCAAAGTAGAAAGTAGCAAGTACACTCAGCCAAATAATCTTAAGAATTTCATAAGGTTCATCTTATGAACGATGCTTTGGAATTTCATAAGGATGGCTTATGAATAGATTTTGTTTCACACGACGTTGTTCTTGTACGCCTTTAAGCTTTCCTGATTACAAGTGTTGATACATACTAGTGGGCAAGTCATTGGACCCATAACCTAAACAATCCAGGTTCGAATCCAGGTTGCTCCATATTTTTATTTTTTCAACATCAATATATTTCATAAGATAAATTTATGGAATTCATACTGAATTCTTATAGCAAATAATCATAATGGAATCTTATGAATATCGAAAGTTTATTTCGCTGAGTGTAGAAAAGCCTGTTGAGATGGCGGATTCATCCGTGCCTTGACCTACCCCGCAGTGGAATGTTAGGCAAAAGTAACGTTCTTGATTCGAGAACTACTTTACCCATGCCCTTTCGCTCAATTTTCAATACTTCTATTCTATTTCCAACCTACCGTACACTGACGGGACTTTCAACACTTTCTCTTCATATCTTTCATTCTAGCAAACATTACTGTCCACTTTTGATGACTGGTGATGAGCAAACATCTCCTTCTACATCAAGTAGAAAAGGGTTAATTTATACTAGTTGAGAACTATGTTTAAAAATTCTGGGAAATACGTCAAATGAAAGGTTTCGAAAAAAAATCGGAACTGAGCCAAAACTTTGTTTTTGTATTATTAATGACGTTTACCATAACTGGTACACTGCACCAATTATCACTATAGTTTTAAATTTTGGTTCCTTTCATGGCCAATCGCATGTGTTTCTTATGGGAGTTGCCATAATAGAAACACATTTATGGCCAAGTGGTGCATCTGAAATTTTAAGAAAAATGGATTAAGTCTATCTTTTGATTTCCGACCAAATTCTAAAGCTTCGATAAATGGAAACGTACACTGAAAATAAATTTTCGTAAATTAGCTTTCACTTGTTTCGTAAACATGGATTATGCACATAGAACAAATGTCTCGTAAATTATATGAAACATTCATATTGCTTGTCTTCTAACAAAACGCTATCATTACACCTTTTTTGTACAATGCACAAAATTAATTTCGTGAAGAGCAGAATAACTCCTCGTGGTTGCCTTTTTTTTTTCAAATATATTTTGAGCCGATAAAGTAGAACTGTCAGTCGTTCATGCAACCACCCAAGAGCCGTTTCTTTTTTATTGGTAACAAATTACTCGTAGCTATTTGTATTGTTTTCGTAGAATGAATGAATGTTCTTTTTGTGTCAACAAATGCTTTGTGTTTTGACAGTTGCGCGTGTGGCTTTTGATACGAAGGCAGCTTCGTAAAAAGTACAAATCAGTTTCGTTGCAGAAAACAACGAATAGATTTGTTAGTCCTACCTTCGATCGTAATATAAACGAAAATTAATTTTCAGTGTACTATTTAAATGTGATCTACTAAACGAAAGGTATCTTATGACGATTTGCATCACCAATTGGCGCAATTTTCCATAAATCGTACATCTACACGCTGAGAAATATATTGTTCTGTATAGATTGAACAAATTTTATTGTTGACTCACGGCTTACCCATAATTTTTATTTATTCAAACAACACTGATTTAATTTTTGAACCAACAACAATTTGTTTTGTTTCTAAAAGCGCTGCAAAGGAGGCTTCTATTGAAAACAAAAAGCATTTATTGTTGAATAAAAAAATAAGCTTTTTGGAAACAATGCACCTCTGCATTGATTCGACCAAACCGGTTGAATTGAAAAAAAAACATTGTTTTTTTATTAGCAACCTATTGAAAATAATAAGAAATTTTGTTGAATTTTTTATTGATTGTTGATTTTACCAAATTATTTTGTTGAATCAATAATGATTTCTGTTTAAATAATTTAAAGACATTTGAATAAACTTGTTGAACTAATATTTGTAACAGTTTAAAGAACATTCATTAACCTGAATAAATGCAGTACAATGAGTGCAATATTTTTCGTAATCTTTATATTAGCTTTAAGACACTTAAATGAAATTAATTGAATGATGTTAGCAATCTTTACTAATTTCAAGTATATTAGAATTAAACATAAAAACAACAACAATAACAGTTTTTGTGATGATTTTATCATAATTGAGAAATGGGTGGGGGGGGTCCGTGAGCGTTACGTAATTAAAGGGGGGAGTCTGGTCACGCGTTACTTATTGTTACATAGGGGAGGGAGGGGGTCCAAAATCCCGGTTTTTTGCGTTACGTAATTTGTGCACAAAGCCTTATGGAAATCTCACTTGAATATACCAGCAACCAGAAAATGCAACAAATCGACCGTTCCATTTGATATTCCTACCATCGCAACACTGCCAAAGGGCACATCTTGTCTCGACATTCAAATACTTTCCACTGAAATGGGTAACATTATCGAAAAGCGTTACTATAAATATCACCTGCTCGTCTGTATCCAGCGCTGCATGACCAATGCCCGCAAAAAGTCCCAAAAACTCAATTTCAGTCGAACTTTCCGAAGCCAATCAACACCATTTGTGTGTGTGTGGGAGGATATTGGTGCTGTTGTGACTATTGCGGAAAAGTTTTTAAATGACCATTTTCCGTTTCATTGGCTTTTGATCAATTCCATTTTTCTCGTCTAGCGGTGGATGCCGGGGCCAGGACGAAAAAAGAAATCATTCGGTTGCTCGGTCTTTACCGTCCAAGCGAAAGAAAGAATCCTAAATCAAACCAGACACGTTTGCTGGAGTTGGTTCTTTTCTTACAGACTTACCTTTAGCTAAAAGGTCCTCCATCACTTGCCACGACATCGCCAGAACCTGTGTGTATGTGATTTGAAAAGTGTGCAAAGTCCTATAAATTTCCTCAATTCGTTTTGGCTGGACGCTGGAATCTATGGTCGAGGTACCTATGGTCATGGCTGCCGGTGAGAGGTGATGAGGTGAAAGAGCTGAAACTTTCTCGTAATAGATAAAAGCAGCCAGTATATTTACAGCAAAATCCGAAAGAAAGTGTTCAAGAATCAAACTAAGGAAAAGAAATTCGTTTTGGGAAAAACTTTTCAACTGTGACCTGACCGGCAATTTGGTGTGGAGAGCAAGAAGGTTCCGTGGGGGGAGGGTGGGGAAACTCTAAATACTTTTCTCTCCACATACCACTCCGCACCGCATTCACAACGATGAGAGCTAGTGTCGATTCCCTTTTTGCCCCGAATGCCAATTCTGATGTATTGCAGAGCACATATCGTTGGAAGTCCCACTGCGGAGGTGCAATTTCTATAGCCCTCAGAAAGTTGGTTATTCTTCGGTCGGTGTGATGTGGGATACCACCACATCAGCACGGGCTGGTGGTTGGCATGCTGCTCAGCAGGAAGTCAGTTGGAAGTGTACGACAATCGGAAGGGGCAAGTGTTGATGTCTGCTGTTGTCATACGCGACTAGGGACAACGTTCCGAATTCGATTGAAGACGATCTTTATTTTTTTCAATCGGTTGTAGGTACATTGAAAAAGTTTTGAATTAAATATTGGTGATATTTTTCACACGTGGTGAGCAAAAAGGTCTTTGTTACAACGGCATTCTCTAAAATTGGCATGAGTAAGCTATTTCCGTAAACTATAGCGAACACCAACAGGATTAAATCAAGATTAAATCCTGTGGCAGAAGCAGCAGCACGACCGACGGTGGGGAAATGGCTTTAATAACCATTTAAATTCGCCTAAATGTATGCCCGGCATGCTTGACATTGCACGCGCATTGCAATGCAATTGTGTGTTTTTGCTGTGAATGCATCGTCTGACCGGTCGAAGCACATACCATCCGTTCTGTTTAAAAGCCTTGCTTACGATTAAACCCTTAGCAAAGACCAGTATCATACCCTGCTGCAAATCTATTGCTGTATGATATTCTCATTTTCACAGCAAGGAAACCCCGTCTGGAACTTTTGCCCCTCGATAGAGGCAGATTTGTTCTACCATAAGGAAACACTGATCCTGCTGGCACCCAAACCCGAAGTTACTCCTCAACCGAACAAATCGAGCCTTCTATGCTATGTTTCGGTCTCAGGAACTGACTGCAGCTGCATTTTCGCAAGAGGAAACAAAGAAACATAAATTTTCCAATGCTAAAGCACGGGCTAAAATAAAAACATGAAACAGACTCAAGCCGTTCGTATGCTCGTATAAAACATACGGACCCGGTAACAGACGAAGACCAGCAGAAGAGGGTAAAAACCTACAATACAACGAAGAAATTAAATGCAAATGTGTTGGATTCTTTGGGGTCTTGGGGTTTTCTCTTTTTATGCTCCTGATGCTGTCCAGAATATAATTCCAGATGCCGGACATGAGGATCAACGAGACTATCAGTTCGAAAATTGGCTGAAAAATGTACCGCTCACTCTTCCCGTGTATTTAACCGATGCAGGCCAGAGTGAGCTCTTTCTTGTTTGTACCCAGTGGGATTTATCTAAGACGTTGATGAAATGAGAAATTCGAGGATTGAAAAGTGTTAATTGTATTAAAACAGTTATCCAGATTGTAGATGCAACTGAATTGGCTTTTATCTGCATGCACAAATCCTAACCTCAACTGACGTTCATTGAGACGTTTGAAAGATGTTCCAATTGAAATCGATTGTACTGTCTATTGAGTAGTACAAATTTAATTTTCATTTCAGAACTGAATTTATTCTAGGAGTTTTGCTGTGCTGCATTGGGTGTTTTGCGAGTTCTCAACTAGGTGTGCTGTGATTTCTGGTGATAGTGATCACTTTTGTTTAATTATAATATTCTATTTTTGGAATAGTTAATTACGTACGGAAGCTACCATCAAGTCTTTTAATCGCCTTTAGAGCCGAATAAAATTGAATAACAGCTGAAACACGATTTTAAAGCTTGACATCTGGAGTAATTCATGATTAGGGTCTAAAACGCAATGACTTTCAACGTCGATATCTCTCGAATCTCAAAACATTCTCACGATACGGAAGCACCGTCTGACAGAGAAAAAATTGCTCTATGGTTTAGTAAGATATTAATGAAGTCGTGTAATTCATGAGAGATCAAAGATTATAGTCAATATATACAATTGGCTCTGACGTCCTTATCGTGAATTTCTTGAGATATTAGCTTTATAGCGTAACAATGTCAATTATAGGGTAGCTAGCGAGCTTGGTAGGTAGCTACTTGGTTTAGCATGTTTAAAGCTCTTAAACCAGCACGGCGTTGAACCTCATCAACCCACAAACCTCTTATTTATTTATTAACGTTTGCTTTGAAAAATGAACAAAAATTGCCGATTTTTTATGGGTTTACCTTCACCCGCACTGACGAAACTGCAGCCATGCAGCATCAATCATAGTAACCCATGAGTCAGCAGACAAAATTTGACAGCTCTATCAGTCCAACTCTAACAGTGATGACAAAAACAGTGAAGCATCTCTGTTTAGAAGTGTGCGCGTTTAAAAGACGGCACCCCGCCGCACAGTGGGGAATCGCTGGTCAATAATCCAAAATACGAAATTCACGTTGACGTCTTTTTTATATTTTTCCTGTAATAATACACTTTTGAAATTTTTAAATCCAAATTTTTGAAGTGATTTGACAAAATTTGAGATCTGTGCGATTTTTTATAGTATGTCATCTATGTGTTTTTTTGCGATTTTTTGAATAAAATTATAAAAATTATATAATTCGCTAGAGCTCTATTATTGACTTGAATCAAGATAGTGTTAAAGAGAAAGTTCCTTGAAATGGAGTACAAATCTGTATCATTATTTTTTTTGAATACTATAAAAGTTTTGTAAAATTTGAATTTAAACGAAAAAGGTGTGATTTTTTTGTGAAAACCATGCTACAAAACTTTGAAGCTCGGGTTCGCCCGAGTTTGGGTTAGTTGTAAATATTAGTTTAAGATGTTAGCTATCAAATGGACATAGCCTTATGTAGCGCAGACTTGCGCAGAGTATTGATATTTTTTAAATAAAAGATAGGGTTTTTGGCCATTTGCACCTTTTTTGAATATTTGACAAGATTTATCTCTTCAGCGAGCGCTTCAAGCATATCATGTTAAATTGCTTCATCATATCAACAATAGCTATTGTCATTATGCACTACTGTTCAAGCTTGTCAACAAACTGTGGTATGACCGAGAATTTGGTTTTTGTGTGAAGATTGAACAAACTGATCGCTATTCTTCGTCATCTCATCTCTTCTCATTCATCTCTGTTCCTTATTACCACAGAGAACAGACATCCAAGCTGGAGTGCCCACCGTGTGTAAATTTCTGTAACTGCCATTTTAAAATTACAGCTCGTTTCCGTTAGTTTTGGTGCATCGTATGTTGATGGCGCCACTTGCCCACCTCGAGATTTGATAGCCTGTCAATTTTAGTTTGGTGAAACCTAGACTAGGCGGCGCTGTTTTTCCAACGGTTTGCTTTTAAAAGTTTACACAGTAAATTTGGGGAAAAAATGTTCGAGCCCGGATGTCTGTTCTCTGTGTTATTACTATGCAACTGAAAGACCGTTCTGTTAGCATCAAATCTTTATTTTGTATCTGGCTGATACTGGCTATATTCTGAGTCAAACTGTATTATTGAAGTGCTTGTGGTACCTAAAATAATTGTGGATATGGATAGTGAAAATGCAAGTAAGTTATTATGATTATTTCGCCGTAATTGACAGTCGTGGAATAATTTTTTGAAATATATGTTCTGGTCTGGCTAAACTATTTCTGATGAACACTGCTTTTTATGATATTAAAGGAAACGGATTAAAATAAATAAAACAGATATATGAAGCGATGAAACTTCAAGGGTCGCTAGAAAAGATGAAGGCAGCAGCAAATAACTGTTTTCCTTTGAATAAGGAGTTCGATAGTTTTTGGAAATCATTCAATAAGAAATTTCAGCACTCGCGAAGTAAGCGTAACCGATTTGTTTGTTATGTTGTCTCTTATAAATAACACATTTTTTTCTTACTGCAAAAAATTGCTAATGATATAGAAATGTGTGTTTAATCATGAAAATATGGAAGAAAAAACAATAAGTGAAGAAAAGATTTAAATTTTTATTTGTCTTGCCGTGTTATATAAAATAAAAAATACTAAATTCTTCGCACACTATGAAAACATACAGAATATGGTTTTAAAGGAGTTCTTTGATACAAACAACTTTTTTGTATGACCTTTTTGGTGCTCAACATAGTCATGAAACTGTTTAAAAATTACTGATTTTTTTTAATGATAAAATTATACAAATTGCTAATAAGGCAGAAAACAGTTGTTTGGGTCCATTTAAATATTATATAACACCAGAGATGGTGTAAACAAATCTGACATCACCTAACGCGCCATATTTTATGAAAAAAATGGGATGATCAAAGCGCTTTTAAAAAGCAAAATTTTTGTGTTACGTAATATTTGAACGCGTCCTAATAAAAAAGCAACCTCATTTTTGGATTCAGCGACCCAAAATTAGTTAAGAAACACGTGTTTTTATTGATTTGGAGAAATTTTTATGCATGACCAGCTTTTGCATGGAGTCGCCCCACTGTGCACCGCACTGAAAACGGACATCGTGCGGCGCTTTGTGGACGCCGGGTTCCCCCCTTTCCGGTATCTACAACATCTTGGCACTATAAGACAACAATCAGAGCATCTAATGAAAGCCCAGTTCTAGACGGCCGACAACCCTGAGCGACAAGAAACTCCAAAGGATGCTGAAGAAGAAGACCGAAGGAAAAGTGGATTAATCGCTGCGTACGCTTGGCCGGGAGGTCTGTTCCACCGGCCAAACAGTGAAAAAGTACCTGCGAACATGAACATACATGTCAGGCTGCGGTAGCGGCTGAATAAGGTGGTCAACTCGATTTTCCCGGTGTCTCGCGACGTGGCGGTGGTGATGGACGACGAGACCTATCTCACCCTGGATGGCAACGACTGGCAGGGCACTTCGTATTTTACTTCCTCCCCGAAGAAAGTGAGATCCGAGGTGAAGTTCATACATCAAGTTCCCCAAGAAGGTGCTGCTGTGGCGACAATCAGCGAGAGGGGGTTGTCAAAGCCACTCTTCTTTCGCTGCGGACCGGCCGTGAACGGGGAAATTTATAGTACAAAATGCCTGCCGGAAGTTGCATCGTTCATCAAGAAATACCAAAAGGGCGAAGACGCGGTGTTCTGGCCAGATCTGGCATGACCCATCTATTCGTAGCGATCGTTGGAGGAGATGGAGCGTCTGATTATCGATGTGGTGCCCAAGTCGGCGAACCCGCTCAACGTCCCCCAGCTGCGTCCTATCGAAAATTTCTGGGCCAACCTGAAGCATAAGATCTACTCCAACAGTTTGGCGCGAAAATTGAGGAGGAATTGATAAATAAAACGAAGAAAAAACTCAGAAACATGCTTACACGCATACTTTTGTCCGCCATGGTGAATGTTCCGGTTAACTGCCGGAAGGCCGCTCGCAAGGGCGAAGAATTTGCAAGTAAGCTTAAATCTTTCTCAGCTTTTTCTTATCACCATCCGACCAAAGTCCATTTTTTAATACAAATCGAAAAAAATTTCAATTGGCTTCTCATTTGAGATAATTGAATTGCGATGTAAAGTCAGCTTTGTATCTAGCTTTGCTAGTCTTTTTTAATGTATACCATAAACTGGATTGATGCTTTCAGAATAGCAATATGTTGGGGTGGGACGTTTGGCATATGGATGTTAGGGCAAAGGGACGTTTGGTCGAATGGATGTTTGGCTGAATGGATGTTTGGCCGAATGGACGTTTGGCCGAAAATTGTATATTGGCATAAATGTATTGCAGAGACAAGGAAATAAGAATCTAAAAAATGCCAAAACCAAAATAACATTCTCGAACGCATTGGATAGCCTCCCGAAGTATGAATATATTTCAATAATATCGTAGACTCCTGATTTTAGGTGGAAATATGTGTTATGTTAAACAGCTAGACAAAATGGATCATAATGTTTTATAATTTTGAAGAAATATGGAGTTCCTCCGAAAGATACCTTCTTTTGATTCTCTGCACATGGGCCTTCTTTGACGATACATATTCCTGTATTCGAAAGCAATCTTCTGAATCAAGCGCTTGTCCGGTTTATTACCCTTTTGAGATTGTTCCTTCTTGCAAACATGAGCAGTTCTTTGGAGTTTTACTGATCAAGCAGTTTGGAGTTCAACTGAAGCACTGCATATTTAACGAAGCATATTCCTCTATCCAAAAGCGAACTTATAATTCAAGCGCTTGCCCGGCACAAAACTCTTATGTGAGATTTTTCCTTCTTTCACACATGAGCAGTTTTTTCAGCATTTCAATAGGAGAAATGTTGAACCAATTGTGTGAATCAGCGACAAGCGACAATAATAACTTATATTTGATAATTTTGAGCTTTAAATAAATTGAGGAGGGAGGATCATTACCGATTCTAACCCCAAGAGAGAGGAAAGAGCGAAAGGGCCAGATCGAACGTGTGTCTGGTATGTGGGTCCACCTGACTGGCAGTTTAGTCCGGGTGGCCCAGGCCAAACAAACCGAACACGTCTACCCTGTGTATGTTTTCCGAGGACTCTGCAACCGAGAGAGGTACAACCCATGTGCCACCCACCGTTGACCGGCGCGCCGGTGTTACTCGTATGGTGTCTCTCCCCGTGAGGACCCGTGTACGAACGTACGTACCGCGCGTTTTCCCCCGGTGTGCAGTGCCAGTCCGCTATGATTGCCAACCCGACCCTTTTGTGTTGCAGCGTGCCTCCTCGGGCGCTGCCACGGGATATAACCCGAACAAGTGTTTTACATCTGTTGCCATTTTTGAACGAAACGATCAAAATAAACCCTAGGCAGGGGATCACTCGGCTCGTGGATCGATGAAGACCGCAGCCAGGGATGCCAGATATTTTTTTCAAATATCTGTGATAAAAATTTGAAATGTCTGGGAATGTCTAAAAGTCTGTTATATTTTTTTTTGCAAAATTAGACTTCTTTCAACGAAAAGACGTAATAAGAAAACGAGTTATGTCATTTCGCTATATGTGTGATTATGTAAACGTTTCTGCATCTTTTTCTTGGATTGTATGTTTCTTCCTAAACTTCAGGCAAAATTCCTCATGAGCTTCTTGGCAGTCACTTCTTATTTTCTTCGGCATTCACGTTCAAGAACCCAACCTTACCCTCTAGAAACATTTGGTAAGTTTTTTTTTTTTCCTGAACATAGTTACTTTCTAAACTGCTGATAAGTCCCATCCTGAACTACGAGGGAAATTTCCACCGAACTTTGGAAAAGTACTTTCCAGAATTTCTTGGAAAAGCTTACTGAAGTTGTAAGCAGTTTCTTCCTGAACTTATGAGAATTTCTTTTCTGAACTTCCGAGGAGTATTCTCCTGAACTTCGGGGATGTTTGTCCCTGAATTTCTGAGAAGTTCCTGTTTGAACTACTAGAAAGCTCCCCCAATACTTCTCCCTTGAACTACTAGAAAGCTCCCCCAAAGTTTCTTCCTGATTTATCAAAAGTATCTACCTGACCGTCTAGGATTTTCTGAACTTTGAGAAGTTCTCATTTTGAAATACTGGAATGTTCGATTCGAACCTATAGGGAAGCTCTCTAGCACTTCTGGGTAGTTCAAACTAAACTTTTGGTCCCTTCGGAACTTCTGAAAATACCTCTTGTGAACTTCTGAGTAGTTTTTTACTGAATTTTTGGAAATATTTTTTTTCGATCCTAGAGGTAGTGCCCTCTCTGGTAAGTTTCTTTCTGAAATTCGGGGGAGTTTTTTCTTGAGCTTATTCTTACCAAACTTGTGATTGGTCCCATACTGAACTGCGAGGACCTTTTTATTGAAATTTTGGGAAAGCCGTCTCCAAAACTCCTTGGAAAATTCCCTTCAATTTGTTCTTGAAGTTTCTTCCTGGACTTCTGAACTTTTGGGAAGTTTTCTCCAGAACTTTAAGGAAGTTTGTTCCGAAACGATTGGGAAATTCGTGCTCAATTTAGACTGAAGTACCCCCAATGCTCCTGTAAAGATTCAATCTGTTCTCTCAAAATCTTTATTCTGAAATTTTGAAATGTTCTCCTCTGGGCTTTGCCAGATCTGCCTAGCCTAAGGATTATTTTTCCTGATATTTTGAGAAATTATAGGTAGTTCTCTTCCTGGTTAGTTCCCATCTAAAATTTGGGACAGTTTTTTTTCTGAACTTCTGGGAAGTTCAATCTTGAATTTCTGTGAAGAAGTCCAAAACCTCTGAAAAGTTCCTAACTTCAAAGAAGTCCTCTTCCCTCCACTTCGTCCTGAAGCTCTGATAAGTCCTCTCCTGATTCTTGGAGACGTTCTGTCCTGAAGTTCCGGTAAGTATGATCTTGAACTTCGGTAATGTTGGGTCGTGAATTTTTGAAGGTTCTTCTTGCTTGAGCTGCTTGCTCCCAATACTTCTAAAAAGTTTCTACCTGACCACCGGAGAAGTTTTTTTTTCGAGGAAGTCTCTTCCTCGAAAATTATCTTCCTGAAGCTCTGGGAAGTCATCTTCAAAACTTTCCAGGATGTACCCTAAATAGTGGGTCTTTTCTTTCCATACTCTAAGGAATCTAGGACTAATTCAGGGATATATTTCTAAATCCGTAGTACAAATGTACTAAAATGATGCATTTAGTAGTACTTTGGAAAATTCAGAGTTTTAAGATTTATTTCAATAGCTCAAAACTTTTTCTATTGTTCTGTCCCCGAGTAGCAACCACCTGGGCTTTAGAACAACAAACTCAGCAACCCCTTTTTACGGTAAATTTCTTGACTTTCGTTGTGACTTAATGGCAAAGGACCAATATTACCAACGCTTTGACAATAATTTTTCACATGGGATTGAACCCTATCATAAGTAGGGACTCCATGTTACCTCGGAAAGGGCCTATACGATACTTATCTCCCGGCCCATTGTGTCTCCAAGTGGCCCACCGCTTTCGTTTCTTCAAGGATTTCTACTTTAAATGATACCTACGATATTTCAATAAAGCTTCTTACCGTATCTACAATACTGTTCAGGTCATTGTACATTTTAAATCCGAAGTTCAGAGAATACCTTTATATGGAATTTAAAAAATATTTCAAATGTCTGTGAAAGTCTGCAACCTAAATGAAATGTCTGCTAAATGTCTGCATCGTCAGAAAAGTCTGCAACAAAAATGAAAATTATGCAGATTTACAGACATGTCTGAGATAATGGCACCCCTGACCGCAGCTAAATGCGCGTCAAAATGTGAACTGCAGGACACATGAACACCGACAAGTTGAACGATATTGAACATCACATTTTTGAGTGCCTATATTTATCCATTCAACTATACCTGTGCGTGCGCGTTTCACTTCGAAGGAGGAAAAGAAACTAAGAAGGATTCCCTGAGTAGCTGCGAGCGAAACGGGAAGAGTTCAGCACGTAGAGGGTATGCATTGTCTGTATCTACCTGGTTCCGTGTACTGGAAATTTTGTCATCTGCCGCAGCCAGCGGTTACCAGTTCAAGTTCAACTAAAATGTGGCTTTTACTCCCAGAGAGGGTGCTAGGCCCGTAGAACGGCGCTGATGGTAGAAGATTTTTCCATGGAGTCGTGTTGCTTGATAGTGCAGCACAAAGTGGGAGGTAAACTCCTTCTAAAGCTAAATATCACCACCAGACCGATAGCGAACAAGTACCGAGAGGGAAAGTTGAAAAGCACTCTGAATAGAGAGTCAAAAAGTACGTGAAACTGCCTAGGGCTCAAGCCCGTTGAACTCGATTATCCGAGCGGAGACATTCACCTGCGGCCGGGCTTTGCCGCCCATGCTGTCTCCCGCGCTACACGAGGACATTGCGATCCATTACGAAACAGCTTCTGCGTCGCAAGACTTAAGGTCGCCCGACAGTAGCCCCTTGGTGCCGGTTACTTGCCCCACCGTAGCGTCGCTCAGTTCTGAAGGCCTGTGCCGCGGGGCTTACTGCACGTGGTGTTTGCAGTCGGGCGCATGATGGATTCTAGCGTACATCCGGGACCCGTCTTGAAACACGGACCAAGAAGTCTATCTTACGCGCGAGCCAGTGGTCGTCCCTCCGGAACACCAAAGGTGCAAAAAACATAACTTGAGTTGTGCGGGATTACAGGCGCGGCTCCTCACAGCGTCCCTCCATCCCCGGGTGTTGTATCTGGGATGCGGTGGTGGCTCCCTCGGAGGCCCGCCACCGTTCCACAACATACCGTGAGTGTGCAGGATGTGACCCGAAAGATGGTGAACTATGCCTGATCAGGTTGAAGTCAGGGGAAACCCTGATGGAGGACCGAAGCAGTTCTGACGTGCAAATCGATTGTCAGAATTGGGCATAGGGGCGAAAGACCAATCGACCAATTCCCTCCGAAGTATCCCTCAGGATAGCTGGAGCACGCAACGTTTCGAACTCTATTCTTATCTATATCTAAAGCGAATGATTAGAGGCCTTAGGTTCGAAATGAGCTTAACCTATTCTCAAACTATAAATGGGTACGTACCATAGCATTCTTGCATGATGTTATTGCAACGTTGACGCCAGGCCGTCCCCTGTCAGGGCGCGCCAACCCGCGGCGTAGAAGATATCTATGATGTTAGAGCGCCTACATAAACGGCGCATCATAGATACGATGGAAGGTGTTGATTGCTACAGACGGCAGGACGGTGGACATGGAAGTCGTCATCCGCTAAGGAGTGTGTAACAACTCACCTGCCAAGCGATTAGCCCTTAAAATGGATGGCGTTTAAGTCGTTTGCCTATATATTACCGCTGGCGTACAAGTGGTGCAGCGTGACCGCACGACTGCACTTTGAGACGCCAGCGAGTAGGAGGGTCTGGTGGTGTGCGTTGAAGTGCCTGGCGTAAGCGAAATCGGATCTATTCATTGTTTTCTGCAACGAAACTGGTTGGTACTTGTTATGAAGCATCCTTCGTAATTAATGGCACAAGCGCAACTGTCAAGAGCACATGTTAACACAGAAAGAACATTCGTTCATTGTACGAAAACAATACAAAGAGTTTTTTTTTATTATTATTGGGGCGTAGAATCACAGCGTCCACTGAGTTGAACTTTTGTGATATACCCCTGTTTACTATACTAATTCGCATCTTAAAGCTAGATCACCATTTGTCAAGTGTCCAGCCTAAGACGCGTCTCCCAGTCAGGCAAATTGAGTTTATAAAACCCACCACCTTCCCAGGAATTGCAGTCCAAATTTCTTTAGGTTGCATATAGCCACTGTACAGAAATTTAAGTCTGCTCTTGTACACAGCATCACAACTGCAAAGCAGATGTTCCGAGGTTCTACGTTCCATGTTACAGAAACGACAGATATCATTCTGAACCTGGCCAATGTTTTTCAAATGATATCTACTCGAGCAATGTCCGGTTACTAGGCCAGTATAGGCACAAAGAACTCTCTTATTGAGCTCCAGAAGCTTTTTACTAATTGTAACATTTGGAATTATAAACCTTTTCACTTGAGAACACTTTGTGGTGACCAACCAATTGGTCATCACCCTTTGCTCTTCCCAAGATTTTAATTCCATTTTTATGGCACAGTATGATATACCGCAGAATGGATCTGGGCCAATAAACTGTGCATTTGAACCTTGTTTAGCAAGCTCGTCTGCCCTTTCATTACCTTTCAATGCCACAGTGTCCCGGAACCCAGAATAAATTCACCGAGTTCTCTTGGCACACCTTTCGCAATGAAAGAATGCATTCCCAGACAAGTTTGGATGTACATTTATAATTACTTAACGCTTTGAGTGCCGCTTGGCTGTCTGTAAAAATACAAATATTTGCATATCTATATTTTCACTTCAGACAAACGTTAACACATTTTATTATAGTAAAGATCTCCGCTTGGAAAACCGTTGGATAGTTTCCCATCGCCACTGAGATTTCTACCCCAGGGCCGAAGATTCCTGCTCCCGTTTTTGTTCCAATTTTTGAGCCATCTGTGAAGAATTTTATGGAGCCATGACGAACAGTGGGACCTCCGACTTCCCAATCTATACGTGACGTTTCACATATGTTGTAAGGAATGTCATGGTTTTCCACAGGTTTCATCCAGTCTCCATGCATGTACATCACTGGCCCATTTTGAAAGCATTGTGAAATGCTCAGGTGACCGACTAAATCACCAGACATGAAGGTTTTCAACCGTTTAAGTCTAAGCATACTCTTTTCCGCTTCTAGTTGCACGTATTCGTGCAAAGGCAGCAGATTTAGAATTGCATTCAACGCATTTGATGGAGTGCTGCGCATCGCTCCCGTTATAGCAATGGATACTAGCCGTTGAAGTTTTGTAAGCTTTTTCTGTGCAGTAGCCTCTTTTGTTTTTGGCCACCACACAAGAGAAGCATACGATATTTTAGGACGTATTATGGATGTATAAATCCACATTATCATTTTTGGTCTTAGACCCCATTTTCTGCCAAATGTTTTTGAGCAAATCCAGAAAACACTGGTTGCCTTACCGATCACACACTCAAGGTGAGCATTCCAGTTCAGTTTGGCATCCAGTATCACTCCTAAGTATTTAACCTGTTCACTAAGATGGATCTTTAATCCTCCTAGCTGGAACGCTTTTAGACTAAACTTCCTTTTCCTAGTGAAAGGTACAATTACTACTTTTGCTGGATTAATGCTAAGGCCCTCCTTGATACACCAAGACTGGGTAAATTTTAGGGCCCATTGCATTCTTTCTGAAATGATGTTGTCAAATTTTCCCCTCACTATAATGACTATATCGTCTGCAAAACCTACAACCTCGAAACCTTTTTCCTCTAAGCTTCTTAGCAGCTCGTCTACAACTAAGGACCACATAAGTGGTGAGAGGACTCCTCCTTGGGAACAACCTTTCGTTGCCCGTATTGTAATAGACGAACTTCCCAGCTCTGAAGTGATTTTCTTTTGCGAGCATGGTATGAAGCCAGTTAATATGTTCATGTCAAAGTTTCTTTCTTCATGGCACGAGCCATAGATGAATAGGAAGCGTTGTCGAAAGCTCCTTCAATATCTAAGAAAGAACAAAGTGCTATTTCTTTTACCGATAGAGCTTTTTCTACTTTTGAAACCACACTATGCAGTGCCGTAACTGTTGACTTACCAGACTGGTAAGCAAACTGGAACTCAGATAGTGGATGCTTGTTCATGTAATTTGAATTGATATAATCATTCAAAACTTTTTCCATAGTCTTTAATAGGACAGATGAAAGACTAATGGGTCTGTATGATTTAGGATGCGCCTTGTCTTGCTTTCCTACTTTAGGTATGAAGATAACTTTTACTTGTGTCCAGGAAGTTGGAATATGGTTGAGTCTTAAACTTGCCTTAAAAATCTCAATTAATGGCGAGATCAACACTGCCAAACACTCGCCATTTTGAAGTAATGCTGGAAATATCCCGTCCGTTCCTGCAGATTTGTAAGGCTGAAAAGATCTCAACGCATTTTCTACCCTGGCTTTCTTAAATATTTTGTCAGCCAAGTCATTTGCAGCAATTTTCGCTCTAACAGACTTTTGAGATGTCCTTGTAGAACTTTTTTCACCTTCAAGTGATCCATCTCTGATTGGATCTACACACAAAACTGATCCAGGAAAATGTGTTTCCATAATCAGCTTTAACGTTTCACTAGGAGTTTTTGTAAAAACTCCATCCTCATTTTTCGGATTCCTAAGTTCAATCGTATGATCCTTTGCAAGAGCTCTCTGAAGTCTTGCGACTTCTGGACTATTGCTTATGTTTTCACACGTTAGAACCCAGGATCTTCATTAAGATTTTCTAATTTCTTTATTGTACAGGGTAAGGGCATTCCTATAGGGAGTCCAATCTGAGGTTCTTTTCGCTGTATTAAACAACCTACGAGATGTTTTACGCAGACGTTCCAACTTAGAGTTCCACCAAGGAACATCCCTGTTAGAGGACGATTCCTTGAAAGGACAACTAATATGGAAAGAATTTAAAATCGTGTCATTTACCTTTTGGGAAAATGATTCCAATTTCTGAACTGAATCAATCTTTCCACCTTCTGTAAATAACTCCGAGTTTAAATGTTGTGCATATTGATCCCAGTTTGTTTTCCTCGGATTTCGAAATGTAGAAGTTGACCTATTTCCTCCACTCCATTCGAACACAATGTGTCTATGATCCGACAATGACGTTTCCTCAGAGACTTCCCACTTTGAAATACGTTCATAAATTGCACTATTGCACAATGACAAATCCAAGACTTCTTGTCTGATAGCATTTGAAAAGGTAGGTTCGACTCCCTTATTGCATATGTCTATATTGTTTGAAGAGAGATATTCTAATAAGTACTCCCCTCGACTGTTGATATCCGTACTACCCCACACGGTATGATGTGCGTTGGCATCACAGCCAATTATGAATGACTTATTATTTGCTCTGCAGTACTTGACAAATGAGTCGATCTCAGGAGGAGGCACCTCAGGAGCATCACCTGGAAAATAGGCTGAAGCCACTATGACCTCAGTTTTTCCTCTGGTGGTAGGCACATCAACCATGACCGCAACAATGTCAATGAAGAATTCTGTAATGGGATAGCAATTCAGTGTTTTATCAACCAAAACAGCAGTTTTTGGAGTACTTTGATTTTCATCATAGAACAACTTACAGTCCTGTGTTTGAATACCCAGTATTTTTCCTTTATTAGTCCATGGCTCTTGAATTAGTACCACGCCCAGCCCCTCTTTTCTAAACCTCCGACTCATGACAGCAGATGCTCCTTTTGCATGATGGAGGTTCACCTGCAGGAACTTAGTTGGTTTCATTTCTAAGGGTGGCACGCTCTTTCTTGCTTGTGCGGGGAGCGATAGACCCATCGATGTTTTTAATGGTCAGAGCAATAAGCTCGGCATTTACGTATGGAGTAAAATACCCAGTTACACCTTTTAGCCAGTTTGCTGTAATTTGATCCTTGCATTCAAGAGACAAATCACCTTGCCTGTAGCTACATTTTGTAAACTTAGATTTTAAGTCATGTCTTTGCTCCTCTACTTTTTGAAGAGGAGCTTCTTGCAGAGCATCGAGCTGCACTGTCAAAATTTTGAGTTTTGGATAATCGTTAATGATTATTCCACTCTTTACCATTTTTGCCGATTGACCTCGATTCAAATAAAAGCAAACTCATCCTAAATTTTCCTTTTTTTTTATGTTTTTCAATTTTTTAAAAATTATGAAAATGGTATTATATTACTTTCACGCAACAATATTTATGCGCTAGCTTTTAAGCAAGTTTGAAAGCTTCCCATGTAAGTTCGAAAGCTCCTCATGCAAGTTCGCAAGCCAAACTTGCATCCAAGTTTGCAATGAGGTCTTATTCAAACCAAGTTGAATAAAAGTTTATTCAAGCTTTTAATGCCTTCTCTTACTTGCCGCGTTTTATTTTCTTTTCTTTTTCACTTTTCTATATGGCACACAGTTAATAAAGGATAAATACCTTTTTACACTGGATTTTACTTGATACACTTAACTTTTGTCACCGGTATTGCTTCAACTATAAGTTTTTCACTCACTTTCGATTTACTGATTCGTTATGCACTTGAAAAAGCAAAAATATACATGAGCCCCAAGACAAAGGTAGTGTAAACAAATCCAGTGATGCCAATACAAAGAGCTACTAATAATTTGTTACAAATTAAAACAAAACATCAGATCTACTATATCGACTCGAAATGTAATTGAAAGAAAAATGCAATCACGTGGAGTTGTCCAGCTGGTTTTAAATGTTTCTGACATAGGATTTGATCCTGTATTTTAGGAAAGAGCTGTTACTGAATTCGTGGTTGATCTCATTAGGCCATGGTGACTCGTGCGAAGATACTTGAATAATGAGAATGAAATTATAACTCTCGACAGCTCTTAATTTGTATTTTGGGATAAATGAATTAGTACCGCCCTTCCCAGTAGCAACACCATCATGCATGAGTACGATAAAAGAGAATCAGCGATTGGTTTCAATCAATAAGATTGTTTCATGCAATATACGAGACATTTGTTCTATGTACAAAATCCATGTTTACGAAACCAGTGAAAGCTTATTTACACAATAAATTTTCAATGTGATTGGTTATAATGGAAGTTGTACAATGAATATTGCAACAAAACCAACCGAAACCAGACTGACCCAATTGGTAAGCATGTTAATTTACATGAAGTGGTATGTATGATAAATAAGCATCTCGAACGATGTTCGATAATATTTTCAAAGCATTTAAGATAAAATAAACTTAAACTCATAGGTCATAAACTATGCACTTCTTGATGCAACGAGATTCTGTCATTCGAAATAAATGTTTAATCGTTCCAAGATTCAAGGAAGAGATGCTGAGATATATCTCAAATTAAGTTATACTTGTGAACTTGCCGATGGCTAGCTGGATTGATAGATTATTTAGAAACACTGCTCAGTCAAATTGTGTGTATGATTATTTTCTTCTCACAAACTAGTTTTTTAGCGATGCTTAAGCATGGTATCAAACTCGCAGCCCATGGCTTCCCTAGCAGCACACTTGTTGCAGATCCGTAGAAATAACTTCAATGGGACAAAACTAAATTATATTTTAGTCGCTGCAACCACCTAAGACAGTTTTGTGTTTCTCTCGCTCATCAACAGAAACAAAGAAAAACTGTCTCAATGACTTCAAGATCAGCCTAAAGCCAAACCACATCCCCAAAGACCCAAAACTCAAATCAGAAGCCAGAGCGTCAATTTTCACTTCAATCAAATCAACGTCTCAATGGAGCAAAAGTTTTAATTTTAACAATTTTCTCCTTGTAATTTATATTGAAATACGTGCCGTGCTTTTTTATGAGCCGAGACCACTCACTGCAGGGTAAAAGTTTCAGTTTGCATCCAACTTTGGTTCTTTCTGCCTTGCAACCAGCAGTTGTGTGTTTGTGTTCTACCCTTTCAGCCACCATCCGTCTAACCCATCGCACCCATCCACCGTATACAGCTGTAACAATAATGGCTTATTCCAAATTTACCGGAGCAAAGTGGATAAAGGCGAGCCTTGCCTCTCCCGTCCAACCAGGATTCCTTTGCCGACATCCCTGAGGGGGAACACGCGCCGATTGCAACACAAAAGAAAACCCGGAAGGAAGTTGGTTCACTCTCTCACTCTTCTCTCCTGGCGGCGGTGGTCGGGTTGTGAAAGCGAGTCGTCAACCATAGCTGCAGAGAACGAAAAAAAGCAGGGTTACAGGTATGGTTGGCGGAAGATCCGGGCACAGGAAGAAAATGTGCAAACAGAATTAAAACTTTAACTATGCATTTCCTTCTGGTTCTCCTCCGGTAGTTTCGTGTGCTGCGCCGAAGCCAGTACAAAAAAAAATGCGGACAAAGTGGATTCTGAACTGATCCACTTCAACAAACTGTGACGTAATATTTTGCCAAAGTTCGGTGTGTTGTTCCAGTTAGTTTATTTCTTTTCTTCACGTCGAAGTTGATGAACTGGATGGGAGAGAAAAAAAAGTTGGTAGGTAGGTACGATTCAAATACGATTGCAAATGATTGCTGTTCAGATGAAAATTCGTCTTTTTCCCTCGCGATAGAGGAGTTGGTGACATTCTGTTTTGTAAGGTAGGTACCGGAGCATCGGGTGTGGTGGTTTTAGATGGCAAGATTGTTGGGAAACTTGAATTGGATGCCACGTTCGTAAATGACAGCTTCATTAATGTTCTCTCATTGATTCTACGAACTTTTAGCCGCAGTTGTGTTTGCAGGTTGTAGGACTATTTGCTCGAACCGCTAAAATTGAGAAATGAGAATTGATCCAACTTAGGGAAAGAAAATGCACATCATTAGTTATATGGAACCCAAAAATTCAGTATTCTTGGTACTTGATTAGTGAAGTACTCAAGACTTGAGTTTCATAACTCCAATTGCGAATGCAACAAATTAGCAAAACAATGCACTGTGGGCAAAAATGGATTTAAGGAATTGAAAAAAATCATCGGAAACGACTGATTCTTGAAGGAAAAACTCTCACAAACTCACTGGTGCCAAAATCAGCTACCGCACAGAACTGTGTACTGAAATATAGGGCTTATGCAGCAAAACGAAGAGTTTCCCGACTATGCCATTTTGACCACTTTGAACTTCCATTCGAGAATAGTCGATAATTGTGCATTATTAGTCGTCTTAAAACTAATTACAGATACACCATCCACTTTATACCATTCCAAAACATTTTTGGCGTAGTGAAAAGATGCCAAATCAGGCCAGAAAAGCGAGCGAGAGTCATGGCTGCGTAGGAATGGTAACAATCGCTTCTTTAGGCATTCTTCCTTGTTTCCTTGTTTAACGTTCCGGTAGTGATGAAGCTTTGGCTTGCTCGACTACAGCTGCATATTGCCTGCCAAATCAAATATTTTTTTGGAAACATGGCCTTTTTCTTCGTCCTTATATGCTCCTCTAGGCCATTCTGTTGCAAGACAATCCAGGAAGCTGCTTAAAGTCTTCCAGCACATAAGTTTCATCATCCATTATCACGCAGGGAAACTTCGTCAAATATTTTCGATACAACTTGTGAACCCGGGTTTAAGCCGTCACATTCTGTTTATCATTACGGTTCGGTAGAGTTTTCACCTTAAACGACTTCATACCTTGCCGTGGTTTGGAAGTATGCACGGAAGTTTGGCACATTTTCATTTTTCTAGCCACAGTACGTACCGAAAAATCGGGTCTCTTCTGCAATACTTGATTAAGCTTCGCGTCCTTCTGGTGGTTCCTGAGATCCGTTTTTGTTCTACTCCCAGCCTTCTCACAGGCTGTTGTCAAACGTGTATCGAAAGATTTAAGAACGCTATGGACAGTGCTTGCAGGAAATCCAAGCTTTTTTAGTGACAGATCCGGAGTTTCACTGCGATCGCACACAATTGCTTTTCGCACTTGTTCTTCTTTCGACGCCATCTTCGATCTAAAAGCTTGCAGTATCACCAAGAATTGAATTTACACAATGAACTGACATACGTTCATGAGTTTGTGAAATATTTCACGCGTTGATGAAGTATTTCCAGAGATATACGTATTTAGGGGTGTCCAGATTTTGTTGCGAACAAGCCTTATTGTCCACTGTGCAATGTATTTGTAAGAAAGTTTGGGTTCTACTAAAATATATTTCAAACGATATTCTTAAATCCATCTTCAAAATTTACATTTTTTTTTAAGTTCAGGTTGTTTGTCGTGTTCTAAACACCAAGAAGTCAAAAGTTTTTTTCACATATAATTTAATGTTACTGTTCCTTAATCGAATTATTTTATTCGACTAAGGAAGATTTCTTATTGTTTTTTCATTCAATGCTGGAGACAAACGTATTTAGAAGAAGACGTAACGTTAGAAGACCAAAAACATTTACCAGCACTGGAAATGGACACACTGAAAAAACTGTGTTTATTGTAGGGCAACAGTGTGCCCCTAAAAAGACTGATTAATTTAAACTAATTGTAAAACTAGGAAAATTTAAATTAACACTTCACTTGATCATTTTTTGCCCTAAAAACTGAAAAACTTTCACTAGCAAATTCCTATCACTAGCAAATTCCGTCAAAATCCTGGCAATTGCATTCATGGCCTCCGGATAAGCATACAATTAAGCTGGAGCTCTAAATTACAGAGTAGAGATACCAGAAACGGGTTAATACTATTATGTTGTGTTGTCTACTCATGATAATGATTGTGGTTGCATGTTTCACATGACATGCGCGAATGTGTCTCGGGCTCTTTTGGGATATTTCTCGCCTCACCGCAAGAATTTGTTCTGGATGTGTGACAAATGTGCAGAGCTGTTCGGAAATTCACATCTCCGCTCGATAACAAAAGTGGCCGACGAAAAATCACCGCTAGTGTCTCTCACAGAGGCTATAAGCAATCTGCACACCGAAATAAAGCAGTTGTCGCAAAAGCCCGTGCCTTGTATTCAGTCACCATCAATTAAAAACTGGCCCCAGATCGGTCCTATCCGAGCTGCCAAACGACTTCGTGGACCTGATTTGGCACATAAAGTAACCGAATGCCAATCTGGTTCGAAGCAGCTAGACAGCAGTGTGAAGTCTGTTCCAGTCTACGCAAAGCCAGTGAACAAATATTGGCTCTACCTGGCTCGCATACGGCTGGATGTTACAAATGAAGAAGTTTTGGCAAAGGTGAGAACAAATCTTGACACTACCCAGGATCCGGAGGTTGTCAAACTGGTTGCCAAAGGAACTGACACCAGCAGCATGACCTTTGTTTCATTCAAAGTCGGACTGGACCCATCACTGAAGACAAACGCACTGAATCCATCGACGTGGCCGGAAGGAATCATGTTCCGTGAATTTGAGGACAACTCTGCCCAAAAAAGGGCTAGCACGATCTCGATTGACGGTATGGATTTCTTCAACATGCATCAAAGAAATCTCGTGCACAACCACCTAGGACGCATTCTTGATTTGTTCTTGAGCCCAATTGATCTTCCTGTTGAAATCTCGAGTTCTGTTTCACCACTCTTACCAATTGACCTTCATCACCCGCCACTGGTTGTCTGTGTACCATCTTTAGTTGATGACGATGTACCATCGCATGGTGTGAATGATAATGTTGTGCTGGCGTTAGACTATAACAAAATTGACTTCGATGCTCTTTGGGATTTTCTTTCTGCCATTGACTGGGATGTTCTTTTTGCTGGACTAAATGCTGATGAAATGGCTGAAATGTTGTGCGCTGTACTAAATGATTGGATAGACACGAATATTCCTTATCGTCGTCCCGCTGTTTCTCCTCCATGGAGCTCTGCTTTGCTACGAAAACTAAAACGAACACGAAATGCTTCACAGCGTAAACTCCGGCGATACCGTTCCCTGGCAAATAAGCGTAGTTTTCACTTGGCATGTAATGAGTACCGTAAACTTAACTCGTCGCTCTACAAATCTTACGTTTTACGGGTACAAACTCACTTAAGGCGAAACCCGAAGAGTTTTTGGAGTTATGTAAATTCAAAGAGGAAAAATACTACTATGCCAGCTAGCGTGTTTTTGAATGATGTTGAAACGTCTATAAGTAATTAAAAATGTGAAATTTTTGTTATTCATTTTTCATCAGTGTTTGCTGCGGAAAGTATTAACCCGAGTGAACTTAACTCCGCTGTTTTGGGCGTTCCATCGAACCTTGTAGACGTGGATATTTTTGAGATAACGCCCTTGATGGTAAATAATGCCATCAAGAAAATAAATTTTACATTCTCGCCTGGACCAGATGGTATTCCGTCTTCAGTGTATTGTCGCACAATGGAGCTCTTGTCGAGCCGCTCTGCAGGATCTTCAACAAATCTGGAAGGAGTCTTTGATGGTTCCGGTACACAAGAAAGGAGACAAACGTGACGTTAAAAACTACCGGGGAATCCCTAATCTCTCAGCTGCCTCTAAATTGTTTGAGATAATAGTGAGTGGTTTCGTTCTCGAGCGCACCAAATGCTACATGTCTGGCGATCAACATGGTTTCATGCCTGGACGTTCGGTTACAACCAATCTCCTAGATTTTACCACGACCTGTTTTGATCAATTGGAGAAAGGGGCACAAGTAAACGTCGTCTATACTGATCTAAAAGCAGCGTTTGATACAATCAACCATGAAATTCTGCTGGTGAAGCTTTCAAAACTCGGCACATCGGAAAGATTGACATCTCGGCTGTGGCTCTGCGAGTAAAACTTGATACAAGCACTTCTTGTTTCTTTACGAACTCGTCAGGTGTTCCACAGGGTAGCAACCTTGGACCGCTGCTGTTTGTTCTATACTTCAACGACGTATTGCTTCTACTAGAAGATGGCTGCAGGCTTGCGTATGCTGATGACCTAAAGCTGTTTTTTGTGGTACGGACTGCCGAGGATTGTACTCGTCTTCAATCGTTATTGGATCGATTCACTGATTGGTGCCGTCGGAATAAACTTATGATCAGCATTCCAAAGTGTATGGTAATGTCGTATAACCGCATCAATCAGCCAATTGTTTTGGACTATACCATCAATGGCGTCGTTCTACATATAACCGACCAGTTCAGCGATTTGGGTGTTCTACTGGATCATAAATTATCGTTTAACCTCTACCGCTCTGCTGTGATTTCTAAGGCTAATCGCCAGATAGGGTTTGTATCAAAAATCTCACGAGATTTCACTGACCCGTACTGCCTGAAAGATCCTATTGCGCACTGGTACGACCGATCCTAGAAAATGCCGCCTTGGTCTGGCTTCCTTATCAATTGACTTGGAGCTTGAGGATAGAAACAATACAGCGCAGGTTTATCCGGATGGCATTGCGTAATCTACCATGGCGTGATCCGCAAAATCTCCCGCCGTATTCAGATCGCTGCAATCTGCCGCAATTGCATACTTTGGAACGCCGATGGAAAAATCAACAAGCGGTTTTTGTTGCTAAACTTCTGAATGGAGAGGTCGACTGCTCGAGGCTTCACTCTCAACTGAACATCCGAGTTCCTCCGAGAGCATTACGGAGTGGTACTCTTCTCCAACTCCGATTCCATCGAACAGCGTTTGGAAACAACGAACCTCTAACAGCTATGATGCGAGCGTTTACGACTGTCGATGAATTTTTTGAATTTGGCGAATCTTCAGCTCACTTTTTGGCTCGTGTTTGTAATGCCCGTTTTATTTAGTTTTAAGTTTGTGTCATGTAGACAATAAGTCCGATGAACTAAATTGATTGAATAAATAAATAAATAAGAAGCAACTTATGATGACTGTGTTCCCACAGTACAGTGGCTCTGTGTCAATGTAAGAGAACTTTTCTGATCTTAATTTCCATCAACTATGATTATCAGATCAGGCTTTTTAATTTCAAACAATCTAGCTATGATACAACCAGCTGATTAGGAGCCGGCTTCCTAGTCGCCGCTGGCTCACACCGAACATCAGTTCATTGGCAGTAATCCACCGCTTAACTGGCTCACATGGGACGGCAATTTTTCAAACCTCTCGTTGTTGCGCCTTCTCACCTGCTAAGCCACCACTGGTTGCCAACTAATGAGAATATGCAACGGAAAGTGAGTTAAGAGAAATTCGAATCAAACAACAAGCTTGGAAAATCGAATTTGTCGTTTAAAATCGGACGAATTTTAGATTAAACTTTTAGAGAACGTAACGTTCTACTTCTTCTAAGGAAGTGGGTCTTTTTAATTAGATGATAACTCCATGACCTACACCCTGCATATACATATCCCTACGCATCAACACATGAGCCGTGACCAAAGATGTTTTCGCCTCAGAAAGCTCCCGCCGACGTCGACTGGTATTGGACCCCGACCTACTGGCAGTCTATTGAACTCCTCGTCGCTGCGCCTTCGCAACTGTTAAACAACTTACTGCTAAGCCACTGCTGGCTGCCAGCTGGCTCACTCCGACAACAGTTTTCTACCTTTTTGTCGTTGCGGCTAATTGGCTCGATGCAAATCAACCACTGGTTATGAATACAAGGCAGCCTATCAACTGGCGGCTCAGTTACCGTCTACTTAGCCACAAGCTGACTGCCAATCAAAATAACAACCTGGAAAATTTAAGTTAAAACATTTAGAAAAATAAAAAATAAAAAACTGAAACACTTTAAAACTGTCACTCGTAAACACGAACAAATGGCCCTCAATCCCACTAGAAGAAGTTTATTCTATGACAGATTTCGGCCTATTTCGTCTGGGACTTACAAACTTCTTTAGTGCCGAATGCCTTACTGCGGTTGTCAATCCACCGTTGGCTTCTCGTCACTTCTATTAGTTCCAAGAGTGACGAATGCATGAAACTGTCCACGAAGGTGCACTCCCCAAGCAATCAAAACTTTGTTAACATTTAGAGCAACTTGAATGTTCAAGAAAAATTGCGTGTCGCCATTCAACTCACCCTCCAAGTTCATATGTTAGTTGTTAGTTAGATTGGGAAAGTCCCACACAACAGTGAAAAGAGCAAAAAACGAGCTGGACTGTCAACAAATATGGTTACAGTGACACCAAACCGAGATGATAGGCAAAACATAACAGCCAAACGAAGACCGCGTAAATTGTACACAAGTTTGTTGACCAATTTTGATAGTGTCGTAAAAGACGAGGAAACATACGTCAAGGCTGATTTCAAAAGTTTTATACGGCTACCGGAGAACGAAAGGTTCACGGTAATTTTAAGCAGAAAAAAATGTCAAGGTGGAAGTGAAAGTTTCGTGACAACTGGCACTGTCAACCAAGATATTCATATAAAGAAATGCTTGGAAAAACGCTTATTTTGGCGGGACCGCCAATAGTGAGCAAATTGTACCCAAGGAAAAAACCCCTCCAAACTCGCCGGAACTGCGCCCAATTGAAAAATATTGGACAATCGTAAGGAGAAACTTCTAGAAAACTCAAAAAACAGTTGGAAGTAGAAATCAGTTCAAGGCAAGTTGGCGTTATGCATCAAATAAGGTAATATAATAGCTATACAAAATATAATAAAATATAATATAATATAACAGCTGTACAAAACATGATGGAAGATGTGAAACGTAAAGACCAATAGTTCGCATTTGGAAAATCGGAAGTCTAATAAATTAATTTCACTGCGTTTTATAGACAATGTACTTCAAAAAGATATGAAGTTTAATCATGTATATAATAAACTAATAATTTTGCACTTATTCATGTTTGACCGATTTTTGACGGTTCCACCCTTTACATTTATACTCCGGCCAAGACTTTTTCGGGTGGCTATTTTCAACACAGCGTTTCTTGTTCAGCGGTTCTTCATGCGTTCGGCCACAGGACAATGCTTCTTCTTTTCGAGTTCCGCAGCCATTTCGAACGAACGACCGACAACTCGTTTCTACAACGGCAAATATCATTCCTGAAAGTTGAGAACGTGTTTTTTTTTAATTTATTTATGTTTTGAATTCCTCGTACGAACCACAATGATTTTTTGACAGGAAGATGTCGGAAATTTACTTCACAAAATTTATTTCGAACGGGACGCTAAGGGAAGGTCCATTAATTATGTCACGCAGTAATGGGGAGGGGGAGTTCGGGAAAACGTGACAATCCATACAAATAAATTTGAAGGACCATACAAAAAACTTGACAAGGGGGAGGGGGGCGTTATAAAAAGTTAATTTTTGCGTGACGTAATTAATGGACGTTACCTAATGAAACAAAACAAAACAAACTGCTGATGTGGAAACCAAAAGCGACATGTGATAACTGCCAATGTGCTAAATGTAAATCATTGTTTTAAACGGCAACTTTTCACGAAAAAAAATTAGATTAAACAAACCGGTACCAACATCTGGAAGAGGAAATTTGATCTGTCATGTGTATGGAAAATTTGCGTGTGCGTGTTGTAATTCATGAGCAGTCCACATAAAAACCCAATGGTTTGGTTCCGCCCATAGGTTCTCTTCGCATATTCCTGGAGCAATGTCAGATGTTCCAAGTTCACAAACAGTTCCGCATGAACTTTTCGACAACTTTCAAGATCACATTGAGTTCTAGATGAACTAATGCCATATGGACAAGCCACCTTGTCCATATGGCACGGTGGTAAATATCCCGGTTTTGAAGAGGAGGACTGGAGTTGGAGGCTAGGTTGTAAGTATTCATGAATAATTTTGCGACTGTTTATAAACCACGTAGACCGAAATTTGACATATCAACTGCCCCATCTTAGACTTACGCCCGCCGTGACGATTCTCCATCTTCGGTGCGATTTGCTTACTGCTTATAGTTTCGTTGAGTTTCCGCTTAACTAGAGCCCTGTACTGCGGAATGTGTTTAGAAGACTTTATCCAACCCCCCCACTCCCTTATTAGTCGAGTTATTAGTACGGGACACTGAAGAAGTCTGCACATTATAGACGAAATACGCGTATCAGTCAAGATAAGCAAAGGTAGTTGGAATTAAATGGAAAATACTAATTTTGTTCTAATTTCTAGTTACAGAACATGCAGTTAATCAGTTATTTATTTTTAATTTATTTTATAAAAATAGCATAACTTAAATACAACAACAATGAATAATGCAAATGCAAAAGATACCCACACCATGGCTGCTTGAACCAATAATTAAAGCTCATTAAGTACAATGATTTCGACAAAACGTAATTCTATCCATGGAAGTTCCGTAGCTCCGTTCTCGTCGACCTTACAAAGAATTTCTTTCTGGCGTTGCTGCAGAATCTTGAGTAGCCTTATTTTCTTTGACGACATATTTGCCTTGTGGATGCTTTGCGTTGATCTGCGTTCACTTCTGCACAAAATGCAGTCCACAATCAAAGCATATGCGGCTATTATTGTTTTACTTCAGATATCAAGTCCAGTTTATCTTCTTTGAAAGTTTTCCAAAATAAGTCGACGTCTTCTCAGACCTCTTATGTATGTTCTACTTTGTCCCACCCTGCGCTATAGCATTGCTGACAGGTATCACAACCGCATATAAATAAAACCCTCTACTAAATGTTTGTCAAATGGGAGCAAGTAAACTATCAAATATCATCGCGTTCACGTATAAATGAAAATACTCAATGGTTGACATCATAAACTTACTATTGAGTTGGTACCATGCATTCGATCTATCGATGTTGTAAAAAACGAATAGAGAACCACAACCAACACGCTCAAATGACTGTCTATTTTTGGTGAAAACTAAAGGCTGCCAACGATAATTTTGGACACTTTTATTTCAGTGTAGCTTTTGAATTATTTCAGGGATCGCTAAAACGTTTCACTTATATGACAACTGAAATTTTCCACTTAATTTCGTGGTACAACAAATTTACATTCTTGTTACATTCAGTAAAATGGCGTCAAATCAAATGGACACGCAGTTTGTATGAACGGCGGTAAAATCCGGATTCATATATTTATAAATTATCGGTACACGATCTTGCCAAGTAACTCAAACTACCTGTTGACGTAGTAAAACACCGTTTTTACAGCTCCAGTTGCGGCAGCTTCAAAACTGAAATTTTATTAAATTAAGGTTACATTCGTGTGAAGTACCGAGATCAAATGGTCTTACTTATTCGGTGTTCCGACAACTATTTCACCGACAACTTTTCTAGGAATTTACCATTTGTTTTAAGATGGTACTATATGTAAAAGTATACAGTATATATCACCGAGTTTCTGTGACAATTGAAAATATAATTAATCGTTTAGTTACCCTCACTACTAATCCGGGAAATTTGAGGTTACTGAATGTCCAATGACTAGCTAAAATAGGAAAGGGCACATGATTTATTATCGACTTCTTCTGCAACTTTACCATTTCTTCACCTTTCAATACTGTTTCTTCTCTACAATCTATCCTTCGCTAATTCCACTACTTCACTAATTTGTATATCTTAATCTCCACTAGTTCACCTACTATCTTAACAACTGCAAATTAAATGTAACAGCTAATTTATCGTTTCACTTCACTCATGTAATCTTTTATCTACTTCTTTGTCTTATTCTTCTTCTTTTTAACATTTAATCTATCTTTGACACATACATATGTCTTCATAAGTCAGCTGGCAATCGGTATTGGGATTCATATCCACTACATTGTTGTGCCCAATAAGTGTGACAACACTACCGAAAAGTACCATGTTTTGTGTTTGTGATCATTTGACATCGTATGCATCTGCTGAACCATCGGAGCGATTATCGGCTGTAATATCACTGTTACGGCATACAACAAAGAACCAGAGAGAACCGGGGCATTCTCGGACAGCTTTGAATTGGTTCCCGGTTAAACCAACGCACTTTAGATGGAATTGCTTGCGGAATTTCATGCTTTCAATTCTTCCACCTCGAGCGGATCCACCAAAACAAGGATCGCCATCGCATTGCTTCACCATGATGCAGATGTAAATAAACAAACTGCTTCTCAAATCAGAGAGCGCGATGGTTGCACGATGAAAAAAAATGATCGGTAGAAAACATTAAAAGATATCAATTAAGGAGTGTATCGAATATAAGCTATCCACATACATTTGCGTTGTACGCATGTATTGGTGATGGTTTTTTATGCTCCGAAAACTGCATGCTGTGCGTTTGACTGTCAGCTTTCTTTTGTTTACTTGTTTGTGCGGTTCAAATTCTGCGTTTTCAAAATGTCGCGTATTGAAAAGGAAGTGAAAATTAAGGTTCTGGACACATGGCTAAGTGAGAAGGGTATTACTATGCAAAAATTGGCGAAGCGGTTTGGAATTCATCATGCGAGTGTTAAAACCATCATTAATAACTTTGGGGAGCACTATTCTTTGGATCAGGGAGAGGCAGAAAACCCGGTTCTTCCAACCCGAAGCTAGAGCAGAAAGTGGTATCTCTAATCATGAAGAACAAATCAATACGTCAATACGTGATTTGGCCAAAAAAGCAGGAACGAGTGCCGGAATGATCCAGCGTATCAAGAGGTGAAACCACCTGAAGACCTATAAGTAGCAGAAAATCTCGAAACAAAGTGCAGAACAGAAGAAGCGAGCAGCAACAAGGGCCCGGAAATTGTATTCGCGTCTTTTGCAGCGTCCGGATGCATGCGTTTTGATGGACGATGAGACCTATGTAAAGGAGGACTCAAAAACCCTTCCAGGTCCACAATACTTTACTGCCGTCGTTGGGGAGGGTGTGAGCGATGCGGAAAGGTCGATTCAAGTGGAGAAATTCGGTCGAACGGTACTGGTATGGCAAGCAATATGTTCCTTTGGTTTGAAGTCAACCATTTTTTACACTACCGGAACTATAAATGCGGAAATCTATCGATCTGAGTGTCTCCAGAAGAGATTGATGCCTTTATATAAGAAGCAAAGTACACCTCCACTGTTTTGGCCGGATTTAGCGTCGGCTCACTATGCCAAAACCACTCTTAATTGGCTTGCGGAAAAGGGTATCGAATTCGTTGAGAAAAATATCAATCCACCAAATTGCCCTCAGCTTCGACCCATCGAACGTTACTGGGCAATCGTGAAGAAGGTCTTCGAGAAGACTGGTAAGGCAGCTGGGAACATGCAGGAGTTCAAAAAAATTTGGGCTCAAGCGTCCAAAAAATGCGATGCAACACTTGTCCGGAACTTGATGAAGAGCATTCGATCCAGAGCTTGAAAATTCGTGAAGGAATAACTTAAATTTCATCCGGTCGTCATTATGTTCAAGTTTAACCTCGTACAATAAAGGATCAATTTTTTGTATGAATAAAATATCGGTTTTCAACATTATTTGAAAGAAAGTTTGTGGATAGCTTATTTTCGATACACTCCTTATCGATGTCGTAAAATTGATTTTTTCCACGTTAATAACTCTCGTAAGCTGGATGTAGAATTCAGAAACTGCGGTTCTTTAGAAAAGTGACCGTCAAAAGTTTGATAGCTATAACTTCGAAAAACACACGGAATTATATGTAAATTAAATGTAGGAGTGTAAACACAATGCAACTGAACTTGAGGTTTCACTTCTCGCGCGTTAGTGGAACGAAGCGTTTAACGCTCTTAAAAGTGTTTTTAAAATAAAAGTGTTTATTTTTTAGTGAAGTGAAAATGTTCCATGCCATGACAAATGCCAGTGTGGTATTGATTACGAAGGTTGCTTCTTCAAAAGTACAAATCAGTTTTGTTGCAAAAAAAAATACAGCAAATAGAATTGTTAGTCCTACATTCGATTTCGTAATATGAACGAAATTTGATTTTCATTATTGCATTCAATTCATGCATGCTGTTATTCCTTCTGGAATCGATTTTGTCCTTATGAAAACCGTTTTCAGCTCAACAGCAGGTACTAGAGATGCATCTAAATGAAAATGAAAAGAAACAACAGTGTAAGGCTTGAGCCTCTAAATTATAATTATCTGTTTTGTTACTACATTTGTTTCCTTAACAGTAAAAGTGTTTCCATTAATTATATACCAGAAGAAAGAAATAGGGTTATAAAAAAAATGTATGCTTCCTCATCAAACATTATTCGAAGAAAATATAATTAATATATGAAATCAGTAGAAATTTGGTTTTTATGTATATATCAGGATCGACTCAGAGTTCCCTGATAATTGAAGGGTTAATAATTAGGAAAGGACTAGATAACGCGATAGCTTTGCAATTTATCATATTTAGCACAACTGCCACACACAAAACAATGTAAGGAGTGTATCGAAAATAAACTATCCACAAACTTTCTTTCAAATTATGTTGAAAACCGATATTTTATTCATACAAAAAATTGATTTTTTATTGTACGAGGTTAAACTTGAACATAATGAAGACCGGATGAAATTTAAGTTATTCCTTCACGAATTTTCGAACTTTGGATCGAATGCTCTTCATCAAGTTTCGGACAAGTGTTGCATCGCATTTTTTTTACGCTTGAGCCCAAATTTTTTTGAACTCCTGCATGTTCCCAGCTGCCTTACCAGTCTTCTTGAAGACCCTCTTCACGATTGCCCAGTAACGTTCGATGGGTCGAAGCTGAGGGCAATTTGGTGGATTGATATTTGTCTCAACGAATTCTATACCCTTTTCCGCAAGCATAGTGAGCCGACGCTAAATCCGGCCAAAACAGTGGAGGTGTACTATGTTTCTTATATAAAGGCAACAATCTCTTCTGGAGACACTCAGATCGATAGATTTCCGCATTTATAGTTCCGGTAGTGTAAAAAATGGTTGACTTCAAACCAAAGGAACATATTGCTTGCCATACCAGTACCTTTCGACCGAATTTCTCCACTTGAATCGACCTGTCCGCATCGCTCACATCCTCCCCAACGACGGCAGTAAAGTTTTGTGAACCTTGAAGGGTTTTTGAGTCCTTCTTTACATATGTCTCATCGTCCATCAAAACGCATGCATCCGGACGCTGCAAAAGACGCGAATACAATTTCCGGGCCCTTGTTGCTGCTCGCTTCTTCTGTTCTGCACTTTGTTTCGAGATTTTCTCCTTTTTGTAGGTCTTCAGGTGGTTTCGCCTCTTGATACGCTGGATCATTCCGACACTCGTTCCTGCTTTTTTGGCCAAATCACGTATTGACATTGATTTGTTCTTCATGATTAGAGATACCACTTTCTGCTCCAGTTTCGGGTTGGAAGAACCGGGTTTTCTGCCTCTTCCTGGTAGCGCATCCAAAGAATAGTGTTCCCCAAACTTATTAATGATGGTTTTAACACTCGCGTGATGAATTCCAAACCGCTTCGCCAATTTTCGCATACTAATACCCTTCTCACTTAGCCATGTGTCCAGAACCTTAATTTTCACTTCCTTTTCAATACGCGACATTTTGAAAACGCAGAACTTGAACCGCACAAATAAGTTAACAAAAGAAAGCTCACAGTCAAACGCACAGCATGCAGTGTTCAGAGCATAAAAAACCATCACAAATACATGCGTACATCGCAAATGTATGTGGATAGCTTATATTCGATACACTCCTTAATTGTTTTTTTTAAATCAAATCATACCACATGGCCAAAGAAAAATAGAATATATTTTTCATAATGCAGAAAACGCCTTTTTGGCAACAGTATTTGGGAGGCATCCCATAAGCAGTATTTTTTATGGATTACTTTAACCAATTCCAGAACGGCCAAAACTATCTTGAGTTTTTAAGTGACATGACGTCAAAAAGGGTGAGAAGTACGATGGTATTATTACTATTTTTGTTTTATTTTTCAAATTAAATAATACTCATTTGAAAAAAAAAAACGGAATAAAATTTAAAAAAAAAAGAGATCTGAACTGAAGTTGTAACACTTCCACCAAAAATTATATTTTTTTATGAGGATTTCTTTCATAGCATGCTTTTTTCAAAAACTTGATAAGCAGGAGTGGTCCAATCGGCACAAAAACTTTATTTCTAATATTCACTGATAGGCAAAATAAAGTGCCCACCTCTTTGTTTTTTTCAATTTCTCTCATTTACTTGGTTCAAATTAAAGTAAACACAGTGAAGTTTTTTTTTTCTTATTTTTTTTTATATTCTATTTAAATTACACTTATGGAATACTGAAAAAACAGGAGTTTCACTTAAAGAAAAAAAAATCAATTTGTGTTGAAAAAAAACAGTGACAAAATAAAGTGCCCACTTCAAAAATCGATATGTTTTCGATAAGTTTCCATTGGAAGACCCCTCGATTGTTTATGTTTTGATATTTTGACATGTTTTGAAGCAAACGGCTCAACCTGGTGCATTTGTATACGTGATCGCATTTGATTCAATTAAAAAAAAAAAAGAGAACGCAGTGCTTTCGAAAGCAATTCCCTTGTGTATCCTAAAATTGGTCGTTCGTGATGTGCAAAACGGTGAATCGCACCGGGCTGTCGCTAAGAAGTACAGTATCAGTAAAGCAGCGGTTGACAAAATTCTTCTGAAGCTTAAAACGTTTGGATCAGTGGTGGATCGCCCTGGCAGAGGCAGGAAGCGGAAAACGGATGCGAGAACGGACACCAAGATCATGCGCGAAGTCAAGAAGACCCCGAAGGTAACTGTCCGCCAGATCCAGGAAACCCTTCAGTTATCAGTTTCCGGTCGAACTGTTCGTCACCGTCTCGTAGCACAGGGGTTGAATAGCAAACTTGCCCGGAAGCGCCCATTTATTAGCAAGGCAAACAAAGCCAAACGGCTTAAGTTTGCTAAGGATCATGCTGATAAGCCCCTAGAGTTCTGGAAAACGGTTCTCTGGACGGACGAATCAAAATTCGAGCTGTTTAACCGAAAGCGGCGGGTTCGTGATTGGTGCAGATCGGGAGAGGAGCTTCAGGAACGCCACATCCAAGGCACGATGAAGCATGGAGGAGGAAATGTGATGATCTGGGGGTGTTTTTCGTGGGGTGGAGTGGGAAGCATTGTGAAAATCAACGGGATAATGACGGCAGATTCTTACATCAACATCTTGCGAGAATATCTGGAGGTTTCGATTATCCAGACGGGCCTTGAAGAGAAGTTCGTATTCCAGCAGGACAACGACCCGAAGCATACTGCCAAGAAGACCAAGTCTTTCTTCCGGTCTTGTCGCATCAAACCGCTGGAATGGCCTCCACAAAGCCCGGACCTCAATCCCATCGAGAATTTGTGGGCGATTCTCGATGCCAGGGTTGACAAAACTGGTGTTAGCAATAAAAATACCGATTTTGACGCCCTAGAGCGCGCCTGGGAAGAACTAGATCCACAGCACCTAAAGAACCTGGCCGAGAGCATGTCGAAGCGCCTTCAGGAGGTCCTGAAGGCCAAAGGAGGATACATCAATTATTGAAATGCTTTTATTTTACTTTCATTTATGTTTTCTGTAGAATAAATGAACTTTATTTTGTCACTGTTTTTTTTTTTAAACAAATTGATTTTTTTTTCTTTAAGTAAAACTCCTTTTTTTGCAGTATTCCATAAGTGAAACTTAAAAAGAATATAAAAAATATGATAATAAAAAAAATACAGTGTGTTTACTTTAATTTGAACCAAGTAAATGAGCGAAATTGAAAAAACGATGAGGTGGGCACTTTATTTTGCCAGCAGTTTATGGATGGTAGATGAAGAAATCCTTCAAGTTTTGTGCAAATTGGCGAAAGTCGAATACACGTGTGGGATAACCCACAGGTGAGTTCATAAAAATATTCGGGAGTTCCTAAGATATACCCGTCATATGGTGTTTTAGGATTAATAAGTTTTCGTAACAAAATCACGTGGTTCTGTGACGATTTCAATGCCTTCACTTTGAGGTTTTTGTTCATTCGTTCAAATATTCGGAACAATTCATAAGCTTAGTGAACAACATTCAGTTATTTAGATCCACTAATAAACTCTCTAACGCCGTCTGCCCTGCAGAACAACCACAAATCTCATTGAAATTCTAGACATCTTCAGGCCCGGTTCACATTTGGCATGACAACCTCGACTTGTACTCAACTTATCGCCTCCGGAAGAACCCGTTTCGCAATATGCTGAGAAAATTTTCGTCCATTGCCAGATGCTCGTTAGCCTTCCCTGTCGCCCGTCGGTAGCATACGTATATAAACCATACCCAGAGCTCCCGGGTCGGTCGGTGTTCCCCCAAAAGTTCCATCATTGCAAAAGTTTAACAATAAATATAAACAGAACAATTTTCTCTCTAACCCCTTCCCAGAGTCTCATTTTTCTCGTTCTGGTGAACAAGTCTTCGAGATTCCTACACCTTCAGCCCCAGCCCCCACTTAACCGGACGTGTCCCCGAAAAACTCGGTTCTAACGCCCTTCGATGGCACCCTGCACTCCCGTCGCTCGCTAGATTCTCACCAGCAGCTTTCCCGAAAATCGAAAAAGCCACAATTCATTTTATTATTCTCCGGGAGACTCTTGTTTGCTCTTGTACCCCTCGGATATAATGGCTTCTCGGCACAGTTTAACGATGTTAAAATTTTACTCGAGTTGTTGGAACAAGAATTGTAGAATTGTGTTTCGCCAGAAGCGTGGCATAAACCGAGACGATTTTTTACGACTTCGAAAGGATGGCTTCGGGTGCAAGCTCAATTACGAAACATAGCAATTTCGAAACATAGGTAGAAAGAGTCAGTTATTCGTTATAAAATGTAAGAAGCTGATTTCAATACCACCAATACTGATGCTCTTCCAGTAACAAAATTTTAAAGTAACTCTATCATTTTTCCAGCTATCTACAAAATAACATCTCGCCACATTATCGCATCTCAATCCAGCATAGTCGACAAACCCAGCTAGAAGTTAATCAAGTCAATGATGACAATAGGTAGCCACTGCACCATTGAAGTGATGTAAAATCAGCTCTACTTCTACACTCTTGTAGCAACCACATCGGTCCCCATTGAAGCCAATTCATTGCACATCCCACTCGTTGCAATTCGTCATCATACCACACAGAGCGCTAAGCGGGTTGAAAGAAAAGTTAGCACACAAAGAGACGGAATGCCCTAAATACTAGACAAGAAGCATCACGTCCTTAATTTAGTTTAATGAGATTGGGATACCACACCACTGTCGGATACGACGAGATGAACAAACATGGCAAGAAGCATATCCGGAAATGAGAAACTATAGAACAGTTGAGACTAGTAACTTGCAGCTTGTCGTCCGAACGACATGGGAGCGTAAGCTGCTTGATCTCGCTGCTTGATTTGCTGACGTTTCCTCTGTTATTTTGTTGATACTAAAAGGAAATGACAGAAGACTGGCAGCATTCCTTTTGGAAAATCGTTGCAATAAAATTAAGGATGCTACTCCCCGTATCTTACAAATTATGATATAGCTCTAATGATGCATCTGCTGCAGAGTGCAGCTGAACGAATCCCTGTACAAACATAATTACTAATTACGAGAGCATCACATACCGTTAACATTCTTAATGAAACTTTTAAGTGAAAACTATCAAGGAATCGCTTCCGTAGAAATATTGCTATTTAGATAATTCAAGCAAGTAATTTCATTCTGCTTCGCTCGCAACGACTACCGTGCAGTGAGCTCAAATCGTTACATCGCAGTGGAGAGTTTTGCAATTTTCCGGCGGCAAAGGAGGGGGGGCGAGGAGGATGCAGAATCGCCGGATCTCGTAAGAGGAAATAGCCAACACGCTAACCCATATTGTTGGCGAGCAATCCAGAATGTAACATGATGTTGTGCATGGTCTCGCCAAAGCAGTTTAGCAGTTTGGATGGTGAATGAGTAGGTTTTGCATTTCTATTTAAATTTTACAACGTTATTTCGCTTATGGTTTTCCGGCTTTCCGAGAAATGCAAGACATGGAAATGAGGTTCTTTGCGCCCTAGCTTTTCTGCTTGGGAACAACGGGATGAGCTGTTTTCGTAGCGATGATAGAAACGTTCTTGTCAGGGAATGAATAGCTTAATCGTACTTTTAACGTTTAGTTTTCGCTTTTTCACGTTAGATTCATTAGATTCATGAGTGCAGGAGTGGCTACTCATTTCAACTCATAATTTCATTCAATCACGCATTATCGAAAAATCAGCAAACCAAACGTCCAATAAATTAATTTCCTTGCAAAGAGAGCACAATTAACAAGCACTTAACCTCAATCGAATTAACTTTCCCCTAGTCTCACACCCGAACGATGATTAACTCTTCTTTCAACGCTGATTATGCGATTTGGCTTTTCTCACTCAAATTATAGCCTGATAATCCGAGCTTAATTTAATTAACGCCTGAATGGCACACACAAAAAAAACCTGTTAAAAGTTTTGCTTACCTTTATCGCCTGTCGGGCAAGGTGAAATCTCCGCTCAGCCACAACAGCAGTGGTTGGTATTCTTAGACGTGGCCAAGTTCCGACCGAACAACAGTGCTATTTTCACAACGTCCGTCGAAGCGAAGAGGAAAAAAAATCCCATCATCACAGCAGCATAATCTTCATTCGCCTGCCAGGCCCGACGGTGCATTGTCGCCTGTCTCGTTCGAGAGATAAGGAGTTTCCGTCCTTCGTCCGGAAGCTGGCTTGGTTAAAAACATTTTCTCCGTAGACGAAACAATGACGCTGTTGTGTGGAGAGCAGATCGTATACCGTGATGACTGAATTGCCGCCGGTATCAAAATTGATTTTCTAGAGCCTTGGCATAGCGCTTGAAATGCACAGCTCTCATGCCAAAGTCGTGAGTGCAAATCTCAGCCCAGGTAAGTCAAAAAAATACTCACAAGGTGCTTAAGTGAGTACGACGGAAGATGAACCAGCATTATAATTTCGAAACTTCACCAAAATTATACATGGTAGAACTTGTCATAACCTATCAAAAGCAATGTCAAATACACCAATAAATGTTACACTGAAAAATAAATGTCGCTTATGTAACGAAATCGAAGGTACAACTAACGAATTTGTTCCTTGTTTTTTGCAAACGAAATCGATTTTTAAATTTTAAGAAGCTACCTTTTTATTCGAAGCATTTGACACAGTAATAACATACGTGAATTGTACGAAAAAGAACAAAAAGCTACGAATATCTTGTAACATATAGAAAGAAACATCTCTCCAGTGGTTGCATTAGAGATTGATAGATCTACAATACCGACCTGTATTTCTAGGAAGAGCTGTTATTGAATCCGTGGTGGATCTCACTAATCCATACACTGAAAATTAGTTTTAGTTTATTTTACGAAATCGAAGGTAAGACTAACGAATTTATTCGTTGTTTTCTGCAACAAAACTGAGTTGTCCTTTTTATGAAGCTACTTTCGTATGCAATGCTACACTCGCAACTATCACATCACGAAGCATTTGTTGACACAGAAGAAACATTCGTATAATGTACGAAAACCATACAAAGAACTACGAATATTTTGTTACAAATTAAGAAGTAACGTCCTCTGGTGGTTGCAAAATTGACTGACAGATCTACTTTATCGACTCAAAAAGAAATTGAAAAAAAAGAACATTCGTTCATCTTCCAACTACCACCGACCAGCATCATCATCATCATCATCATCACAATCGTCATCATAATCATCATCGTTGAACTCCACGTCTAGCCGGTACACACGGCTCACATCAATCATACATACACGACCAAAAATTGAACTCAATTTGAGAGGACACTTTACTCAGTCGCATGGGAACTGTGACTTAACTTCGTAAAAAAGTGGAGTCACTCATAGACTGAATAACTCCACTTTTTACGAAACTTAGTCGCAGTTCCCGTGCAACTGAGTAAAGTGGCCTCAGCGAGTCCGCTCTCTCATAGCCCAGAATCCAAAGCCTATATTTGGAACTATGTTTGGAACTATACAAATGTGGTGATAAAATAACGAGAAGATTAAGCACTAAGTATGTAGCTCCTGTATTTCAATTAAAAAACGAGGAACGGTTTAGAATTTAAAATAAATGTGTTATGTAATTCTTACTTTAAATTCCCACCTATCCTTCTAACCGTTACTTTGTTATTCCTATTCCTCCTAATCACGGCAATCTAGCACGATCCATATCAAGTAAAATACTGGTCTGGCATATTGAAGTTATCTCCTTAACACCTATGCAACAGTGATGTCATCTCGCATTTCCATTTTAAAGCAAACGAGTAAAGGAGATGATTAATTTCACACTGTCTGGCCTGTGTTCTATGCCATGAAGCGTCAGGCTGCAAGGTTTGTTTACCAATATTTCTGGTGAACACGCTAAGACAAGAATACGAAAAAATCGGTAAAAAAAAAATACCGAAAACCGCACAAAAGTGCAGATACTGAAATTATCGTTAAATATGGATTACCGAAATTTCGGTAATGTTGGAAAGAAGGGAAAAACACATTTCATAACAAATTAAGGTAAAATATAACGATAAAATTTGTTAATCCACTTTACTTAAAAAATAAGTAAAATCAAACGTTTTCTTTCGGTAAATGATACCGATACTTGAGGTTTTGCTACCGAAACCTTATTTCCGGTAATCTTATTTTAGTGTGCACGTGCTTATGTATATATTAATATACAACGCTTAAGCATATTAATATGTAACTCTTCACTCCTAGGCAAAAATGCAATCACCAACTGTCATTATGTACGTAATACACTATTGAGTATTCCTTACTCCTTCTCTCCACTGCTAAATCTTATTTGATACCCCGCTACTCCACCCGTCTGTAGTAGTGAGAGTTTGTAAGGAATAATATTTACATCAAGTTAGGTAAAATTATACAAGCGTGATACATGATACAAGAATTGAAGGCAGCGCAAACATGAATTGTCATTTGTTATCTATGCAAAAGTAGATCACAGTGAGCCACGATTTAGGTATGAATAAAGGCAGATGCCTGAATGCGCAGCCGGCAATCATGTGGCGAACGTTAGAAGTAACGAACCTTTAAGCAGCAGTACCACTAAGGTAACGGAACGTACAACCATGGATAAGGCTGGAAACCTCGGAGACGAGCCAGCATCGTCTGTACGTATAACCGTATCGACACTGGCCATCGTGGTCACTTCACGACACCGTCTTCCCGAGCAACTGAAAAAAATAGACAATCTGTGATATTAGAGTCACCTTGCACCCCAGCACCTATACCAATATGTATGAGTACGATAGAAGAGAAGCAGCGAATCTTCTCAAAATTCATTCAAAATTCAAAATGTGGATTGTATAGAAATCACTGACGTTTTATTCACCCCTATTTACGCTTTCTCGTAATATTGAAAGCGGGATTCTCTATTTCTTCATGATTCACATTACGTCAAATATTAGCCACATGTGAGGCTTACAATTTTGCAAGGAATATACAGAACAGGCTACCAATTTGCCGTAACAAACAACGTTCACTTTGTATACTTATTTTCTTTTATAGTCTATATATGATATATATTGCATGCACCGAATTATATTTCATTGCGTTAAAATATTTAAATACTGGGATGGGAGGGTGCATCAGGGCATCATTGAAGTTGCAATTGGACAATGGAGTGGACAGCCAACCGGAGTCTAGGAGGGGATGTGTCTTTCATTTATGATTGGTACATTCCACTCCAACACTTGTAATGAATTTGACGCGCCTTTCTCAAACAAACCATCTAGTGGAAAGCTTAACTGAATTGCGTATTTTGTTATTCGTTTTATTGGAACATACTCCTGGAAGGCGATTCTTCTATTCCCGCAGGTTTAGCCTAAGTGCTTCTGCTTACGGGCCTGCCCAACCATTTTTGGCCCTTCATACAGCAGTTTGTTGAATTCAGAACGAAAACAAAGCATGACCTTTCTGTTAAGTGGAACCGCATGCAGGGCAAGGCCCACGCTAGGATGGGGGCTTCCTACATACATACATACATTCACATTACGTTAAATATCCAGTATTCTTAATTTCCTTTCTCGTTCAGAATATGGGAAATTCTAGCGTACAGAATCATATATGCAAAGATCGATGCTCTTCAAGCTTTTTTTCATAAAACATTATTTTTAAGCGGCAAAACGACGAAGGGAACAAAACAAAACTTGGATAAGAATTATGGGGCAAAGGATCCGTCAGATTACACCGCTAAATATTGGTTTCGAGAGATTCGTGGTGGCCGCAACTCCAGTACCGATCAATTCCGCAGCGTCAGGCCCTCCGATGCGGTTACGGAGGACAATGTCAAAAAAGTTCATGACATGGCGTTGGCTGACCGGAAAGTGAAGGCGCGTGAGCTAGCAGATGCTATAAAGATTAGTACTGAGCGCACACACCATATTTTGGGTGAGATTCTGCATATGAAAAAGTTATCCTGCCGTTGGTTGCCGTGCATGCTCACTCCTGACCAAAAACACATACTCGAGAGCACTTCGAAACTTGCTGATGCGGAATCGGAAAGACTTTTGGCGCGATTGATAACTGTTGATGAAACCTGGATCCACTATTACACATGAGTGCCCGGCAATGGACTGGAGCCGGCACGAATGCTTCAAAAGGGTCTAGGGAGGCTCATTGTGTGTAGCGAACATTCGTTGATCTTCCAACTAGCACCGATCCGCATCTTTATCATCATCATCATCATCATCGTCATCGTTTTCATAATCGCTGAGCTCCACGTCTAGCCGGTACACGCGGCCCACATCGTCAACCAGCAGAAGCAGATCAATAATACATGTAAGATAACTTTGTTTTGTTTATCTCTCTCTACTGATGTACCCGGCTTTAATTATATTGTGTATTGTGTGTTCAGTGCATTATATCTGTACATATATTTTTATAAATTTGCGTTTGTAGTTGAGCGTTTAAAGCTCCCACCGGTGAAGTATGTTTTTCGTAAGGTTACAAGATTGCGAGCCTATCCAGCTGATACAGCTTTATCAGTCCTAATCGAAGGTGTGGCCACCGAAACGAGTTTAAACCCTACATCCTGACGCAAGCGGTTGGTCGAATTAAGAACCATCTGCTTTCTCCGGTGAAGATACTGGATGCGCAAAAACTAGGCACAGTATCGATCACTAAGGGTGAAAAAGAGGTTTATATCAGGCTCGTTTCGTGTGACCCTCCCTGGCTCAGCCCTCCCGTAAAACATCAAGTTGGGAAAACTTCGACTACCTGTGCGGTTGTTTGTACCACGGGTCATGATCTGCAAAAAATGCAATCAGATGGGTTGCCACTCTCGGATCGATTATCCGAATTGTCTCTCTGGTTCCTCACCAGGTGTGAAGTTATGATCCCCATAGGTAACCGAAAACTTTGAGAAGCTCCTTGGGTTGAATCCTCAAACTCGCTTCATGGCTTTGTATCACTTGTACATAACACAGCCCTTCGCCGAATATTCCCAATGGTGTTTGCTTCTCCGACTTCTGCAGTTCGGTTCATTTTGATTTATCCATGAAGCAGGAGTTTCGTTGAATCAAGGTCCTATGATAGCTCTGGTGATATTTGCTGCCAAGTTTGGCCAAGTTGATTCAACTAAATCATTCTTCACTGACGGATCATTGATAGAGAAGCAGGCAGACTGGATTCGATTACCAGCCTGGTCTAGGAATTTTTCGTTAAGGAAAATTTCTCGACTCCCTGGCCTTAGAGTATGATTCTACTTGCCAGACAATCATAATAATGCAAAAATGGTACCTGGCATCGAAAGCTCTCAATTAATAACTGAGAAAGTGCATTTATAAAACTAAGTTGAGAGCAACCAATAAGCAAAACTTTTGAAAGCAATAAACTTGAAATGCTAAGTAAGAAGAAGAAGAAGGCAGGCTTTGGTATATACAATGACATTTATAGCGCCCGTCGTACACGGACAGTCTCAGTTATATTGATGATATTCGCTCTATAAGGCCGATAACGCACTCCTTGTATTTTCTTAGTAAAATACAGGAGCTTCTAAGTACTTAATCTACGCGATTTCATCATCACCTCTGTATGGGTTCCTTCTCATTGTAAGATTCTGGGCAATGAGAGAGCGGATTTGCTTGCAAAGATGGGTGCTATGAAAGACGATATTTATGATAGACAAATCGCCTTCACTGATTTTTTCCTGTTTTCGTCAACAGTCACTCGTTAGCTGGCAGCATTAACTGGGTGAATGAGATTTGGGGTGATGGTGCCATTCAATCATCCCAAAGGTGTCGAAGAAATCTTTGTTACACTGAAAATTTATTTTCGTTAAATAGGTTTCACGCGTTTCTTAAACATGGATTTTGTACATAGAATAAATGTCTCGTATATTGTATGAAACATTCATAATGCGTTTTATCTGGTGAAATGCTATCATTGCACCTTTTTGTAAAATGCACGAAATGAATTTCGTGAAGACGAGCCAATCGCTGTTTCTCTGTTATACCGTACTCATGCATGATGCTGGTGCTACTGGTATGGGCGGGAATAATTTATCTATCCCAAAATTAGAGCGCTGTCGAGAACTATCACTTCATGCTCATTAATCAAGCTTATTCTCACAAGTCAGCATGGACTAGTGAGATCAACCACGGATTCAGAATCAGCACTTTCAAAAAGTTCAGGATCGAATCCCATGTCAGAAACATTACAAAGCCGCTGTACAACTCCACGTGGTTGCTTTTTTTTGTCAATTACATTTCGAGTCGATAAAGTAGATCTATCAGTCCTGCATGTTACCACCAGAGAGACGTTTCTTTTTAATTTGTGACCAAATATTCGTAGCTCTTTGTATTGTTCACGTACAATGTACGAATGTTCTTTCTGTGCCAACAAAAGCTTCGTGCTTTTGACAGTTGTGTATGTGGCATAAATTACGAATGTATCTTCATGATAAGTACAAATCAGTTTCATTGCAGAAAGCAACGAATAGATTTGTTAGTTCTACGTTCGATTTCATAATATAAACTAAAATTAATTTTCAGTGTATTCTTCGCACGCGCATTTATACCGTGTTGAGCTGAGCGACAGCAATCTCTGTGAATGTGGACAAGGTTGGCAGGATGCAAATCATTTTTTTCTATGTTGTGCTGAGCATCGTGGAGTCAGATCTGAGCTTTATGATTCCCTTCGGGCTCGAGGTAGATAACCCAATATACCGGTTTGAGATATTTTGGCTGTACGTGATTTAGAGTTTATAAAACTCATTAATGTGTTTTTGACTAACATTAGCCTTAAATTGAAGTTAGTTCAAGATGTGTTTTAGTTTTTTTTTTTCTAGTTTCTCGACAATGTCAAATTCAAAATTACAACAAATGTTAGATAGTTATGAGTTATGATCAGACGATTTAGTATTCAAAATAAATGTGTTTGTAAACCTCTCTGCAAATTCCCGCCTGTTCTCCCACCCGCCTGTGAATTGTTATTCCTATTGACCTCGAGAATGCCACTAGTGATCAGTTCTATATCCCTAACTTTAGCTATAAGATAACTTGTGTATATCAGGGGTGCAAATAGAAACCGCCCGTTTTCCAATTGATAGCGCCACCAGTAAATATTAATGAACAATTTCGAATAAAAAAGGCCTCACTGTTAGACAAGGCATCTGTCAACAACTCCGCTTCATGGCATTTGTTTATTTTTATCGGCAAGTCGAAATTTGAGTCATATAAGCGTCATTTGCGGGAGGTTTTGCTTTTTGGTTTTCATTCGAAAAAATGCGCGGCAGTAGTGCATCGTATGATTGCTGCAGCTTATTATGAGGCTGCAATTGTATGTATGTATGTAAGGTAACCACCATCCCTTCTACGACCTTGTCATGTATGCAGCTCCACTTAATAGCAAGATCAAATTGAGTTACCGGTTTGCATTCACAGTAACGCTGTATGAAGGGCCAAAAACGGTGGGGCGGACCCGTAAGCAAAGACACTTACGCGAAACCCGCGGGAACATAAGATTCTCCTTCCAACGATACGATCCAATTCGCTAACCAATACCATTAAGCTTTCACGGATGCTTATTGAAGGCGCGTCATTCACGCTGAAGTAGAATTCGCAATCTATCGAATCGTGGATACGAAAATGTTTATTCCCTCCTAGACGCCACTCCATATGTCATACCACTCCATTGTCCAATTCCAGCTTGAATGATACCCTGATGCTCCCTCCCTGCCCAATATATATTCAATGTCATGTAGTAATATATAAAATATAGTGAATATTAAACTGATAAAAAATACAGTGAATGATTATTATAATGATATTTAATATAGTAAGTAAATGTAACAATTCCATTTGTAAACCTGAAAATTAAGACAATATAGTAGCTATGAGAAAAAATAAATTGATTCAAACATATTGTACAATACTTGGAATATCCATGGATGATCTGAAATTATATAGCATATGAAGAATAGTAAACCGAATATTTCGAAGTGCTGTTCCGTTTCTTTGAATTACAAAAACTTTTTGTCTATAGCAAGTAGTACTATAGCAATTTTTATCAAATGAATTTAAATGCAATAATACCATATCATTTAATATCATAACATAAAATAAAAACCTCATCGAAAGACTTCCGCTGTTGCAGCTTCGATAAAATTAATATAGAATTTGTTTCCATAGTTATAGTCAAATAACATAATATGCGTAAGTATAATATATATATATATATATATATATATATATATATATATATATATATATATATATATATATATATATATATATATATATATATATATATATATATATATATATATATATATATATATATATATATATATATATATATTTATCTGTTATCCACTGGTTTGTAACTGATAAAAATATTAGATATGTTTTAATATCCTAATAGTCTTGGAAAAGCTGAAACAGCAAACAATTAGGAGAAATAAATTTTATGTAAGCATTAATAATGCCAAAAACGTAGATTAAGTAAAACCAGATAAAAAAAAAAGTCCGATAACTCTTACTGGTCTGGATCTATAAATGATAGGAATAATAATGATAATAGGAAACAGGAAAGCAATGATTATAAATTATATAGTTTTGGTGAATAAAGGCCCAAACGCAATATGGACGGAAGCGGAACGAAAACGGCAAGTTTGACAGTTGTTGTAAATGACGTCGATATATTCAATTGGAATCAACTTGAATCTAATCAGTTTTCTATCCGACTAGCAGGTTTAGTCAGATTGGGCTATTCCGCTGCCGTCACCGTTCCGTTTCCGTTATAACTCCGTTTGGGCCTTAAGGGAAATGCTTTTTTGAGTAGAATTTGTCGTACATAATGCTTCCTACATTTTTTTTCAGTGTAAATGGCATAAAATATAGATAAAATAGCGAAGGGATGTTGTAGTATAAAATGATAATACCAATTTTAATTGTATTCACATATCTACAGATTGTGATCCTGCTGCAATTGTAGACGGGCCCGCTCATGCACTACTACCCGAGCAGGAGACAACAACATATGAATACCTAATTTTGATCTTGATAACTGGCCCTGGCATCAAAGAGCCCAGACTACTTCGCCACATCACGAACGGAGATATTCGGTTTCTTCTTAAATTCTTTAATCACTTTCTTCCTCTCCGCGACGAAACGAGAATCATGGTTACCTCCGAAACCGACCTTTCTCTTTAAAGTTAAGCGCTGCTGAAAGTTTTTTAGCACTTTAGTAACCGTCGATTTTGCGATTTTTAATGACTTGGCAATATCGCCGTGCGACATATCTGGATTTTCCACTCTTTTGTCCAAAATTGCTTCGCGCACGCGTTCTTGATTCGACGCCATTTTACTGAATAAAGGTTACGTCTTCATCATAGCACACATACATTAATATTCATGTAGAAGTGATCGGATTAGCAAAGCGTACACGGAGAAGACTGCATTAGGGCATTTCCGACGACTACTTTTTGGTGTGCACATTCTTTAAGAGGCAAAACACCTAAGCAAAACTCCCAAGAATTGCAAGCAAAATATCTCTCGAATACCAAAACTTGTTATTTTGGATACCTGGGAATACTTGAGAGGTATTATTTTGGTATTGTCTTACCTAAACTTGGTATTCGCAGAACATTGTGAGAACAATCCCATGGTATTACCCTCAGGTATTCCACCCCTCAATCCGAGCTCACAAATACCAAGACCCGTTATCGAGTTATTTGGTCCTGCACGGGTTACCATAGATAAACTATCATAACCACCGAAAAAAATAAAATACATTTAAAATAATTTAAAAATACTTAGGAGTTCATTGGATGACCTGAAATTTCAAAGAATAGTATATCTACAATATCGATGTGCTGCTCCTATAGTGGAAAAAATAATTGATGTGATATAACCACAATGGAACTGACTCTTAGCTTCGGGTCATGGAATCCCTACTGAGCCCTTGCGGCACGTCAAGCCGGCCAGTTCAGCGCAAGGAGCTTATTATGAGGCTGCAATTAGCGAAAAAACATGTCGTGAATGGTTTCAATTCTTCAAAAATGATGATTTCAGTGTAAAAAACAAGGGATGTCCCGGAACGTTGAAAAAAATTAGTGATGAAGATTTTACTGCAAGAAGATTCATGTCAAATGCAACACGAACTTGCAGATGCAGTGGGTGTGACTTGATAAGCCAATTCACATCCTTTGGAAGCATTGGAAATGATCAAAAAGCAAGTAAATTGAATACCGCACGACTTTAAGCCGAGAGACGTCGAGAGGCGTGTTTTCACGTGTGATATAATAATGAAAGCTTGGTTCGGTATAGTTGATTCGATTGAGCCTGTTCAAATAAATAAAATTTGATTAAAAAAAAAAATGATTTCTGCCCACCCAAGCAGCTACACCTACATGTATGAGTACGATCTAAGAGAGGCCGCGATTGGTTGGTCTTCTCAAAATTCATTTTGTATAGTGTAGAAAAATCAATAAAGTATTATTTGGCCCTATTCATGGGCGTTCATGATATTGAAAGCGGGATTATCCATTCGTTCATGATTCAAAGTACGTCAAATATCCAGTGTTCTTGATTTCTTTTCTAGTACAAAATATGGAAAATTCTATCGTTCAAAATCATATACGCAATGGTCGATTCTCTTCATCGATCTATTTATTGGTTTGTTTTATTTTTATTTGTCTAGCTTATGAAATCTTCATCCATACACACTTTTCTAGTATCAAAAAAATAATTTAATTTGGGTTGAGGTACAGTACTGGACAAAATAAATCATATTTTCACTAGCCTCCAAAACGCATTACATGTTAAATTATTCTCCTTTTTACAGATACATCTGTGGTATGCATGGAAAAGTTTTACTAGTTAGTGTACGAAACACAGAAGCTAAGACGTAAATCATCAAAAGTTATTATTGTTTTACCAGATAAGTATTCATCTATAAATCGATGTTTTTTTCTTGGATAAAATAAATCACACACTTCAAAAACCGGATTTCTCGATGGTATTATACCAGCAAGTTTTAATATTTTGGCAGCGCTTCATTCTTTGACAATTTTAGTCACAGCGTAGACGTGGTGTTTTCCCGCCGAACTTAGTTCCGTGTGTATTCAAAAAGTTTAAAATGTCCAAGAAATAGATTTCGCTTGATGTCAGAAAATTGGTGATTTGCTATCGCAAATATGGTCTTTTGCTCTGGAATATTGCTTGAAAATACTCAGTTTCACTTTTTTAAAGACAATAATGAAACAGATATCAGGAGTGTGCACTTAAAAACTTTGTGGGTGTACATCTAGAATATGTCTATGTTGGTTATCGAAGCAGATGAGCTAACAGGATTTATTGAAAATCGTATCACGAATTTTGAGTCCACATGTTTCATATCACCTTCGTTTGCAACATTAGCAGGAAAGACCATCAGCGTTTGCTTGTCCCAATCAAGTTCGATAACGCCTCCGATATCGTCATAAAGTACTATACACCGTCCATCGTAGCCTTAGTCGTTCTAGTAAATTTTCCATTTTGTTTCCAGTTTTATTTATAAACATCCATAGTTCTTCGTGATCATTGTTATCGCACTTGGCCTTTGAATCAACGAATAAAGGATGCGTAGGTGCTTGACATTTGTCGCACATTCAGAGATCGCTCGGTACTTTCTACAGTCCATCTTATCTTTGTTTTAGATATTTGCCGGATTATTACTCAGCTTTATCAGTTGCTGTTTCCCTTGATCCTTGATCATATCACTAATTACCAATCAGACCAAGGCCGGTGTGGCCTCTGCTGTATACAGAAGTTGTCTCCATTGTAATCGGTTCGTGGCTGTACCTCACCAGCCTCAATGTCTGCAAAGAGTCCGCAGGTCACCTTCTACTTGATCCATTTGCACAGGGCTGTCGTCCGACATTCTTACGACATGCCCAGCCCATCGCAGTCGACCGATTTTAGCGATGTGTACGATGGGAGGATCTCCAAGCAACTGATGCAATTCGTGGTTCATTCGTCTCCTCCACGTTCCGTCTTACATCTGTACTCCACCGTAGATCGTACGCAGCACCTTCCGTTCAAAGACACCAAGGGCGCATTGGTCCTCCACTAGCAATGTCCATGTTTCGTGGCCTTAGAGAACTACCGGTCTAATTAATGTCGTGTAGATGGTCAACTTTGTAGTTCGGCGAACTTTGTTCGATCTTAGCGTCCTTCGGAGTCCATAGTAGGCACGATTGCCAGCCCTAATGCGTCTTTGTATTGCTCTGCTGTTCATCATAGCCATTACCGTTTATGTGCTGCTACAAATCTAGTTTGAATTAAAGCCTGAATAATGGTTGAGGGAAAAAATAAATTAGACATTTTTTGTGTCTACCTTGCTTTCACCTTCCTCTCATTGACAGCATGTTCTCCAAATTCTCATGTTAATGAGTGAAGCATTTTTCTCCAAAAAAAATATAAAATATTCTCGAACATGTTTTGAAGACCGTTTGAACAAAGGAATTAAGAGGAAGAACATTTGTCCTCATTTAGAAAAAATAGAATCACTTCATTGCCTAATTTTGATAGTGTCCGCAATTCGGAGCAAAGCGGTACTGCATCCCTCAAGTTCCATCCAAGGAGATGGTTTGTACCTCATGCAGAAAATGCGGAAAGGCGAGTAAAATCGGTTAAGGAAACAAGCGAAAATGTATAATTTAATTACAACTTTGATGAAGTGGTGGTATAATTATTTATGAAGTTAATTAGAATTTTAATTAATAAATTTGCATAGATATTGTAGGCAGCCTTCGTGGTCCTTCGGGTTTGGCTTTTATTTTTGTTTCCGACAACTCTTTCACTCTCGTTGTCGGTTCGGTTTTGTCTAGGGTTGGTATGGTGCTATGCCGATGATGTGAACGAAGCGAACAGCAGTAAAAAATTTAACGAGTTTTGTCTTTTGGTTTCTGGAAACATCCAGAAATGCTACATAGACAACGGAAGCGGCAATATGTCTTCGGCAGGCATTTTCAATATTTAACTTCCATTGTCTTCAGAGCTTTCACTACCCAAGATCTTGATCTCAATGGCCGTATATTGTTAGCCTCTGTTATGTCGGCTTACCTTCCTCCTGCCGGATCCACAACGGGTCAGACTTTAGGGAAGAATGTCGACAGATTTTCGCCAAACTCTTATGAAGTTCACTTCCTATGGAAGTGGCTCTGTGCATCGAAAGAGCAAGGAGCAAAATATTCACTTCTTTTCCGATAAAGCACTTTGCAGAAAAGTTCGAAAAGCCCCCGATGAGAGGCTTCGAACAGCAGTCGATAGTTTGGTGGAAAACTTTGGAACAGTGCGACAGTGTGAGGTCATAATTTACTTCTATGGGGTAGTTTTTATAATTTTTTATGTTAACATGCCAGAAGTATGAATAGACCGCGGAGGCATATTCTAGATGCTACGAACCAACGAGCAAAACAGCATTTTGAGACAACACACATCTGTATGACCGAAAGCATGTCGACGGATAAAACCATCCACAACGTGTGCTTTATTATTACGGATGCCTATGTGATCGATGTAGATTAAGAGCACAGAATATGATGAAAAATTACGCTGGTGCTGCGGGTGAGGGATATTACTTTGCACTGTGCAATCATCGCAAACACACATTTCCCACTATCCAAATTCAACAACTCAATTTCCTTCCCATACCAGTAAAATACCCACCAACTGTTATCTGTCATCTCCATTGTTTTTCTCAACCGATTTCCACAGCATCATCCTACTTCGAAAATGAAAACCACCAAGCTACCAAGCCTCCGCCTCTTGGTCGGGATGCCGGGACAACGACGAAGACGAAAATGAAAAATTATAAAACAATAAAGACTATAAATTAACGTGATTGTTTCGCACTCGTATGGAATTTGCTCGAGAAGGTATGTCCTCTTTATCCAACGCAACAACAGCTCAATGAGCTGCTTGCCTGCGTTCCGTATCGTCGTTCAGCAGAGGAAAAACTTTCCCCTTCGCATGCCTCTATATGACGGTTTCCTTCCATCCCACGTTGTCGTTCATCCTCCGGGGTGTATCATCATCAGCCGAAGAGGCCTTGCCATGCAGTAAATTATGCAAATTTCTATACCGTGCCTCTTCCGGTTCTCTCGTTACTCTCCTGCGCGTTCCGTCCCGAAAAACAACGACACGACGAAGTACCATTATGAGGTAGCACGGTGCACTGGGACTTCTGATCACACTACAGGAGCAACGTTGTCATGCTTCCAGCATTGTATTTTGTGGGAAAAGATTTCCGCGAATACACACACAGCCACCCGGGAAAATGTGGAAAATTTTCAATATTAGTCACAAAAGACAAAGCATCGTCAAACAAGGGCAAATCACACATGCTTTCTTCCCACTTCGAAAAAGGGTGCCGAGTGTATCGCCATTAATTCGTTTAGTCTTTGATGCACTCTTGGCGGAAAGCGGAATGTGAGGCATGGAGCTAACCGCTCCTTGGTTTGCTTCTGGTTCAGGTCCAAAATGCATAATTTATGTTTGGTGCTGGAGTGTTGCAAAACTCATTTCACAGTCGTTGAGCAAAGAGTTTAGCATTGGAATAAAAAATCGCTCAAAACTTAACTTTAACAGCCACTGAAAAAGAAATGAATTCTAACAGGCGCGTAAAATTTCCCCTCGTTTCATTCCAAGACAAAGAAGGCGTAAACAACGTAATTGTTTGCAAATATTCACATAACCGGCTAGATTCAGGCGTTATCTGGCTTAAATTTACATGAAATATCCCATTATGTTTCTGCCAAATCTAACATTTCCTATATGTGCATTAGATAACGTAGAAAATTCAATGTTTTTTCTACATTTTTGATCACCCGTAGCGCTTGATGGGCGTGTCCCAAGAGCGGCTCTCTCCCTATTGAAACCCCATTTCCTCCCAAGCAACATTGTAAGTTTTATCGAAGTTTTAAAGCACTCTTTAAGTCTAAATCACGGTCTACAGAACCATCATAAAACCAAAATTGTTGCTTGGGCTGTGACACGGGTCGTGGTTGTCTGCATGTCTTTTAAGTATGTGTTGGACTAACCATAGGCGTAGCCAAGGGGGGGCAGGGTGGTGCCGTTGCCCCCCCCCCCCCCTAACTTTTGATTTTAGTTTTAGAATTTTTATGTTTTTTTTTATTTGTATTATATATTTTTAATGTTTCTAGAGATTGCCCCTTTGTCTCAATGAAATAGCACAAAGTTGTCTTGATTTTGTGACAAGATGTAGTAAAAATGTGCAACAAGTTGACATCCGTGAGATTTTTTTCAAATAGTGACGACTGAAAATTTTATAACACTATTTTCCCTTTAATTAAGAATACAACCTAGCTAACCTAACGTATCCAAAAATATATCTCTAACCTGTAATGGTAACTATTTGACGAGCATTGACTGCTTTTTTCTCCGATAGCTGAAACTTCAAAAAACATAGTTCTAATCAATTTTCAGTTCTTGGCAATCAACAAACTGAATATTTAAATCAATGTGATAGCTTTTGGAAGCCAAATAATACTTCATAAAGAAACATAATTCATAGTTAGAAAGTGTATGAACGGAAAATATTTATTCAACTATTCATGATATGGGCCAAACCGGTAAATGTAACATCGCTAATCAATGTTTTTCTGTTTCACGGTAATGTAGATTCGTATTATTAAGAATACGTTTTAATTATAACTTTTAGTTTGATTCAGTATTTACAAGTATTGTTTCTGTATCTAAGAGATTTCAATAGAGCATATGCTACGATATTATCCGGGCAAGACGAGACGGCTCGTATCCGATTTTCGAACCAGTCATTTAATAAGCGTGTGAAAATGCAAGACAGCATAGCAAAAGGTTGCAGTTGTCTTATCCTATTCAAAGATTTAATCCGTTTCTATAAGCATGAGCAAGATAATGAGCATGATTGTTCGACCGCGGTTGCTACGTCGTTGCTGCCAAATCAGCTGTTATTACACAGAGAATGCGTAGGACTAGCATAACTCCTCAATATATAAAAAATTGTGTTCTCAAATTAAGGCAATAATTGGCGCCTGCCACTAGAATGTTGGATAACATGATTGGGTTCTTTTTAGTAAACGATAAGCTGAATTCACGCGGCGTTTAGTTAAATATTTTAAGAGTACCGATTTCTGATTTGAACCTTTTTTATATCAACAGTAAGGATACTATTGGAGCGACTCACAAAATGGAATAGTGATATACTTGCCCCAGGGTATGGTGGTACGGCGAGCATGGCAAACCAATATTATGGATTAAAATTAATTGTGATCCCCACCACCGGTCCACCTTGCTGGTAGTCCTCCACATCTCACCAGGAAGCATTTTTTTTTTTTGTTTTTCTGTGCAACCTCGATCACTCGCATCGCCGAATTATAAATTACCGAAATAATACGAAACGTGCCTTGCCTGATAACAAAATAGTTCGTAATAAAGCATCGACACAACCGTTCACAGCCGATGCTCGAAGCAAACTTTTTTTTCGTAAACTTTAATTTTTACAACTGTGTCAAGAAAGTAACAGCTTGTTAAGAACAATTTTTGCGAATCAATTTTAAATTGCGAAATAGAATACATACATGAGCACTCTTTTACTGTTTAGCATGACAATGGCATAAATCAAGAATAAGATGATTTGGTTCATTGACAGGAAGTTCAGCAATCAAATACATACCACAAAAAGTCGAGAACACCCGCTTGAACCAAGAAGAAAGCTGCTATCAATTTCGATATTCATTACTTCTTATTCAAAATTTGATATTGAAGAATAGCAAATAGAATGCATACTTATTTGTTATTGAAGAATAAAATTACCTAAATTATTTGCTGAATATTCGTGAGCAACATTTTAGTACAAAAACAACGGCTTGCTTATAATTGCGACTTACTTCGGTCCAAAAGTTATACTTGATTTTCCTGTTTTGATAATATCAGATAAAATAATTAAATTAAAGGTAAGTTGAGAGGGCACAAATCATAAGCTATAAGCCACTAAAACTCGAAATGTATGTTTGTTCAAAGCATACCACTTATTATTTGAACAACCATAAAAAAATTGTTCTATCGAAACGTTGTGAGTACGGAGAGTGAAAAACTGTGTTTTAGAGGTGTTGTTTTGTCAATTTATTCTCGTAAATAAGCTTTCAATTGTTTCATCAACATGGATTTTGTACATAGAACAAAAGTCTCGTCATTGTATAAAACATTCTTAATGGTTATCATATGCTATCATTAAACCTTTGTTAAGCACGAAATGAATTTTGTGAGGATCAACCAATTGCAACTTCTCTTCAATCGTACTAATACAAGTTGGCATTACTGCTTGGGTGGGCTGGAATAATTGATTTATCCCAAAATAAAAATTAAAGCGCTATCAAGAGTTATAAGTTCACCATGAACAAGTGAGATCTTGCCATAAAAGCCCGAACATCATGTCAGAAACATTAAATATGCTGAACAACTCCTCGCTGTTTGCACTTTTTTTTTAAATATCATACTGAGTCGATATAAAAGATCTGTCATTCAATCCCGCATTCACCAGAGAGACGTTTCTTTTTTATTAATAAAAACATATTCTTAGCACCTTGTGTTGTTTTCGTACAATGAACGAATGTTCTTTCTATGTCAACAAATGCTTCGTGTTTCTGACAGTTAAACGTGTGGCATTAAATACAAAGGTAGCTATTTGAAAAGTACAATTCAATTTTGTTGCAGAAAACATCAAATAGATTTGTTAGTCCTACCTTCGATTTAGTAATACAAGCGAAATTTAATTTTCAGTGTGGGTGAGAGGAACGTGGAGGAAGAGTACATTTTCAGTACAAACTGTTAACAAACCCGGTGTTCCTATACAAAATTCAACTTCACTGTAAAGTGAATATTTCGACACACTACAGTACTCGCTGGTGCGGTTCAATTTTGAAGCATGTGAAAAATCGAAGGTTTTTAAAACCCTGTTTATTCTTTTCATTCTAGAACAAATTTAGAATAGTTTAATCTTGTTTCCGGAATCGGACGGGTATTGTAAAATACTTTGAGTTCTCATTCAGAGTAGAGAAGATAATCCAACCGTCGTTCAGGAGAATTGTCACAAAGTGAGAGCTTGATCCTTGCTCCACTGGGTGGAACTTGAAAATGCCCCTGCTCTACTGGTCAACCAGGCGTTGAGTTGTCCTTGTTAAGTATTCAGTGTGTGCAACCACTGGTTGAAAACGATGTAATATTCTCTCTCTCTCTCTCTCTCTCTCTCTCTCTCTCACTCTCTCATAAAAGCTTGCCCTCCCCTATTTGAAATCCTGGCTACGCCTATGGGACTAACTGCTATGCTATGGTAATTTGTTATTCAGCATTTTAGCATAATATTTTGATTTAAATTGTATTTCTGAACTTCAGCTACTATTCCATAGTAAAAACTTTCATTTCGCTGAAAATCAGTAAAGGATTCTATTAAAATATTTCAGTTTAAGACATATACTCGAAAAAAAAGCATCAGATAAAAGTGTTCGCCAAAAATCTATTTCTAGTAAACTTTCAGGAAATGAACTAATATATATGATGAAGTTAGCAGAAGCAGATAATTTCTCATAATTTCTCGGTGCATGCTAAAAATAAAACCCAACAGAGGGAGATAATTTCTCACCCGTGTTAGGCAGTATTAGGAGACGGACAAATCACTAGAACTAGAAACAAGCAATAGGTAGTATAAGAGCCCGATCAGTAACATAACCTTTTGTCAGTCAAGGGGATTTCCCCCCTTGCCTATCCTGCAATGGGTAGTATGACAAAGGGTTATGTGCCTGATCGTATACTACCGTTCAAATGCCCTCCGCTCGTTTTCAATCTTGTATTCTTTCAATTTTCAAAGCCTGCCGTTACTCTATACGGAACTATCAATACACATTCTCTTCATGTCTATTTGTTCTAGCGATAAAATTACTGTCCGCTCCTAGCGCTTCACATGGAGATGAGAAATTATCTGCTTCTGCTAACTTCATCAAAGATCGTTACTTCCACGCTGGGGAGAATCCAAAAAATAACAATCAAAAGTGTAATGCATATGGATTATGTTTCGGCATAATTACTTTATTCAGTTTCCTTTCCATCGCTGGAAGCCCGCATCTTTCCCTTAAGACCCCTCATTACATTTTGTGCAATGGTGGAGCCGACCTTTTTGGATAAAGGCTTTGGCCTTCATTATGGCCCAAAATCTTTCCACCGCTCAAATCTCTGGTGAATTTGGGGGGTTGGCGGTTTTTGGTACAAAAACAACGTTATTGTCTCTGTACCAATCCAACGTCGATCGTGCGTAATGGCATGATGCCAGGTCCGGCCAAAATAATGTCTCGCCTCCGTGGGCCCGCAGGATTGGCAACAGACGCTTATGGAGGCACTCGGTGAGGTAAATTTTGCTGTTGATGATACCCGTTGTGATGTACGGTTTACTCAGTTTACCGCATTGGCATATGGCCTGCCAGAGCAAGTATTTTTTGGCGAATTTGTTCGCTTTGTTCTTCCTTATGTCTTCCGGAACATCAAACCGTGATTTGGCAACGTAGAACTCCAGCCCCGGTATTTACTTTGCATCTGCCTTGATGTAGGTTTCGTCGCGTGTTTGATCACGCCGGTACGGTGCCTTGCGGACCTTGAATACAGGAAGCCCAGCTCATTTCATGGTTTGCTGAACGAACCAGACGGAACCCTTTGCCTTCAGAGCCGCGCCGCGAATCAAAAGGTTCGGATTACACTTAAAATAATCCACTTCCAGCCCGTCACTCGGTCGTCTGGGACTACTTAAACGCATTTTTCCACCTGAGACACAGTTGTATGGGTGATTCCCAGTTGTCTTCCGGTCCATCTCATAGTCGCAGTCGGATTTTCCATGACGGCGCGCAAAATTCTCCGGCGATTTTCTTCTTGTTTCGATGACATCTCAAAAACCACTGAACCGATTTTGCACATATAAACAATTCACTCCAAACTAGTTTTACCCAGATTTTCATCAATTTTTACCCACGGACAAACAAGTTACAGACGGATAAAAATAGTGCATTTTTTTTCGAGTACAGGCCTTAGGGTGTTGCTATTGGATATACCATTTGTTTCACAAAGTCATCAGGCCTTGCTCTTCTATCACTCAAGTTTCTATGTTTTTTGTGTGACTAGAGCGGCGTACGAGGGGTGTTCCGGATCAGTTTTTGTAGAGTAGTTTGCTGAGTCACAAAAAAAATCGAATTACTTTGTTAATAAAACTGATATTCTTTGTCTTTCAGCTTTTCCATGACTATTAAGATATCAGTTGAAATAAACCACCCACACTTGTTAGTGGCCCCAACAGCATCCTTATTGTTGGTTTGAATCTGTTCTCAAACTCGATGCTTCAGCGTATTTTTGAATCCTACTGAAATAACCCCCCCACTCGTGTGAGTGGCCCCAAGAGCATCCTTACTATTGGTTTAATTCGGTGTCAAAAGTTGAGGAAATTTAAAATATCTTATTCGCTGCTGACGTTAAATGAATTCAGCACACCGTTTACCGAAACGGATCCCGCTGCAAACCTAACCATTTTATCCAACATCCCAGTGATTTCTGGTGAAAGTGCAGTGGATTTCGCTGCTCTTTTTTCCTCTGTTCGAGACATAAACAACTGCGACCAGTAATTCAATATATTGCCGTATATCCCGTATCCTTTGAATAGTGCATGCTAAGTTACTTCATCAATATTGAGAAATGATGAAGTATTCAATGTTGTTGGCGATGAATAAAGTTTTATTGAATGTTTCCGCTATTTGAAACCTTTGCGAGTGACAGCAGCCTTTATCAGTCAAAACTGGATTCATTGCAAACAAAACAAACAATGACTCCAATACTGACCATCAGAACCTTAGTCCTAACCAATTCAAACTATAGAATATCATATATAAAATGAGAATTCACAAAAATGAAGACTAAGCATGTTTTCCTTATTCCAAGCTTATCCTCGGTGGATGAATCCGAGTATTGTCGCTTTTCACAAGACATAAAATGTAATATCGGCCACTCATCGTCGCCCGGCTGCAGTAGATCCGTGATACAAATAAGATAAGTTTTTGTTTCCTTCTCTTCTGAATACAAGAAGAGTAATTTTATAGTGTGTGTGAGTGTGTGAGAGTGTGTGAGAGAGTGTGCTTAGGTTTAGTTTGTTCTTCTGTGTTTAGTTATATATAGATTCAGTGGTTGAGCGTCATAAATTCCCACGAACGAGCCATGGATGATTTATCGCAAGATGAATCATCTATGGCGCAAAATGATGGGGTAGCTCATACAGTTACCCGATCACGTGCTTATCCAGACAGTTCAACTGGTCCATGGGTTGTCTATTTTCAGCCCAAATCGAAACCTCTGAATGTCTATCAAATTTCGAATGATCTGACCAAACGATTTTCGGCCGTGACCGAGATAATTAAAGTAAGACCGAATAAACTTCGGGTCGTTGTGTCCAACCTCAAGCAAGCTAATGAGATTGCTGTCTCCCAGCTCTTTACTCTAGAATATAGAGTGTATATCCCAGCTCGGGGTATTGAAATCGAAGGTGTGGTCACCGAAACGAGTTTGACCCCTGAAATCCTGCTGAAAAGGGGGGTTGGTCGATTTAAGAACCCCCTGCTTCCCCCAGTTCAGATATTGGATGTGCGCCAACTAGGCTCAGTATCGACCAATAGGGCGAAAACAAGTTCACACCATCAGACTCGTTTCGCGTGACCTTCTCTGGCTCAGCCCTCCCTCAATACGTCGAGTTGGGAAAACTTCGACTACCTGTGCGTTTGTTTGTACCTCGGGTCATGATCTGCGAAAAGTGCAAGCAGATGGGACTTACAACCTCCCATTGCAGCAATAAGGTACGCTGCTCCAACTTCGGGGAGAAACATGAGGATGACGCCTGCGCAGACAGCGCACCAAAATGCGCTTTCTGTAAGGGCACTCCTTCTCATGCTCTCTCATCGTGCACGACGTACAAACAACGCGGGGAACAATTAGAACGCTCGCTAAAACAGCGTTCCAGGCAATTTTTCGCCGAAATGGTGAAAAAAGCCTTACCATCACCCGATGTCAAAACAAATCCCTTTGCTCCTTCGTCAGATGACGAGTCTGACTTTGATTCGGCTGAAGAGGGAACATCGTTCACTTTTCCGGAAGGTGCTTCAAGGAAGCGATGACGCGTCCGCCCACGGAAAGTTGCTGAGCCGGAGCCCAAAACCAGCTGGCCCATTTAAAAATAAGGTGGAAAAAAGGAAAAAAAACAATTCCTCCTGGTTTCCGTAGTACTAACTACTCCTCGGACTTTCCATCTCTCCCGGGGACATCCAAAACCCCTGAAGCCACTATTTTAAGAACAGAAGCCCCCTCCTCTAGTTGGCTGTTCTCATTTGATGACATTGTCGAAAGTATCTTCAAGTACCTCGAAATTTCTGACCCTCTCAAAAGCATAGTTTTGACAATGCTTCCAACAGTGAAGACTTTTTTGAAGCAATTGACAATTAAGTGGCCCCTCCTTGCAGCTATCATTTCCTTCGATGGATAATTTTCCAAATGAGGTCGGGGATTTGATCACTGTTCTACAGTTTTCGAAGTTTAATTCCTAAATTGAAATCATTCAAATTTTCAGCTCACTATACCAGTTGTGATGTATTCGCTCTTTGTGAAACATGGCTCTCTTCTGAAATCGATCTTCCTTATCATGATTTCAATATAATTCGTCTTGATCGTGACGATTCACGTGGAGAAGGAGTACTTTTGGGGATCAAAAAGTGCTACTCCTTCTATAGAGTGAATTTTCCTCCCATTTCAGGTATTGAATTTGTCGCATGTCAGGCTGTTATTAAAAATAAAAGCCTTTGCATTGCTTCCGTTTATATTCCTCCAAGAGCCTCAATAAACCGAAAACAACTTTCAGATATTTGTTCGGTTCTTCCTGCTCCTCGGTTGGTCATGGGAGATTATAACTCTCACGGTACAGGCTGGGGAGAACTGTACGATGACAACCGGTCTTCCCTAATATATGGCCTCTGTGACAACTTCAATATGACAGTACTTAACAATGGCGAAGTAACACGTTTGGCTGGTCCATCCTCAGTTGGCAGTAGATTGGACCTCACACTTTGTTCAAATTCATTATCGTTGGATTGCACATGGAATGTGATTCAAGGTCCCCACGGTAGTGATCACTTGCCTATACAAATTTCGATTGCCACCGGGTTCAATCCGTCGGAATCCATCAACGTCGCGTATGATCTTACCCGTTACATCAATTGGACAATGTTTAGGGCAGCAGTAGATGAAGCCGTAACGACGGTAGTAAGGCTTTCACTACTGAAAGAATATAACTTCCTTTCCAACCTGATCTTAGACAGCGCGCTTCAAGCTCAAACTCGACCAGTTCCAGGAACGTCATTTCACAGGAAACCTTCTTCTCTATGGTGGGATCAGCAATGCACCGAGGTTTACCGAAAAAAAGTCCGACGCGTTTAAAGTTTTCCGTAGACGTGGAACACCTGAGCACTTCGAAGTATACACGGCTCTCGAACGGGAACTTAAGAGCCTCATCAAGGCCAAGAAACGCGGTTACTGGCGAACATTCATGAACGGGCTATCGCGCGAAACGTCAATGAGTACTCTTTGGAACACGGCGCGAAGGTTGCGTAACCGAACTACGAACAACGAGAGTGAAGAGTACTCGGACCAATGGATCCTCAAGTTCGCGCGAAAAGTTTGTCCAGATTCTGTGCCGGCACGGAAACACGAATTCGATAGATGAGATCAGCCAACCCTTTTCAATGGTAGAGTTCTCTCTCGCACTCCTTTCGTGTGGCAATACGGCTCCAGGGGCTGATAGGATCAAGTTCAACTTGCTTAAGAACCTCCCAGACGTCGCTAAGAGGCGCATGTTGAACTTGTTTAATCAGTTTTTGGAGCTAAACATTGTACCGGATGATTGGAGGCGGGTAAGAGTTATTGCCTTTCAAAAACCTGGTAAGCCCGCGTCCGACCACAACTCCTATCGACCCATCGCGATGTTATCTTGTATTCGAAAGTTGTTGTAGAAAATGATCCTTTTCCGTCTGGACAAATGGGTTGAGACGAACAACCTGCTTTCAGATACTCAATATGGTTTCCGTAGGGGTAAGGGAACGAACGACTGTCTCGAGTGGCTTTCCACAGATATTCAGTTAGCTTTTGCTAAAAAAAGAGCAAATGGCTTCTGTATTCTTGGACATAAAGGGGGCTTTTGATTCAGTATCTGTTGAAGTTCTTTCAGATAAACTCCACGCTTGTGGCTTTTCACCATTAATGAATAATTTTTTGTACAATTTGCTGTCAGAGAAACAAATGAGCTTCTCTCATGGAACCTCTAAAGCTTCCCGATTTAGCTACATGGGTCTCCCCCAGGGATCATGTTTAAGCCCACTTATGTATAATTTTTATGTCAAAGACATTGACGGTTGTCTAGGTGACAACTGTACGTTGAGACAACTTGCAGATGACGGCGTAGTGTCTGTCACGGGACCCAATGGGGTCGATCTGCAAGGACCCTTACAGGACACCTTAGACAACTTGTCTACTTGGACTTTAGAGCGAGGTATCGAATTCTCTACGGAGAAAACTGAGTTGGTAGTTTTTTCTAGGAAGCATAACCCAGCACAACCGAAGCTTCAAATTTGGGGTACACCGATAGTTCATTCTATGTCATTTAAATATCTAGGGGTCTGGTTCGATTCAAAGTGCACCTGGAGATCCCATATTGAGTATGTGAAGCGAAAGTGCCAGCCAAGGATCAACTTTCTCTGCACAATTACCGGAACTTGGTGGGGAGCTCATCCACAAGATCTTCTAACGTTGTACCGGACAACGATTTTGTCGATTATGGAATACGGTAGTTTTTGTTTTCAGTCAGCGGCTCGGTCGCACATCATCAAACTGGAACGCATTCAGTATCGGTGTCTTCGTATCGCGTTTGGTTGCATGCACTCGACTCATACCATGAGCCTTGAAGTGCTGGCTGGCATGTTGCCACTCTCGGATCGGTTTACAGAATTATCTCTGCGGCTCCTCACCAGGTGTGAAGTTATGAACCCACAGGTAATCACAAATTTTGAGAAGCTCCTTGAGTTGAATCCTCAAACTCGCTTCATGACCTTGTACCATTTGTACATAACATAGGATGTCAGCCCTTCGCCGAACATTTCTAATCGTGTTTGCTTCTCCGATTTCGACAATTCGGTTCATTCTGATTTATCCATGAAGCAGGAGCTTTATGGAATCCCAGAGCATCATCGTCCTATGATTGCTCCGGTAATATTTGCTGCAAACTTTGGACAAGTTGATCCAACTAAATCGTTCTATACTGACGGATCTTCGATAGATGAGTCAGTAGGCTTTGGAATATTTAATGAAATTTATAGCGCCAATCGTAAACTTCAAGCTCCCTGTTCCGTATATGTTGCTGAATTGGCGGCAATACACTTTACGCTAGAAATTGTTGCCTCATTAACACCAAATCAGTACTTTCACGGATAGTCTCAGTTCTTTAGAGGCTATTCGTTCCTTGAGGCCGGTAAAGCACTCCTCGTATTTTCTCATGAAAATACAGGAGCTTCTAAGTTTTTTATCTTCGCGTTATTTTATCATCACCTTTGTATGGGTCCCATCTCATTGTTCAATTCCGGGCAATGAGAAAGCGGACTCGCTTGCAAAGGTGGGCGCAATGGAAGGTAATATTCATGATCGACAAATTGCCTTGAACGATTTTTTTTCCTATTTTTCGTCAACAGTCACACGTCAGCTGACAGTATAAATGGAGTAAAGGAGATTTGGGGCGATGGCAACATTCTATCATCCCAAAGGTGTCGAAGAAATCTTGGTTTAGGGGGATGGATGTGGGTCGAGACTTCATTCGTGTCATGTCTCGCCTCATGTCCAATCATTATTCTTTGAACGCTCATTTATACCGGGTTGGGCTGAGCAATCTCTGTGAGTGTGGACAAGGCTATCAGGACGCAGATCACGTTGTTTGGTCTTGTGATGAGCATCGTGGAGTCAGATCGGAGCGTTATGATTCCCTTCGGGCTCCCAATGTGCCAATTCGAGATATGTTGGCTGTACGTGATTTGGAGTACATGAAACTCATTTATATGTTTTTGACTAACATTAGCCTTAGATTGTAGTTAGTTTAACCTGTATGTTAACTTAGGTTTTTTTTATTTCTGTGTTTTTTTTCTTTTTCAAAAAATGTTCAAATAAGTGTTTAGATAATTTAGAATTCAAATTTAATGTTTTATGTACACCAAACTTTAAATTCTCACCATCTTTCCCATCCTTAATTTGTAATTCCTATTAACCTCGAAAAGGCCGCGGATAATCGGTTCTATCCCCCTAACTTTAGTTTTAAGATAAATGGTGTATAAAAATATGAAAATTTGGCTCTGTAAAGTTGATTCGATTGAGCCTATACAAATAAATGATTAATAAAAAAAAAGTAATAAGGACTTTCATATGTTCCATTGGCTATAAAAACAAATATGTTCTCTAGTTTGAATTAATTCTGACCAGGGTTCGGTGGTAGATCTGATACCACGTAACACACCACGAAGAGTTGATCTACCAGCGTTACGGCTTCCTAGCGAGTATCACGTCAACACATTCCTATCCTTTCCTTATTTGACCTGCTTTCGGGCGAGGCTGGCGTCGGTAATGCCTTAGCTTGACATCATCATTTTTTACACATTGAGGTAGCATACATCCTAAATGTTTAAAAACTCCAAGGCATCATCTGTTGGTTCTCTGTATAATTACAGACTGACAACTAATGTAAGTAGCGGAGGTCTCTTATGCAGCAATGGTTCATTCGTTCAGTCGTTCAACTGGATCGAAGCTGTGCGTACCGGCAATTAGTCAGTATTGTATTGGCAGCTGGCGGTGACAAGCATCCTGGAGCGAATACTGGTGAGCGAATATTAGCCAGCTAGCTGATGCCTCAATCGCTTTTGGCTATGCAACCTTTTTGGTTATGCAGTCGTGTGATGGGCAGTCGGGTAACCAAGCCAGTGGTGAAATTGTAGCCCGCCGGTTGGCGCAATCACGAAGTGTTTGTGTTTGATCTAGTTGGTAGCTATCATTTGGCAAGGCGCTACGTTGAGTGGAATGAACGTTATAACCCAAGTAGAAGACTTGTTTCCATTCGGTTGAGATAACATAAATATGACTTGCCAAGTCATAATCAAGTTACCACAACTAATTATGACCGTAGTGTGCTACTTGGGGCCAGCCACCATCATCATCGCTAAGTGAGTAGAAAATGCATTAACTAGCAACATTAACATGGCCAGTTACTAATAATTAGCAGAGAATCAATTTCAATTATCTGCTAACAAATGTTGTAAATATAACACTAGTATTGTTGGCTAATGAACTGTCACGCAATATTAATAGAGATGTGAATATACAACAGGTCCAAAGCAAATGGATCAAACATGGATAATTGAAAATCCGTAATTTATAGGACTTCTTAATTAATTTTCCCAGTTATAGAGTTTTTTTTTTTATTTTGAATTTATCTAACATATCATTCCAAATTCTTGTCATTTGGCAGCCGGCGGTGGCCGAAATAGTTTCAGCTTTCCCTTCGTCGCATACCTTAAATCTTGGGTACTTTTTAAGAAGGCTAAAAGTCCTCTAACTTCTACAACACAATGCATAAATCAAACGTTTGCCAATGATGAAATTTTGAACGAGAGATTAACAGTAACGAAAAAACTTAGAATCATCCATTTCATTGACAATGCGAATAATCAAATTCCTAATATTACGTAAGGGAAGGTCCATTAATTATGTCACGCAGTAGGGGGGGGAGGGGGGGGGGGTTGAGAAAACGTGACGATCCATACAAAAAAAATTTGAAGGTCCATACAAAAAGTGTGACAAGGGGGGGGGGGGGGGTTAAAAAAAAGTATTTTTTTGCGTGACGTAATTAATGGACGTTCCCTAATACTATAACATTCAAAGTTCTGTCATTATGTCAAGCTAAAACAACAAAGACCCATCGAATATTATAATAACAGGGAATCTTAAAACGTTCCCTGTGAAAGCTTCCATTGCGTTCTCAGATTCAGCACGTTCTTAGCCTTACACCACTGTCTAACCACACCACGTGCTTGTACTCTCGTAATTGAATTTCACCTCCAACGAAACGTCAAATTACATTCTCCTCCTCCACAAAATAAGAGCACCCTACACTAGCCGTTCAAGGAAACAATGAAGCTCATCAAATATTTAAAAACTTATAAAAAGCAATTTTATTGCCGTGAAAATCCACTTATCACGTATCACTTATAAGAAATAAAATAAAGGTTCAATCTCACTAGAAGACTCCTAAAACTACGACTACGACATAATAGCAAGAGAGCACCTAAACTGAATTACGACGACGGCTGCAACAGTTCCAGCTGATCCAGTTTATCCAATTCGTCTTCGATCCAGCTCCGATAGGTGGTCAGATTGGTGAACAGATGCGGTGCTCGGTTGATATCCGTCGACCATGTCAAAATGCCTCGCAGTTCAACCCGTGCCGTCGCTCCATCCTCGGACCGTTCCGTGCAAATCAGAGGGGATCCGCTCAGGTCCTAAAACGGTAGATAATATAGTATTTGTATGTATGAAGTTTTAGGGCACTCAAATATGTTATGGAGCATTGTATTGATTGAAAGGCTCAACATCTTAGCGATAACCGTTTTTGAAAAATCGGAGATTCGTGGTTTTGATAATCTCGAAAAAGATCGAATCACATCATATCAGTTCTTCAATGAATACAAACTTTCAAGATTTTTTCACATAAAAACAACTATAGTTGTATATTTTAACCTGGACAACGGCACTCGCCCAACATGCGAGCACAATCGTATCTATACTTAAATTAGCTTTAGCTTTCAAATCAGCAAACAATGCTAATAGTCCTTACCAGATGCAAGCTGCGACTTTTGTCCTCCGGCCCGGCACACAGATTCCCGTGATGCTGCAGATACTCTCGGTGTTCTCGACGGCAGTCGCTACTGTTAACCGGAAAAATGCTAATATTTGCCGTTACGTAATTAGTGCCATCGTCACCGGAACCAGTTCGGTTCAGCCGCACGGTCCGACTCCGTTGTCGTGCCCGTTGGTTTTGGCGCTGCCTCCGGCTTCTTGCTCCTCCTGCTCCACCGGCCATGGAGGACCGCCCAGCACTGTACCGCAACGCACGGATTTCACGGTCGTCGGAAAAGATAGATGTGATAATTGAATAAATAATGCTCTTTCGCTGAAACTATTTAATTTTCACTTAAGCAAATACTATCACCGAGCTGCAACTATATGGTTATGGCTGTTAGTCGAGTTGGTTGCGCTTGCAAAGTGGCGTAATGAATTTAGTGTGTTGAAAATGTGGTTAGGAAAGGGTGAGATTGTTTGCTTGGGAAAACTGTGTTAGTAAAGTGGCGCTGCAGTTTGATGATATTTGGGCCGGAACGTGAACCGGGTGTTTCGTGCGAATTCAGATAGCAAACAACACAAAGCCAAAATATGTCATTTGCATAAAATTTCACTACCGTGTCTCTCAACAGCCGATAGTTAACGTTTTGAAAATACGGCTCTTAAAACTTCAAGGCGGAAACAATTGCAATAAGTGTTTTGCTAGCGTCCCACACGCTAATTAAATGTGCCTGTTACTTTAGCAATACCATGTAAAACTTTCTACTCCTCACCCACGTTTCAACAATAAAAGCAGTATGTGCATCACACATTAACAAACCTCTTATCACCAGTCTAGTCTAATTGAAGACGTCCCTCCTCCAGCCACCGTTCGAGAATTTGAAAACTTTTCACCTTAGCTAGCCAAAATTATGCAAACTGTCTAACCATTCGTTCTGAACAACGGTGCAGAACAGCGTGCAATTGTAGCTCATACACTAGCAATTGCTCCCGTTCAAATTAGAATCGAAAAATTCAATGTAAAAACTTGCACGGCAAAGTCATTTTGAAATTGAAATAAAAATGCAAATTCACCTTATTCCCAACCATTATTACCGTTAAGTCCATCACCGTTGGCTACATGTACTGTACTGCTACCGTAGGATGGCCCAAAGTTTTCCTCCAACCACCTCTCGAAAAGAAACCCATCCAAGCGCTTAATAGAGAATGAAGCTAACGATGCCCCATCCTACAACACTCGAAGGACCGAGTAAGAAAATTGAGCGCCGCAAGCGTAAAGTCTAAATAGGAAGTTGAGAAAGTACCAAGTTAAACATAGCTCATCGTGCAGTGAACCGACTTCCTGGATGGAATACTTCCGGGAAAATGCAAACAGAATCCAGCCTTTGGACAGTGAGGTCTTAGTAATGCAAAAATTTGTTTGTACATTTTTGCGTGAAAAATAAATTATAAAAATTGTTGATGAATAAATCTCGTATGACACATTTATAACTTTCATCTCAGATTTAATAAAACTTTAAAATCAAAAGCTTTTAAAAATGAGGTGACAGTGTAGAGTTATGGGTTGCCCCATTATTTTTCGTTCCCTTACTTAATGTTTGCCAAAAAAATCTTGTCTACCTGTGATTAACTGCAGAAAATCTCGGCAAAAAACATGGCACCAAATTTTGTGTTATAAAAGTAAAGCTCAATTCAAAGTAAATCTGGACGCACGGTTTAATACACCACCGCATCACTGGTGGTTGGAACACAAAACGTTTGACAGACATTTGTTGATGTTTTATTGACAAAGCAATTGGTGAAAAGTTTTTCTCGGTTGATCGACGCATCTCGAAATTACGGATCATGGAACTTGAGAAAAGAAAACTAATTGTGCACAATCATCTAGAGAATTCTTCGTGGTCTGCCTCAAAATAGCAAAAGTATTAAAATAACCAAAGTCTCGTAATCAAACATTACAAGGATACTCTGAGTGTGGATAGAGCACAGCGCATCTATCATAAAAGTGGCACTAGGGACAAACAGCTGAGGAGAAAGGTGTTGAAGTACGTGAAAGGCAACCCAGCTGTCTTCGTACGTGATTTGGCAAAAAAATACGATTCGAACTTTTCCACCGTACGTAACATCTTTTCAAGAGAAGGATATGTCTTTTTGTACCACTAAACATCCAAATAGCTCCCTGAAACAAAATTTAGTGGCAAAAAAGCGCGCACGACTAATATATGATATTTTGACGAAATTTGATGGCTGTATTTTAATAGATGACGATACATATGTCAAAATGGTTTATCAACAAATCCCCGGACAAAAATTTCACCTGGCAACTGGTCGTGGGGATGTCCCTTCACAGTATAAATTTGTTTTTGCTGATAAGTTTGCTTGGAAACTAATGATTTGGCAAGGAATCTGCCATGGTTTTCATCATATCTCACACAATGACGGTGAATGTCTGAAAAAAGAGGATTTAACCCTACATTTGGCAACATAAGACCATAAGGCTCCATACAAAAACGATTTTTTTTCTTGGCTCAGTCAGTACTAGCACATCGGTCCCAAGCTCGGTCCCAAGCTTAATAATGCGCCCCTAATAATGAACTCACACGAACACACTCTGAAATATTCTGTCAAAATAACACAGCAAATCAAAACAAAGGAGCAAATACGTACAGCAAGGTGTTGACTTCAAGGTGTATTTCGGGTCAAGGGGTTCTACAACAGTGAACCAATTTCAAATCGCTAGTTGCATATTGATTGTTGATAAGACCAACGTTATGTTTTGCCGGCTTCCACTTCTCTAAAGAGGTACTAGAATGGTATGCTGCAAACAATGTTAATTTCGTCGCCAAAGAGATTAATCCTCCGAATTGTCCTGATTTCAGACCGATCGAAATATATTGGGCAAATGTCAAGCGAAAACTTCGAGGATGCGGTAGAGAAGTGACAAATACACCACAAATGCGTTTGAAGTGGAATAAGTTCGCCTGTACAGTGTCACCAGATCACATTTATTGTTATTGGCCGATACAAAACGGTCTTTTCAATAGGGCTTAAGTGTATTTATCCGTTTCCTTACATCACACCACAGCAAAACAGATATTTTTTCTAAAGGAAATTAGTAGAATGTTCGCAATGAACTTTCTTAGCAAGGGAAAGGCCTGCTTTCCACCTGCTCGTTTAAAAGGCAGCAGTTTTATCCAACAAGTCTTCAAGTTATCCGATTCTTCCACCTCGATGTCCCTGCAGATGATTGTCGTCCTCAGCTCACGAAACTCATTTTCGATGGCCTGTAGCTCACCGATTTCAAAAAAGATCTGATATAGCTTTATAATCGAGGTAGCTTGATGCAGTAGTCAGAGCTTGATTCATTCTCATCGATGCGCTTAATGATCTGTTTAATCAGCTCGGTATAGGAAGCACAGCAGGACGAGAAGAAAACCTTCTTTCTGATATCATCGAGAGTTCCGGATCTAAGCATTTCTCCTGCTGCTACCCCGATATATATTTCCAACTTCTTACAAAGATGTTTCTCGAAATCAGAAACTCCAAAGGTAATAGGTGTTTTAGGTAATCATCCTCACAAATATTTGCAAGGAGAACCATTAGTGAGACTTCAGCTGACTGCACATCTTCAAGAATTCCATAACTTCTGACTGGAAGATACGGTTCGCTTTATGGATAATAGGCATCGTCTTATTAGGATGACAGAAAATGCGCTGTGTGGTTTGATGGATGTCGCAGTATGATTGGAACAAGCAAAACAACACGAGCTCCGAAAACCGTTCCAAATACTATTGGAACAATTGACTCCAACGATAGCCGTCTGGTGGTAGATGCATGCAGAACTTTTGAAAGCTTCAATTCCAAGGTACTTTGTTTCATCTGGAATTCCTTATGCCTGGTACAGACATACAACGTACAGCATTGTACTCCTTTAGTCTAGTCCCTTTGTTTTAGTATTGGATTAAAGTATTTGACAGTTTGTACAACGATTAGATGGTATCGGAACGGATCAACTGTCCCAGGTACTATGGCAACTTTTCGTATGCGTAGCTTGTACAAGGAGCCAGTACACGGAATAATTATAAAATGGACGGATCGGTCAGAATCCAGCATTACCAATGTTTCATCTGATCGATAGCTAACCAACATTTTTGTTTGTAATCGGTATCATCGATCTGGAATTGCTTACCAATTTCGCAATATGAATATTTGTTTTCGCACTGCAAAATTATATTTGAGATAACAAAAAATCACGTTCGAAATAACTGTGCTTTGAAGAGCAGAAATAATCACCGAGAACATTATTCTAACTTTCCATAATTTATCTGCGTGAATGCATGAAAATACTTTTTTTTTTGTAAAAATCTGTATATGAAATTCTCTCAAGAAACAATGAGACAAATATTTCTCCAGCGGAATACTTGAAGAAATCATTGAAGCATTTGTTTTGAGAACTATACGTTTAAATTCCTTCAGACTTCTTAGACAAAATTTAAAAAATAATTTTGCAAAACTCCATGTGGATTTTATGAAATTCAGAATTAAATAAATGAGAATATGCATGCGAAACATTCTTCTTAGATTGCTCCAACAAATCAGGATTTTCTCCAAAAACTACTTCAGGAATTAACTTGTAGTTTTTGTGTAGTTCTTTCAGGTGTCCTCCGGAGATTTCTCAAAATCACAAAATCACAAAATTTTACAAGTTTAGGGATGCCTCCAGAAAAATTATCACAAGAATGTTTTGAAATACTGTCGATGAATACCAGAAGAAACCCCTGAAATAATCCCTAGAGGAATGCCTACAAACTCCTGAAGAATAGCTATAGAACTTTTCATAGAATCTTTGGAAAATTCAATAAAAAAAAAGATCATCTCAAAAAATGTATGAAGATGTGTGTTAGCAGAGGCTGGATAGTGAAGAACAAAATGGATGTAGTTTTTGGCTCAGGAAGATCTAAAAAATCTGTAATCTTCACATACAGATATCAGTATGAAAAATATGGAAAAAAAAAAGCTGCGTCAGTCTATATAAATCTGGGCAGCATAATTAATCATCAATTAAAAGAGAGATTTGAGCAATAAAAAATGAAAAAAGTGCCATTAAATTATTAAGGCCTGTGCCAACAAATAATGTGTGATCAGCATTAAAAAATTAGGAATGAGCAATAAAAGATGAGAAAAGATCTTCGGATAATCTAATTGTGACCGGTAAATCTGTCAAATAAAGCAACAGCTATTAGTATATGTGCAATTAAATATGGCAGTATTTCCGCCAAATTATGTAATTTGAGCACTAAACTATTTGCATATGTCTTTTAATTTTGTTAGATTTTCCCATAAAAACAGTAAAATGAGCAATGGATATTTATTTATCCATTGCTCATTTTACTGTTTTTATGGGAAAATCCAACAAAATTAAAAGACATATGCGAATAGTTTAGTGCTCAAATTACATAATTTGGCGGAAATACTGCCATATTTAATTGCACATATACTAATAGCTGTTGCTTTATTTGATAGATTTACCGGTCACAATTAGATTATCCGAAGATCTTTTCTCATCTTTTATTGCTCATTCCTAATTTTTTAATGCTGATCACACATTATTTGTTGGCACAGGCCTTAATAATTTAGTGGCACTTTTTTCATTTTTTGGTGCTTTTTCTGAATTACTAAGTGCAGGTAAATATTTTAGCCATAAATCTGTGCATGTGGCAACCCTGCGTATACGAGAAAGATGTACAATCAGGATGGGCGCTGAGCTACAGTGAAAGCTGTTAAAATAATGAAAACAAGCATTGAGCGATTACATATTCTCTTTTGCAAGGTTTGATCGATATCGATTAACTTCTTGTGCTCACCCAGCAAACACAAAATCGTATATGATAGCGGATATAAGTACAAAGTGGAGGCGCTATACGTATATGCGTCCATTTGACTGCATGAAAAATGTACGTATATCGCCTCCACTTTGCACTCTTATTCGCTATCATATACGATCCGGTGTTTGCTGGGCAGTACACGGTAAATCTGAAGTATGAAATTATGACTTCAAAGTAGGCACTTTGCTTTAAGATTTGAGTTATGCATCAAATGCCTCAGAGGTTCTAGGCAAAAATGCCTAAGGAGGTTATACGTCAATAAGTCAATACATTTTGGGCATTTTACAGCATGTTAAAAAGATTAGAAATATTGCATTTTTAGAATTTTGTTAGTAAAAACTAGTCACTTTATGAGATGACGAGATAAGAAACTTAAAACTCAAACTTCAAAAGGTCGGATCTGCTTATTTTGAAATCGACGATATACCCTATCGACTTTTTTCAAAATCTCATACACACGTAGCAAAAAAAAAAAGCCGAGCAAAATGTTGCTTCCAAAAAACGCCATGTTGAACCTTCTGTAACTTTGTCTATTATCAATATTTTAAGTTGAAAATTTGACAGCACTATAACTTTATGTGATCAAAATTTCAAGTTGATAAAATTTATAAATTTGAAGTTTTCATAAAATATGTGAAAAAAGTCATTTTTGGACATACCAATTTTAGAAATCTGTATTTCTGTGAAAAATTTAGGTGGCTTATCAAAAAAATTACCATTGAAAGGATGAAAAACAATGTGCTCGAAATTTGAACTATTTCCATCAAGTGGCTTGGACTACAGCTGGCGTCAAAGTTGGCGCACCAACAAGAGTATTTCCATTTTCCACCCGATATTGACCATGTTTTAATCCTAAAAAAATGAACCATGATAAAAAATAGTTTTTTTTAGGATTAAAAGGTATTCTTTGACGTATGGAGGACATTCATAAAAATGCATAGAATTAATTCAAAAATTACTAATTCAGAATTACTGTGTCATGTGGAAAAATTTCGAGGTTGTCTAACATCGAACAGAAAATCAAATTTACCGAGATAAAAATATCGATTTAGTAAAAATCGCATCGACATCGCCAATTCCTAAAGCAGTGTTCAATAAGCTTATCACGCCTGGATGTGTTAGTATGCTTTCCGGAAATGTGGTTGTTCGTTTAGGAGGAAAACATAACTAACAGCTGTCAAAATGTAGTCAGTTAATAAATAAATAAATAAATGACAAACAGCCGTTAAAAAGGTCTTTTCTATGGTGAACCACAATGAAAATTTTGAGGGTATCTGGGGGAAAACAAACAATTTTCACACGACAATAACCACGATAGTGTGCGTGCGTTAAACGTCACTTAGCTTAATAAACGACGAATGAAAAAAAAAACTTGCGAACCGATATTTTTCAGCCGTAATGAAAGTATTAAGCTTTGTAACACGTCAACTTGCGAAAAAATTGGATTCCAAATTCACAGTCCACAATGTATTGCAAATATTTTCTTAACGTTTGACTATCGAATGGAAATAAAAAGTGACAAATATATTTGATATGCGGATTGTGCTATAAGGAACCCGAACTGTGAATCGTAAATAGGAATCTCGCTAGGATTCGTCCACAAATCAAAGCGTTCCGGATTGAAGTTGTACAAACTACAAGCCTCCAACCGCAATGATATTTCAACTACAACTTGGCAACACTGTTCAGTTTTGTTTATCGTTGTTTTCGGCAGTAGCTATTTTTCAAATGTTTACTTAACATACACTGTTTTGTATTTTTTTCGGTATCTCTCATTCGTGGTGTTTCGTTCGTTGATTCATCATAAACGTGGACTTCAACGCCAGAAGTCATCATGCTAGTGACATCGTTTAGTTAATTATCAATTGCGGATGATCAATCGATTCAACATTGCATCTACACGCATCTCTCCATCGTCGAAGCCACCAGCAGACAGACATTGAGCAGAAACTTCGCTAAGCACCGTGAATCAATCATTCAGCATTTTCTCGTACTAACTTAGCTGTGATAGCCTACTTGAAGACGGTTTACTTGATATGCATTGCGTACATACAGTGTTGAGCAAATTTATTGTGCCTCTTCTGCACCTCCGATATCATGGATTCGTACATCAAGTATTATGGGTTCTGTAATGCAGTTTTTTTTACCCATATTGCTGTGGTATTGAATCTACTCCCCTTGACGAGGTGGTCAAAAACAAGCAAATTCTCTGACTGTTTGAACCGTTCTCGAGCCTTATGAGCGATACTCGTGTGCGCAGATCACTCTGCAAACACAATGAAATTGTCGAGAAACTCAGATCAGAAATTTTGACCGCTCTTAAGCCGGAAATTGCAGTAACTGTGAACCATTTTGATTCGATCAAGTAGAAAGCGACCTGCAGAGAAGCAGACAGCGAGGCTGGCAAGGTACAGCCATGGACCGTTAAAGTGGAGACAACGTCTGTGTACAGCAGAGGCAACACCGGCCTTGGTCGGAAGTAAGTCGTAGTACACGGTGTACAATTAGTTTAAATACAAATTTTCATCATTGTGTAGGTATGCGCTATGTACATCTTCTGTATTCAGTGAGGATACCAGGAGACATGCCACGAGCCATCAAGCCATGGTTATAAGCCTTACCAAAACAAACGTAAGGTCCATGGCGTTTTGGAGGCTACCGGCATAAAGCGGTTGGTTCGAGCCAAAGTGATACTCTCTCGTCATGCTGATCAAGATTTCGTTGTGTCGGACGAGCCGCACAATGTGCTAAATGACCGGGTGTGGGCGCCAACGAGAGACAGCATTCATGAATCCAAAATAATCGGTAAAAAGTGCAGTATCGGTGATAGTTTTGGGGTCAGTATGCAAACGTTGTAAGCTTTCCTTGGTCAGCTGAACCGAGGTTGCACCCTCCACATCCACAGCTCTTCTCCAACTAGGAGCATCTCCAAACTACCAGCTCTCGTAGTTATGCTGGTTCGACTTTTCTAAACCGAACTTGTTTCCGTTCATCTTGCGGTAAATCTTTCTTGAATTCGACTTCCTTGATAACAATCTTCGTTGGTTATTTCTAAAATAGTTCTGCCGCAGACGGCAATAAAACGTCTTATCGGTTCGGCTGCAGAACACTGATAAAAAAAATTTATCTTTATTGACAAAAATCATAGTAATGAGGCTGATCCCAACGCTGTGTTGCATATTTGTTGCAAACTACTTGCCAGTTTTAATATTTGGAACTGTCAAAAATTAAAAGAGAACACCTTAATTGAAATGCGATGTTTAAAAAATATTGGTTGCTCAAGATTCTTTGTGTGTATTTGTGTATTTTTTCCCCCTCTGTTCGGGACATTAACCACTGCGACCAGTAATTTGATCTATCCCGTATCCTTTGTTTAGTGCATGTCGAGTTACCTCATCACTATTGAGTATTCGAGTATTGAAGTATTCGGTGTTTTTACAGTTGTAATTGTTTGTTTTGTTGGCAATGAATCGAGTTTTATTGAAAGTTTCCGCCATTTAAACCCTCTGAGGAGTGAGAGCACTCTTCAAAGGCGCGCCCCTTTGTCATTCAAAATCATATTTATTACAAAGAAAACAAACTATGACTCCGACACTGACCATGCATCAGAACCCTAGTCATAATGAATTCAAACTATAGAACATCAAATAGACAATGAGAATTCACATAAATGAAGACTAACCATGTTTTACTTATTCCAAGCTCATCCTCGCACAATCGGGGCACAAAACGAGTATTGTCACTTTTCATAAGACATATAATGTAATAAGGACTAAGATATGTTCCTTTGACTACAAAAAACAAACATGTTCCCTAGTTTGAATTGATTCGGACTAGGGTTCGGTGGTAGATCTGATACTCCGTAATGCACCACGAAAAGGTGATCTACCAGCGTTACGGGTCAAATTTGTGTATCGTCGAGGATTTGTAAATCTGTTGCAAAAATTTGTTCGAAAAGTAGAACTGAAAATAAAGCAATGGGAATAGCTTGTTTCAGTTTTGGTTGTAAACTATAAAAGCCCATACAAAGTAGAACAGCGTTGGGATCGGCCTAAACATTGTTTGGTTACTAGATTCTACTATTAACTATCGCCTACTTCGACCATTTTCACCACCAATCAATTTTCTATCTCACACTATGCAAAGGCTGAAAAAAAAACAAAATCAAGATCTCTAAAACACCACAGTCAATCCACCCACAATTCTCGCCACATCCTAATCCAAAAGTGAAAGTTTGTTGAAAATGTTAGCAAAGTTAAACCAATCCACCGAAACCAATCGAGAGCTCACTAAGAAAATCGCCTCCGATCATCGCTGCTTGAAATGTACCTACCTGGCAGTTTTTCGAGGCGCTCTCCAGGAGAAAGTTTGACAAATATTGGGAATTGCCGGCGAAGGATGATTTATAATTGATGATAAGCAAATATAGGAAGACGATTCTGGTTGATGGTTCGGCCTGTTCCCTGCGGTAACCGAAGATGAAGGAAAGCCTACGGATGGATCCTGCGCCAGGGAGGAAGAATTGTTTCTTCTAGTACTATGGCTGGCTTCCGCATGCTGCTGGTGCCAGATGGCATCGGTGGTGGACGCAGCAGCGGCAACAGTTCTGCTGATGTTTCTGAAGAGAGCCTGTTTGAATACTGAGTTATCTTCCTCGTCAGATGGTTGATGTTTGCCTTTGTCCTGTTCCAGAACAAGAAGGGCCTGGAAGGACGAATGAGAGAATATGTTTGTGTGTGTGAGAGTGATTAATAATTTACTCGTTTGGTTTCTGCACGTTTCGATTATTATTATTACAATATGTGCATTATGGATCTGGCAGGATGTGGTGTTGCATAAATTTTGCTCCTGTTTGAGGAATTTGTGGAGGCATGAATATTTCATTTAGATGTGATTCCAACGAAGAGGCCATTATTGCATACACATTAACACGGTCAATTTGTGGGTTACGGTGATGAGTGAGCCTAATGGACCATATTTATTATTATTTATTACATGAGCATGAGATGGAAATTAAATGCAAATCCACTTCATCCCAGCTAGCTTTAATACTAGGTATCTGAATTAATTCGTCGAACTAGTGTACTTTGGTTTTATCCGCGATTCAAAAACGCAACTTTCCGAACAGAGAGGGGCTGTGATTCTGTGATTAACACATAAATTTCTACAAACACTTCTCACCGAATGCCTTCAAATACCATTTATCGATGAAAGTTATCATCCTTTAGCTACTAATGATCCCTCCAATCAAATTACCACCCTCGATTGAGCAGAGTTCTTTATCCCTGCCTCCACGCTATACCTACAACATTGTTCTCCAGCCGTTCGAACGACGTTGCAAACTGGTCCGGTATGACGATTCTTCGAATGGCACGCGACTCCTGCTCATCAACGGCTATCCGGCCGGTTTCGCTTGACTGGCGCCGCACAATTAACTGGTCTGGATTTTTGCTAACAGCGTCAAAATGGGAAAGTTGGAAAAGGAAAAGAAAGAAACGTTAGAAGTTCTTTTATTTTAAGAATGGAAAAAATCAAATCAATGCTTTTCACTGGAGATGGTCATGAATGGCATTCTTTTGTCTAGGTCAGATGGGCAGTCCTGTTTTCTATATGTCCGCAACGTTAACGATTTTTCAAAACATCAGTCCAAGGTTCCAGTTGGTCCATCCGGGAAAGTTGATCATCCCTAATCAGGAAGTGAGAGCCTACCCGCTGGGCTCTGAAATAGGTTTATTTTTCCTATAATCATTTAGTGTTATTGCCTCAGTTCGTAAGCAAGCTCCCCCGAGTAGACCAACAAACAGCATAACCGTTGATTGCCCAAAACAAGCCCCGCAATCCAATCGGAAGAACTCCCAGCACAATCATCAATGAACTAAAGCTTTCAACTGAACTGAGCTCTGCATGCGAAATGAGAGAAAACCAGTTGAGGGAGAAACAATCACCACACAACCGACATTGTTGTGACGAGGAGGCTAACTGCCACTGGAAGAAGCTCAGTAACTTACGGAGCTGGAATTCGTAATTTGGCTTCCCCTCTAAATAATTAACAGAAATTAAGCTGGAAATTGCTTGTGCTCTCTACTGTGCATCCTGAGTTATCATAAAAACCGAGATGAATTCCACTCAGGAAAGGCCAACGTCTCGAATCAATGAAGAGGGAAAACAACGACTGGAGTGGAACTGGGAAAACAATCTGCGACGAGGCTGCTGATTTTCTCGTTGATTTAATTCTCCCGCGGGGGGTTGAGAAGAAACAATACAGCAAAGACGTCCGTGGAAATGAACAGCTAGCAGACAGGAGCGTATTTAGTGACATCATGACACACTTCTTCAACTTGTCAAGCTCAACTATCACCCATAAATATTCTAAAATGAATAACTAACCCGATTGAAATTTCATGAACATGCAACAGATTATTCTCGAAGAAAAATTAGTATTTTCCATTTAATTCCAACTACCTTTGCTTATCTTGACAGGTACGCGTATTTCGTCTACACTGTGCAGACTTCTTCATCCCTCTCGTGGGTCAAAGTTTTCACCTTGTCGACGGTGAGAGGGCTTATCTCATGCTATAAATATGCATGTGAGACCAACAATTTGAGCAGTAGTGAAAGTATCACATATTCTAGTCATTTTTTCACTGCCCCGTCGTAGAACGTTTATATAAAGGCACTAACATCAGGTGTGATACTCGCGGGTTAGGCCGCAATTTACTCTTAGACTTCTTACTTTCAATCTTAGGGAAACGATGTAAAGTACACATTTCATTCGTGGCAACTTATGTTGTTGTTTATCCACTGTTCGAAGTACTTAAGACGGACGATGACAGGCATATAATAAATAGGACGGGGAGGGCTCGCTTAGGAAAGACCATTTGAGGCAGCAGAATTAACCTTTCCATGTGATGAAGTTTCTCAGAGGCGGATGGTTTCCCGTCTCCATGGGGGGCTCTGGGAGTGGACGGTGTTTTATTGCTGGAGCGGGTAAGGGCGAGGAGGAAGTATTGGGGGTTCCGTGTGGGTTGGCGATGGTTTTTGAGATTGGAGGATACAGGTCTGAGAGCGAGCGGGGAGCGTCCGATCGGGCACATGATCTTTTGCCGGGCTGCCCGGTGCGAGGTGGGCAAGGGGGATGTATCCTCCATCTTGCCTGCCCTGCTTTGAATGGCTTGTTCGAGGATTGTGTGCGCGATCGGATACTACTGTTCAAATGCCCGTTTTCGGGCTGGTGTCTTTCAGGTTTGAGGCTTGCCGTTGCCCGATATGAAGCTGACAGTGCTTTTTCTTCATTTCTGTTCGTTCTGGCGGTGGATTGCGGTCCGCTCCTGGAGCCTGTCATGGTGATGGGAAATTGTCTGCTTCTGACAAATTTTATCATAGATCGGTACTCCACGCATGGGAAAATACAAAAAACAACAATCGAAATGTCTTTCCATGTGGTTTATATCAGTACCAGTGTTTGATGAGTCATATATAAAATCCTAGGGTTATTGTTTTCTAATAACCTTGTTTGCAAAGTTCCAAGGGTTCAAACACGTCATATCCGGCCGCTCTAATTTGAGGTTTGTGGGTGGTTGTTATGCGAGGCGATGGGATTGTATCCTTCATACCACACCAGAAATAAATAGAAAAGAAAATCAAATAAAAATAAACCCGCTAGATAGAGAGTAGACCCCAGGGGGTTAGTCACTCGGCCACCTTGTGTTACCACCCTACACGGAGAAAAACAAATATACTCAAAAGCAGAAATAATATTTTAAAACCATATTTGATCTATCCAGTCATTGGAATAAATAAACCAGGTTTATGCATTGATACGAATAAATAAAATATATGCATTCCAATGCATTTATCAAATTTATGCATTCAAATGCATTATTCATATTTATGCATTATTCATATTTATTTTATTTACAAAAAAATTCAACAAGATTTTTTTTTTTTGTTTTTTACTTGGGATTTTAAAAATAAAATAAGAGCTATTTATTATAAAAAAAATTTGAAATAGGTCTTCCACTAATATTTCTGCTCTCTTTTTATTTGAGGCACCAACTGATGTGTCGGAGGTTAAGTATCTGCAAGCATGTCAAAATATCTTGTCGAAGTTCGGCTCACGTCACAAGCATTTGGATCGATGTTTTGACATAATATTTAATGCTCCACCTCCACCACATCAGTGGGCGCCTCGACTCACACTTATATTCTTACACACGACGGCGGAGCAATGCAAAGTTCTCAAAACACACGCGCTTTCAGGAGACAAAAAAAAATGCACAAGTCGTCCAAGCTCCTATAGTATATAACGCTGCACGCAATATGCACGGAAAATAATAATATTCTAAAATGTATTGCAATGCATAAAATAAATTGATTCAATGCATACTTTTTATGCTTTGCAGTGATTTAACAGGAACAAAGCGATGAAAGGAATATATAATATACCTGTAAAGAACAGAATCCGCCACACTTCAAACACACTCGCCCTCACACTGTAACCGGCCAGTACCCATTAATGGGTAAAATATCACCCATTTCAAACTTAAGTGGGTTAGCTCCTTTAACCCACAATTTTACCCATTAATGGGTAAAGAGCCTGTACGTCAGACTATCGGGTATTTTTTACCCAATTTTCAAAATGTTTGTTATTTGCGAAATGGGAATGAAATACCCATTTATCGTGATTTGTTTTAATTTTTGATATTGAATAAAATAGTAGATCGCAATAACTGTATTTGTAATTGCATTTGTGTATTTGATTCGTAACAACAACTCTTTATTAACAGGCCTTTTACCTCTCAGGTATGTCAAGTTTCGTTCGGGGGTTTTCACATCGCCAAATATTCCGGCGACGTGGTGGTCCATTGAAACGGTCATTCCTACATCGCCCAAACAATTCCTGAAGGAATATAAGATTGATGATTTAATTTTGACGTCAACTTGATGAAACCTTGGATTTTACGCTCCGGAAGTACGATTCTACTGATGAAATCCAAGCATTTGAAATTATTATAATATATTAATTCAAAGCATTCACTTATCCAATTTAACCTTCAGTTCTTCCATATTCTTTTTGTTTTCGTGGACTGGATTCCGCGAAGGTTTTTTTTTATATTTCGAACAGCGCACTCTAAACTATACATCATATACTATCAAAAAATGGGTACCTGTTTACCCATTAATGGGTACTGGCTGGTTACAGTGCACATGAAAGATAAATTCATATCTGGCATAACCAGGGATCTGGCAGACAGAGATTTTCCTGTAGTCAACATCTCTAACAACCAAACGTCAAAAGATTCATTGTTTGTAAACAATGCTGGCGTATCTACCCGCAGTAACAAACGTCAGACGGGCCTTATTCAAATAAGGCATTTGCATACTGTCAAACGCTAGTAAATAGGATAGGGTTGTCAGGCCCCTGGGCATAACTTACACGAATAGATTGTTTGTTTACTCACTGTTTTGTTTCTCTCTCGCTTGCACTCATGTGATTTAAATGATGCATAAGTGTGTGTGTGAATAACCCGTCAAAAAGGTCCATGGTTGCCAATAAGCATAAATTTTCGATTGTAGTATTGACAGATAAGTTGAATCACAGAAACACCTTCCGACACACTGAAACACAAAGACAACGTGGCAGAGTGACTTACGCCCTGGTAGATCCGTTGTTTTCAAAGCTTCAAATTATTAAATTAGTTCTTATTCTAAATAGTTTAGATCTGGGATAACAACTAGATCCCAAGCTGTAGACCCAAGCTGGCTGTTATTTAAGGTTTTATTTTTTTTCTGTGAGTTAGAATGACTCGAACTTTTTAGTCAGAAAAACGAAAAGTCGTTATGAGAATATCGCCAATAATCTCACTAAAATCTTTTTCCTCTCATTTTTATGTTACTCACTCTCTGCATGCGGGTTTGCAACCATCATGGCCGCGAGCGGTTGTGAAATTCAAGTACTTGATGGAACTCAAGTGCTGCACGCGGCTTAGGTGTCACTGTGAGGCAACGAGTGTTCATTCCGGGTTTCAAGAGTTGAATGCTGCCCATGTCAATCTATAGGAAGTACCATGGAAACCGTAAACCGTACGTTATGGGAAGGAAGATGGTTTGTATGTTCAAAATGAGCTGTACAGGGCATCACTAAGGTAAATTACATCTACCAATGGCTGTAAAATGAACGCAATTAACATGGGACAACCTGACTGGCTGACCCTTATAACACACTTTAAAATAGAAGCGCATTACATACTAATTCATTCTTTTAGGAGTTTCCTTAGAACAAACCGCAGTGCTGTAAGTAGCCCGATACCGATACCCGATTTTTAATGTATTTGGATGTGATGAAGTGTTGGGTTTGGATGTATAAGGGGAGGGCTGTACACAGAATTTGTTGGCCTTCCACGCTGTTCTTTTTTTTTTTCAAATAGACATTTAATAAGATATATTTTTTTTTTAATAATCATTTATTTGTACAGGCTCAATCGAATTAACTTTACAGAGCCAAATTTTCATATTTTTATACATCATTTATCTTAAAACTAAGGTTAGGAGGATAGAGCCGATTACTCGCGTCCGTCTCGAGGTTAATAGGAATTACAAATTACGGATGGGAAGGAGGGTGGGAATTTAAAGTATGGTTTACATAACACATTAAATTTAAATTCAAAATTATCTGAACACTTATAACTATACAACTAATGGTTTTCTTTTGACTTGAACATTTTTTGAAAAAGAAAAAAAAAACACACACACATACACATATAAAAAAAACCTTATACTAAACATACAGGTTAAACTAACTACAATCTAATGCTAATGTTAGTCAAAAACACATAAATGAGTTTCATGTACTCCAAATCACAAACAGCCAAAATATCTCGAATTGGCACATTGGGTTGTCTACCTCGAGCCCGAAGGGAATCATAAAGCTCAGATCTGACTCCAGAGTGCTCAGCACAAGACCAAATAACGTGATCTGCGTCCTGATAGCCTTGTCCACACTCACAGAGATTGCTGTCGCTCAGCCCAACCCGGTATAAATGACCGTTCAAAGAATAATGATTGGACATGAGGCGAGACATCACACGAATGAAGTCTCGACCCACATCCATCCCGCTAAACCAAGATATCTTCGACACCTTTGGGATGATAGAATGTTGCCATCGCCCCAAATCTCCTTTACTCCATTTATACTGCCAGCTGACGAGTGACTGTTGACGAAAAATTGGAAAAAATTCGTTGAAGGCGATTTGTCGATCACAAATATCGCCTTCCATAGCGCCCACCTTTGCAAGCGAGTCCGCTTTCTCATTGCCCGGAATTGAACAATGAGATGGGACCCATACAAAGGTAATGATAAAATAACGCGAAGATAAAGCACTTAGAAGCTCCTGTATTTTCATGAGAAAATACGAGGAGTGCTTTACCGGCCTCAAGGAGCGAATAGCCTCTATAGAACTGAGACTATCCGTGAAAATGAAGTACTGATCCGGTGTTAATGAGGCAACAATTTCTAGCGTAAAATGTATTGCCGCTAATTCAGCGACATACACGGAACAAGGAGCTTGAAGTTTACGGTTGGCGCTATAAATTTCATTAAATATACCAAAGCCTGCTGACTCCTCTATCAAAGATCCGTCAGTGAAGAACAATTTAGTGGAATCAACTTGGCCAAACTTTGCAGCAAATATCACAGGAGCAATCATAGGACGATGATGCTCTGGGATTCCATGAAGCTCCTGCTTCATGGATAAATCAAAATGAACCGAATTGTCGAAATAGGAGAAGCAAACACGATTGGAAATGTTCGGCGAAGGGCTGACATCCTGTGTTATGTACAAATGGTACAAGGTCATGAAGCGGGTTTGAGGGTTCAACTCAAGGAGCTTCTCAAAATTTTCGATCACCTGGGGGTTCATAACTTCACACCTGGTGAGGAGCCGGAGAGATAATTCTGAAAACCGATCCGAGAGTGGCAACATGCCAGCCAGCACTTCAAGACTCATGGTGTGAGTCGAGTGCATGCAACCTAACGCGATACGAAGACACCGATACTGAATACGTTCCAGTTTAATGAAGTGCGACCGAGCCGCTGACTGAAAACAAAAACTACCGTATTCCATAACCGACAAAATCGTTGTCCGGTACAACGTTAGAAGATCTTGTGGATGAGCTCCCCACCAGGTTCCGGTAATTGTGCAGAGAAAATTGATCCTTGGCTGGCACTTTCGCTTCTCATACTCAATATGGGATCTCCAGGTGCACTTAGAATCGAACCAGACCCCAAGATATTTAAATGACATAGAATGAGTTATCGGCTTACCCCAAATTTGAAGCTTCGGTTGTGCTGGGTTATGCTTCCTAGAAAAACTACCAACTCAGTTTTCTCCGTAGAGAATTCGATACCTAGCTCTAGAGCCCAAGTAGACAAATTGTCCAAGGTATCCTGTAAGGGTCCTTGCAGATCGACCCCATTGGGTCCCGTGACAGACACTACACCGTCATCTGCAAGTTGTCTCAACGTACAGTTGTCACTTAGACAACCGTCAATGTCTTTGACATAAAAATTATATAAAAGGGGGCTTAAACATGATCCCTGGGGGAGACCCATGTAGCAAAATCGTGAAGCTGTAGAGGTTCCATGAGAAAAGCTCATATGTTTCTCTGACAGCAAATTGTACAAAAAATTATTCATTAATGGTGAAAAGCCACAAGCGTGGAGTTTATCTGAAAGAACTTCAACAGATACTGAATCAAAAGCCCCCTGTATGTCCAAGAATACAGAAGCCATTTGCTCTTTTTTAGCAAAAGCTAACTGAATATCTGTGGAAAGCAACGCGAGGCAGTCGTTCGTTCCCTTACCCCTACGGAAACCATATTGAGTATCTGAAAGCAGGTTGTTCGTCTCAACCCATTTGTCCAGACGGAAAAGGATTATTTTCTCCAACAACTTTCGAATACAAGATAACATCGCGATGGGTCGATAGGAGTTGTGGTCGGACGCGGGCTTACCAGGTTTTTGAATGGCAATAACTCTCACCCGTCTCCAATCATCCGGTACAATGTTGAGTTCCAAAAACTGATTAAACAAGTTCAACATGCGCCTCTTCGCGACGTCTGGGAGGTTCTTGAGCAAGTTGAACTTGATCGTATCAGCCCCTGGAGCCGTATTGCCACACGAAAGGAGTGCGAGAGAGAACTCTACCATCGAAAAGGGTTGGCTAATCTCATCTATTGAATTCGTGTTTTCGCGAGGAATCATCCGTGCCGGCACGGAATCTGGACAAACTTTTCGCGCGAACTTGAGGATCCATTGGTCTGAGTACTCCTCGCTCTCGTTTTTCGTAGTTCGGTTACGCAATCTTCGCGCCGTGTTCCAAAGAGTACTCATCGACGTTTCGCGCGATAGCCCGTTCACGAATGTTCGCCAGTAACCGCGTTTCTTGGCCTTGATGAGGCTCTTAAGTTCGCGTTCGAGAGCCGTGTATACTTCGAAGTGCTCAGGTGTTCCACGTCTACGGAAAACTTTAAACGCGTCGGACTTTTTACGGTAAACCTCGGTGCATTGCTGATCCCACCATGGAGAAGGAGGTTTCCTGCGAGATGACGTCCCTGGAACTGGTCGAGTTTGAGCTTGAAGCGCGCTGTCTAAGATCAGGTTGGAGAGGAAGTTATACTCTTCCAGCGGTGAAAGCCTTTCTACCGTCGCTACGGCTTCATCTACTGCTGTGCTAAACTTGGTCCAATCGATGTGACGGGTAAGATCATACGTGACGTTGACAGATTTCGACGGATTGAACCCGATGGCAACCGAAATTTTTATGGGCAAGTGATCACTACCGTGGGGATCTTGAATCACATTCCATGTGCAATCCAACGATAATGAATTCGAGCAAAGTGTGAGGTCTAATCTACTGCCAACTGAGGATGTACCAGCCAAACGTGTTACTTCTCCATTGTTAAGTACTGTCATATTGAAGTTGTCACAGAGGTCATATATCAGGGAAGACCGGTTGTCATCGTACAGTTCTCCCCAGCCTGTACCGTGAGAGTTAAAATCACCCATGACCAACCGTGGAGCAGGAAGAACCGAACAAACATCTGAGAGTTGTTTTCGGTTAATGGAGGCTCTTGGAGGAATATAAACGGAAGCAATACAAAGGCTTTTATTTTTAATAACAGCCTGACATGCGACAACTTCAATACCTGGAATAGGAGGAAAATTCACTCTATAGAAGGAGTAGCACTTTTTGATCCCCAAAAGTACTCCCCCTCCACGCGAATCCTCACGATCAAGACGAATAATATTGAAATCATTAAACGGAAGATCGATTTCAAAAGAGAGCCATGTTTCACAAAGAGCGAATGCATCACAACCGGTAGTGTGAGCTAAAAATTTAAAAGATTCCAATTTAGGAATCAAACTTCGACAATTCCACTGTAGAACAGTGATCAAATCCCCGACCTCATTTGGAAAATTATCCATCGAAGGAAATGATAGCTGCAAGGAGGGGCCACTTAATTGTCAATTGCTTCAAAAAAGTCTTCACTGTTGGAAGCATTGCCAAAACAATGCTTTTGAGAGGGTCAGAAATTTCGAGGTACTTAAAGATACCTTCGACAATGTCATCAAATGAGAACAGCCCACTAGAGGAGGGGGCTTCTGTTCTTAAAATTGGGGCTTCAGGGGTTTTGGATGTCCCCGGGAGAGATGGAAAGTCCTGGGTGTAGTTGGTACTACGGAAACCAGGAGGAATTGTTTTTTCCTTTTTTCCACCTCTTTTTGAAATGGGCAAGCTGGTCTCGGGCTTCTTATCAACAACTTTCCGTGGGCGGACGCGTCTTCGCTTCCTTGAAGCACCTTCCGGAAAAGTGAACGATGTTCCCTCTTCAGCTGAATCAAAGTCAGACTCGTCATTCGACAGAGGAGCAAAGGGATTTGTATTGACATCGGGTGATGGTGAGGCTTTTTTCAGCATTTCGGCGAACGATTGCCTGGAACGCTGTTTCAGCGAGCGTTCTAATTGTTCCCCGCGTTGTTTGTACGCTGGGCACGACGAGAGAGCATGAGGAGGAGTTCCCTTACAGAAGGCGCATTTTGGTGTGCTGTCTGCACAGGCGCCATCCTCGTGTTTCTCTCCACAATTAGAGCAGCGTGCTTTATTGCTGCAATGGGAGGTCGTATGTCCCATCTGCTTGCATTTTTCGCAGATCATTACCCGTGGTACAAACAACCGCACAGGTAGTCGAAGTTTTCCCAACTCGACGTATTGAGGGAGGGCTGAACCAGAAAAAGTTACACGAAACGAGTCTGACGGAGTAAACTTCTTTTCACCCTTAGTGATCGATACTGTGCCTAGTTTTCGCACATCGAGTATCTTGACTGATTGAAGCAGAGGGTTCTTAAATCGACCAACCCCCTGCTTCAACAGGATCTCAGGGGTCAAACTCGCTTCGGAGACCACACCTTGTATCTCAATACCTCGAGCTGGGATGTACACTAAATACTCCAGTGTAAAAAATTGAGAGACAGCAATTTCGTTAGCTTGTTTAAGGTTGGACACAACGACTTTTAATTTATTGTGTCTCACCTTAATTATCTCGGTCACGGCCGAGAATCGTTTCGTCAGATCGTTTGAAATCTGGTAAACATTAAGAGGTTTCGTTTTGGGCCGAAAATAGACAACCCAAGGACCAGCTGAACCATCAGGATATGCACGCGATCGGGTAACTTTAAGAGCTACCCCATCATTTTGCGCCATAGATGATTCATCTTCCGATAAATCATCCATGGCTTGCTTGTGGGAGCTTATGGCGCTCAACCACTAACGTAATTAACTACAATCAATCACAGATAAAAAAAATCTTAACCTAGGCACTCTCTCAAACACTCTCTCAGTCACTCTCCACAGTCACACACACACAAGAGCGAGAAACAAAAACTTATCTTATATACTAATAAAAAACTTATCTTATATGTATCACTGATCTACTGCAGACGGGTGACGAATGTGCTGCTGCTGCCGAGCGACGATGAGTGGCCGCGTGTACCGGCTAGGCGTGGAGCTGAACGATGATGATGATGTTGTTGGTCGGTGGTGGTCAGCAGATGAACGATTGCACGCTACACACAATGGACTGCTGGTGTGCGTGCCGTATAGATGCGGAGCAAAATGGCTTTTAGATCGGGGCAATATTGCCAATCGCAATTAATGACATTGTTGCCCTGCTAGACGTTTTCTTCTTCAGAAATGAAATTTCACTCGCGATCAAGAAAAACTAAATGAAACTGACTTGACTTGTAATAACACCTAGTAAAAAACTTCCAAAGCTACGGAGAGCGGATCGAACGAACTGTACCGTTCGCTTGTTCACTGGGCAATGAATTTAATAAGATATGTTCAGGTAATGTTACTAATAATCCAAAATCTAAAAGGTACAAATATAGACATTCAGTGATGTCCGTATCCTTAGTATGGTAGAGAGAGATTATAAATTTTCCACGCACTCTTCCTACCTCAACGAGAGCTCTTCTCTCTTGTTTATATTTACCCCCGTGTTTGCATGCGGGCAGCGCATGTGAGTGGAAAAAAATGGTTTTTTATTCACGCTACACTCGATCGCTCTAGAGTGAAAAGAAGAGCTTTCAAATTTACAGAAGCGAATGCAGTTAAATTCCCTGACGCGTGCGCCCCAGTGAGCTCACTGGCGTGGGCTCTTCTGCTAATATACAGCAGTGATTGCAAAGTTGCTTTGACGCTACATAACAAAGGAAGAAAGAATAATGTTTCTTCCCGCTTCCTTTTTTCGGACATTTTCTGCAACTCCGACGATGTTTTAACTTTCAATCGCACCAGCGAATCACAGAAAGAGCACTGGTGCGTCCTCGCCCCAGTGTACGCGGCAGTAATCGCAGGCGAGAGCACGTGGGCGAAGACAGATGAGAGCACGTGAGCGCGTTCGTTTGAAAGAGAGTGTGGTTCACTCACTCCAGGTAATCTCATCATAGGTGCACACTTTCACTCTGTCTATTTTTCACCGAATAAAAGAGCACTTTGCTTTATCTGAGGTGAGTTATGGTTGTATCCTCTGTGAAGGTACAATTCTCACGCACCGGCGCAACATTAGTGCGAAATGCCATCTCTGTGGACATTGGTCCCACTCACAAAAGTTTGAAATATTTTCATGAGATAGGAATGAAATCCTCATTATAACGGCCAATTGAGCGCAATATCAATTACTACTAATTAGTTGTTTTCAAACGGGTTGCCTTATAACTTTTTAAGCATAAGTACTTCATTCAGGCATAAAAAACGAATTAATGTACCAGAAACTGGAAGGACACTTGTGCCTACCCAGTGGAGGACCCGGAAACGCCCACCCATGTGAGTCTAGAGTATCGCACGAGCTGACTATAGGTGTATAGACCTGGGGGTGAGTCCCCGGATACGCAATCTTAGCAGGAAAACAAGGACTATACACTGAACAATTACAATAACAATTACAATTACAATGTGCAGACTTCTTCAGTGTCTCGTACTAATAGCTCGAGTCGAGTTATAAGTAAGAGACACTGAAGAAGTCTGCACATTGTAGACGAAATACGCGTATCTGTCAAGATAAGCAAAGGTAGTTGGAATTAAATGGAAAATACTAATTTTTCTTCTCATTTCTAGTTACAGGTAAACATCTCAAACCTAGGGACGTCTGATTATGTATCGATTAATCGATTAATCGATTAATAGCCCATATAATCGAGTAATTTTTATTCGATTAGCTTAAACTCAGTAATCGGGCTACTCGATTAATTTGCTTCGATTAACCTCTCGATTCATTAAAATAAAAAAACATAAATAATGAATGATTTATTTTTTTTAGTTTGCTTTGGGTATGTCAATTTTTTTTAAATATAAAAATAATACATTTTTATTTTCTTTACTTTATAGTCAAACATAATTTTATATATTATAAATTATAATCTCCAGATTCTCAGCTAAAAAGTTGCTTGTTGGGAGTATCCAAATGCGACCAATCGAAAACGAGGTCATGCATAGGCAATTTACTTCAAAATTATTTTGAAAAGTTTCAGGTGTTTCAATGCGGTGCTCATAATTAATGCAGTAAACAATCAATTCGATGATAAGATCCATCATCCTTGTATTGAAAATAGTAAATAATTAAAATTGGAATGAACCTTACCTCAGTGTTCATTTATAAACTAAATACTTTCAGAGCTATGCAAATATGGAACTTCAGTCAAAGGATGCCATTGTTTTGAAGGAAAGGATATTACCATAGACTAACCCTAAGACCAGTAGGTACCGAACAAATACGATTTTTTTCTTGGCTCAGTCAGTACTAGCGCATCGGTCCCATGCTTAATAATGCGCCCCTAATAATGAACTCACACGAACACACTCTCAGACATTCTGTCAAAATAACACAGCAAATCAAAACAACGGCGCAAATATTTACAGCAAGGTGCTGGCTTCAAGGTGTACTTCGGACCAAGGGGTTCTACAACAGTGAACCAATTTCAAATCGCTAGTTGCATATTGATTGTTGATATTACACTTCATTTGGAAATATTACAAGGACATTGAAAAAGTGAGGTTGCTGAAAATTCTAGAATTTTTTTCATTAGGGCGAATCTAACATTGAGAGATTCTCTCCGGGTTCAATCTCTTTCATTCATTACAGCGCCATTATAACACTTTCGAGGCATCCTTTAGTACAGATCGAAAAACAACATTGCTGGCTAGCATACTCTACAAATAGTAGAATGAAAAACGTACAGGTGATTGGAATATGGATGAAAGAGAAAGTAGTCAAAGAGAGTCTCTCAATGTTAAATTCGCCCTAATGAACATAAATTCTAGAATTGCAACATTTCGTGATCCCCGATTTAAGAAATTCACTTCGAAAGTCCTCAATTATAGCCTTTAGTTTCAACTGTGTTTCCTCTTCTGGTGGAACACACTAAGGATGGTGCAATAGGATGGAAACCGATTCGATGTCCCGCACAAATAACGCACCATAACAGGAAATATCAGACGATTTTTGTCATTTCACGATAGTTTAGTGTCAGATGTAAATCACGCACATATTCCGGATAGTGCGGGATCCCTCCTGGTTATCCGGAATAGGAAGTGGAACTAAGACAATATCTAAATGCGCCGTTAGTACCGAGGACTAGCGACCCATCGTTGACTTGGAAAACTATTCGAAATCAATACCCAAACCTTCTTAAAAATAGCGATGAAATACTTTTGTATTTCCGCGACTTCCGTACCTTCAGAACGATTATTTTTTAAGGCTGGTCAAGTAATCACCAAGAGAATCCGTTTATCTGGTCCTGACTTGGACAAAATCCCTTTTGAATTCCATTCATGATAGCATGTAGCGAAAACAAGATCTAGAATACATAGCAATCGTATTTTTGTAGGATCAATTATGTTATATTATATTAAGGAATGAACGAACAGTCGTTAAAATGATTACTAAAGTCTTAATTCTTCACTTATTTCATATTTTGGAAATGCTGGAAACTAATCGAACAACTCAAGGTAATCTATTAATTGTGGACGATTAATCGAACTATTCGATTAACTCTACAACACTAATTCGATTAATCGTTAATCGATTAATTCAGAAAATCAGACATCGCTACTCAAACCCTCTAGGATTCAGATTATTCTCCTCCAAAAAATTAAATGCCTGAAACCAAACCTCCCGAGTACTGTCCTGACATCAACAACAACTGACTAACCACAAAATCCAACCAAAAAATACCCGCAGACAAAAAGACTGCGTATCTGCGTCCCGTTCGCTTTTAATAGAGCCCATCTTTATCATTATTAACCCAATGCCTAATACTTACTTCTATGCTGCGAAAGCGAAAGCTTCATTTTCCTAATAGTATAAGAGAAAACACTACAAAGCCGTCCGTTGTGTAGTTACAGTTACGACATTACAAAGGGCAAATATTTATATCCATTTGTATTTTTCCCCGCACATTTTTTCGTTCAGTTTGTTTTGGGGTATTTTTTTCAGCAGATAGCTAGATAGCAGATTAGGAAAAATCTGTCAGAACATAATAAATTCTCCACTCACTTGAGGCTCCAAGGGGACCGGAATGAAAAATCACGACTGGCTTTCTATTGGAAAGAGAAGGCCTCAGACGGAATAAACAAGAATGCTAACAAAAGTAAGATGCTCTCAGAGATGATTGATTAATATGAATATCCGTTTTGCTGGAAGTAGACCGTCTTTAGACTTAGAAGGGAGCTAAACTGGATACAAATAATGAAACATGTGCAACGACTTATTTGAGATGTAATTGAATTAAATCCAATGAAATATCAACTGAAATAGACTACATTTTCATATCCTTTACATTCTGAAATCGTCATGTTAGGAGGTCACGGTCGACCAGAATCAATTTTTCAACTGACAAAAAAAACAACACTTCGAAGCAAACACTACTCGCAAAATTTATCCCCGCTCTCAGCGGATATAATTAAAAAAGTTTGAACAACCTTGTTGAACTGCACCAGATATAGAAATCCAAATTCCACCGAAAAAAAAACTCGCTGCCATATTCACAGAACTCTCCAGCAGCAGTGCAGCCCTACTATGAACAGGCAAACACACAAAAAACTGGAACGATTCGTTCCTTGAAAATTATATTTACTTTTACTCAACCTGCGAATAGTACTGCAAAATTGCATACGAAATTGTTTTCCTTTTTGGCTCGTATTTCCAGTTTTGCCTTCCCCCCCCAGAATGCTCGAAAGGCTGCGGCTGCACTGAGCCGGGTGGGAATAAAGCGTTATCCGCCTGCTCGGTAAGCCACTTTCCCACGACGCGATGATTTTCTACCCTACGGGCACGGAGAAAAAAAAGGAAAATTATAAAAACGGGACTGGGGAGGTGAACTTTCCTGGCACCTCAGCGCAAGCTTTTCCATGGGAGGTACCTACTTTGCTTTTCATTATTTTCCATCCTAAATTGGCTCCGCGAATTCAAGAGCTTTGCACACACAACACTTGTTCGCTTACGGGTCACTTCAAAGCAACATAGGGAGCGGAAGATTTTTCAACCCCCGTCCTCGGTGAATGTGTAACTTCAGGTTGGAATGGGAAAAGGGTTTTAGTTGAACTTTCGGAAATAATTGGTTGCATTGGGTGCAGAATTGTTTGTCATCGAGGATTGCAATGTTGAAGGCAATTATTATTCAATCTACCAGTTTAGGAACGTTCAAAAGGAAGCTGGAGGCAAGGCCGTCATCGGTCAATCAAAGAGGGGAGGCGACCTCCTCCCATATTTTTGATTTCCAGACTGTCTTCCAATAACTGTGATTTGTAAAACTTCTTCAAAAAATATCGAAAACATGTTTTCAATTGGGATGTCTTTGATCGTTGAATTGTGTATTTGAACCAATTGCACAGTTTGCACGCACACACAAATCAAACCCATAACGACGGATGTAAACATTCAAAAAACGTTTTAACCCTACTCCGCAAATTAATTTTCCGCTTCCGAATCAATGCCCATTACCTTCGCAAGCCCTCACTTCCAACCAGCGGTGCCAGATATACAGACATGTCTGTATTTGTACAGACTTTTGATGTGCCTTACAGACCTCATACAGACTACAGACAGTATATAGACATTTGTATTTACATACAGATTAAATACAGATTTTTACTCAGACGATTCTAAATTTAGTCAGATAATAGGCTAAACCCGTTTCGGGTGCACGCACCTGGTACGTCTCTGCCTGGTGAAAATGTTTTATGCACTCAATCCGTACCTGCTTTTTACCATTGGCGTAAACGGCCTTACCTTTACTCAACTCCCATTCCATTGAGTTATTTGACGATATCATCTTTTTCTCTCTGGTATCCGTGATGTTTTCAAAGTCCTTTTCCTTAAATTGCTTTTCCCCATCTCAGACGAATCATACCAACCCTACTTTCATTGCCACACTCCTCGGCTACAGTGGAAAGGGTTTTTTCATTATTCAACATAAACAAGACTAAAGTGCGTAACAGGATGGATGCAACTATGATGCAAGGAATTCGAGCGTCCAAATAATATGCTAAAAGTCATCAACACGAAAGTGGAATCACCAAAGTTACAAAGCAAGCTCTTCGGCTTTTTTCAAGTAACATGTATGATTAGTCTAATAAATAATTTGTGAGCGGACAGTTTAAAACATATTAATTCATTTTGAATACTAACCGATGGATTCTTATTGTAGTCATTGGTGCATCATTTTTCGCATTTTAATTCGTTTGATCAATCGTATATTGAATTACTAACATTTCGTTGCTTTTTTACCGTAACTTCATGGCATTAAAAATATTAGTAGCCGGGTAGTAAACAAAATATTTCGGTAATTTTATTTTATAACCTCGTCTGTAACAGTCTCGCTTCATTCTTATATTTTTTTTAATAAATTCCCTTCTAAATTGGTAGCAATTTGAGATCAAATGGTTAAAAAATACAATTGTAAATTACCGAAAATTAACAAAATTGTGTGTAGATAACAAGTTGCTGTGAGAAATACATAAAAAGCAATGTGATAAGTTTTTCTAGTGTACAGACAAATACAGACTTTTTATTTTGATAAACATACAGACTTTTGAGAAAATCATCTGGCATCGCTGCTTCCAACGCCGAGAGCCGTGAGCAAGAATGTCATACACGGCAGGAAATTGAACTCAATTGGAGAGGCCACTTTACTGAGTGGCATGGGTCGCACTCATAGACTGAGCAACTCCACTTTTTACGAAACTGAGTTGCAGTTCCCATGCAACTGAGTAATGTGGTCTCTCAAATTGAGTTCCTATTCTGGCCGTGCAGGGAGATCATGAGAGCCATCGATGACGTCACCTACCTAACGATGGCAGTGGTGATTAGTAGGAGTAATCCGGAGGTGATGAGAGAACAGGATCTGATTCTCACTATCGACGATATCCACGAACACCGGTGTGACAGTGATTAATATCATCATATCGAACCGTAATCTAATAGCCAGCACGTCGGCGAAGGGCTTCGTATGGTCCGTGGTTTTAAGTTATTCAGTATAGTTGTTTTTAATATTAGGATTAAGTAGGTGTGTACAAGGTGTAGTTTTCATTTTATTATAAATAGACTGTTTTATCCACGATTGTGTGTTGACTGATTCAAAAGAGGAACGGCCCACTGAATTTTCTGGGAAGAAATACGATCCATCAACCAACCAAACCTGGTTGAGTGTTGAGGAACCACTTAGGATCGAAGGAGTAAAGAATCGGTTCCCCAACATTTTTGGTCCTTCGAACCCGATAGGTTGGACCACAGAAGAATTAGTTGGACCACGGACGGTATGTTACTAGCAGTAAGATCGCTAGTAACCATAATTCGCTTGGATTGCGCCATCAGCTTCGGTTTAGGACATTCATCGGTTGGACCTTTTGTGTTGGTAAGTTGGAACCACTCTATATGCCCTGCAAAAGCTTGGACTAAATACTCATTACTAACTGGCGCTTTATCGTAACCCCTGCATGTGAACCTACCTAAGAGCGATTGTGATAATTGAGATCTACAAGGACGTCTGGAGGAATTCGCATCATCGACAAACGTGCTGATGCTGGAAATTGCAGTGGTGTATAGTTTTGACTACTTGGAACAAAACCTACTATTGGCAAGACTTTCCGTTGTTACCGTGACGAAGTGGTAATTGGCACTACTTGCACTACACCCATTCGTTACATCATTTGAATACCATCTCGATACGACAATTGACGACCCGTATGAATTGCATCAATCGCTATCAGTTATCTGCATAGGTGAGTCATTTTTTCAGAGCGTATATGTCACCGAAGCGGGACCTCAGTGAAATACACTTCTTAAATAATTCAAATCCTCTTCGACAAATCATTTTCTACGATTCCCTGAGCGCACTTGGTGCCATACTCTTACCATTTCGATCTGATTTCGAATGTCGCACGATTTGGGCTTTGCTTAGCTGATTGTTTCTCCAGGTGAGTCACAACGGTATATGCCCTGTCGGAGCATACATTTTGGATATTACACCCTGGTTTTCTCCTCTCTCTGGATACCCCACCTTATAATTGACTGACTTTGAACTGCAGAATTTGGATTGTGAATTATATTCGGTCAACCATTGGAGAGTGTTTGTACCTACTTATACTCCACTCGTTTTCCCGGGTGTTTATAAAGGGTGTCCACGATGAAATTGCCACACACAAAATTGATTCGCAAAATTCGAGTTTTCATCCGATTGCCATCATATTTTCAGGGATTGAGAAATAACTATTAAACTTCATTTTACCATTTTACTCGTATTTTATTTACGGTCCATACGCAAATGTCCTTGGCCTTAACCCCGGCGATAAGATTCTGCACAACCTGTGAATCAACCGTTTTTTGCATGTAAACCCATACTTTCTTCAGTTCCTCGACTGTCTTCACTACCTTAGGTCGTTTAAGAAGGTGCTGCTTCATAATCGCCCAGTACTTCTCGATGGGGTGGAGCTCCGGAGTGTTGGGAGGGTTGAACATTTTCGGCATGAAATTGACCTTATTGTCCGCATACCACTTCAGCACGTCCTTGGAGTAGTGGCATGAGGCCAAATCCGGCCAGAAGATTGTTGGGACGTTGTGGGCCTTCAGGAGAGGAACGCTGAACTTATCCTTGGCCGTGAAAAACAGGTTGCCGGGGATCTGTTTGAAGTCGGCCTTCACATATGTTTCGTCGTCCATGATGCAGCATTCAACTTTCGTCAGCATGTTGAGGTACAACTTCCTGGCACGGGTTTTGGCGGACTTGTTCTGCTTCTCGTCGCGATTAGGGGCCTTTTGTACCTTGAACGTTCGAAGCCCAGCCTTAGTTTTGGCCTTCTGGACAAAACTTCGGCTTAGGTGCAGCTTCTTAGCCACATCCCGAACGGAGGCGTTCGGATTTTGGTTGAAGGCCCCAACTACGCGGTTGTGATTTTTGGTGTTGTACGGAATACTTTTTCCTTCACTTCTGGGCTTCCGATCGGTGGTCAACCGTTCCTCGAACCGCTTAATCACTCGCGACACCGTGGAATTCGCGATTCCCAACGTTTTAGCGATGGAACGATGCGAGAGATCCTTGTTCTCGTGATGAATGCGCAAGATTTTATCACGCACGAGCTGTTCTTTCGACTCCATTTCCGCGAGTTTTGATCACAGGACTTTAAAACTTGCAGGATGTAAATAATGCACTATGAAATAAATCCACCCAAATTTTCATCAAATTCTACCCAACGGTTAAAAAGTTAGAGCAATTTCATAGTGTGGCAATTTCATCGTGGACACCCTTTATTAGTATATGCCTGGCGAAGCTAGGCTTTGCACAATACTACACAGCATCTCTCTCTTCCTGCTTATTATACCATGGCGACGACAACATCATGCCAGCCAGTGGAACATCAAGCAAGTCGCTGACTATGAAGGCGTTAACGGCAAGGTTGAAGGAGATTCAACTGTGCTTCAAAGATGTCCTACAACAACAGTGGGAAACTTGATGACTACCTCGATGAAATTGCAGATGTTTAATGGAGACATCGACGACTGGCTAAGATTTCGAGATTTATTTAAGTCGCTTATTCACTGGAAGGTTGACCTACCGGAAGTGGAATAATTCCATTACTTGAACGGCTGCCTTCTAGGAGAACCCAAGAGAGATTGATGGACTTCCAATCACGAAAGCGAATATGTTATATGTTGTTATGTTATATGTTATGGGGATTGTTATTGAAGCGATACAATAACAGCAAGCAGTTACGCAAGCTCTCTTCAAGCTTCCAACACTTACCAAGGAGTCGGGAGCTGACTTGCACATCCTGGTTGGAGGCTTCGAGCAAGTTGTCCCGACACTCGATCAGGTTATCCAGCCAGTCGACTATAGGGATCTGCTGCTGGTGAATATCCTCACAACGATTGCTCACAGATTGGATCCGGTACCGCGTAGAGGTTGGGATGAGGTATCATCGACGAAGCAACAGGATACCCTAGAGTATTTATGCGATTTCCATCGTCGTAGAATACAGGTTTTAGATAGTCTACCAACGAAATCAATCGACACTAGGGGTGTCAGCCAGGCACAGCACCAACCGAAGTTGAAGACACACCTTACTAGGGCCAGCTACAGAATGATGCAGTCCGCAGAGAGGCAATGCGTAACATGTAAGAAAAACTATTTTCTATATCAGTGCACAACATTTCAGGGAATGGCGGTAGGTGTCAGGGACGCGTTGCTGAAAACCCACGGTCTCTGCAGGAATTGTTTTAAAATGGGTCACATTTCCAAGGAATGCTAATCAAAATTCAATTGTCGAAATGGCAAGGGTCGTCACCACACTCTGGTTTGCTTCCGGTCTGAGAAGAATAGTTCAGCAAGGGTCGCAGCGGTTGCTAGGGGTAATCATCCTTCAAATTCAAAGAAGTCTTCTGAAGCTAGTGAAACTTTTGGTTCGAGTTCCTCTCAGGTGGCTGGTTCGAGTTCCTCTCACTGCGGCTCAACAATATTCTTCCCAAGTCTTGTTGGCAACTGCAGTTTTTGTCTTGGAGGATGGACGGTGGACGGTTTCCTGCTCGTGCTCTTTTGAATTCGGAGAGCAACTTTATCGTGGAGCGGCTGAGTCAGCGGATAAATCCACCAATCCACAGGGAAATGGAAGACATTTCAATGCCTGGAATCGGTCGGGCTGGGACCAAGGTTAGGCAAAAAACCCAAGCGGTCGTGCATTCACGAGTTTCAACTTTCTCGCAATCCCGTTAGTAGTTCAACCCCGTTTACATTGCAACCTACAATACGTGATCATGATTTCAAATGTCACGCAAATACTTTGGTGAAAACTCAAGCCTGTCAACGTTAATTTTGGACACTTTTACTTCAGTGTAGATTCTTAATTATTTCACGGATCACTGAAACGTTTCACTAATATAACAGCTGAAATTCTCCACTTTATTTCATGGTACAACATGTTTACATTCTCCTCACATTCAGTAAAATAGCGTCGAATCAAGTGGACACGCATTTTATACAAACGGTGGCAAAATCCGAATTAATCGATACGCGATCTTGCCAAGAAACTAAAACTACCGATAAGATTGTTTCTTTGGCTTTCAGTCTATTATGTAGGGGAAACAGATCCAATGTGACGATTGCACGAAGTGCTACATAGGGATGACAAGCAACCTACTCGAACAGAGATTGTCAGGACATAGGAGCAACTACAATCAACTGAAACGTCTACTAGATTCGGGTCAAACCTATACAGACGAACCCGTGCTAGCACTGAAAGAAAAAACTGCACTATTATCACATTGCATTGATCATCAACACAAATTCAATTTTGACACAACTCGTATTTTAGATCAAACTTTTAAAAGAAATACACTGCCAATTTTAGAAATGATCAATATAATGAATGACAATAATAGTAAATATAAACAAACGAACAGTCACCGATGGACTAAGTACGACATACTCTGGACTAATACATACAATAAACATGACTATAAATAGAACCACCAACACAAGGAACATCAACCCAGACACCACCTCCTAAAATCGACCACAATAACCATTTTATAGTTAGCTAGACATACCGCAACAGTGAAGTAGTGTAAAATAGGGTGAATAGTTTTGTTCTGTACAATGTTTTTATTGATGTTTGTTTAATTTTATTTGACTTTTCCTTTTATGTATATGTCCACAACAGTGATGATCAACACAACTACTACTAGACGTTTTAATGTAACAACAAAACATATAATGACAAAAACAGAAATCTAGTATGTAATATTAAATTAAAATAACAGAAATGTAGCATACCGACATATAATATTATATTTACAGTGATCCTTAGAAGAAGGCAAAATACATTGCGCCGAAACGTCGGAAAATAGAAAAAATATCTGTTTCCCCTACATAAAAGACTGAAAGCCAAAGAAACAATCTCAACATTAAAAAGTAACAGTCGATAATCAGCAACACTACCGATAAGTATCGTGTTTTCTGTCTGCAAATCATTTGACCAGCGCGTGACTGTAGATCGGAAGGTTGGAATTGGAACAAATCGAAAAGTATGCTCCCGATAAATGGAAAAGAAGGTGGTAGCCATTATTGAGAAAAATCACAACTTTCTGTGCGAAATGTGGCGAGGAAGTTAAAATCATACGTATAAAAAAGGTGCCCCACTGCACAGTGGGAAAAATGGGACTCAAAATCTCAACTAATTAAAGGCCGCTGGATAAATGCCCTGTAAAATAGCTTATCTTATGTAAAAAAATGCAAGGAATCGAATGGTGATTACTTCATCTTGGGCAGACCCCGGGAAGTGGCTCATTTTGCCCGATTTTCCCCAAATTTCGGAAGAAAAATTGAATAATCACACATTTATCATATTAGTTCTGATAATATTGCATCCATTTGTGCTGTGCTATTGTAGAAGGGAGAATCCAATGGAGGTAATATTGTCTTGTAAAACGTCAGGAACTGTCCATTTTGCCTGATATTCCCCACATGCTGAAAGTACTAGATATGCCATGTGGTTTTGGAAACTTGGGCGAATTAGAATCTATAAAAATGCAATACACTATTGTGGAACTGTCCAGAGAACTGAATGGAGAATGTGTCGTCTTGTGTAAACATCAGTTATTGACCATTTTTCCCGCTTTTCCCTTCATACTGGAAGAATCAATAGATAAAAAGCGATTTTTGGAATAGCTGCGCATTAGAATCAAATCCAATGCACTACAATATTATGAAAATGTCTGGAAAATCGAATGAAGTAGATGTAGACCTATGCAAACTTTGGGAAGTGGCTCGTTTTGCCCGATTTTCTCTTAATTTTGAAAAAAATAATTGGACAATCCTACATTTATCATATTTTCACTAATAATATTGAACCCATTTGGGATCTACTATTGTGAAAATGTCTGGAGAATCCAATGAAGGCAATATCGTCTAGTAAAAACCTCATGAACTGTCCATTTTGCCCGATATTCCCCACATATTGAAAATACTAGATATGTCATGTGGTTTTCGAAATTTCCACGAATTAGAATGTATAAAAATGCAATGCACTATTGTGAAACTGTGGGGAATTGAATGGAGGGGATTTCGACTTGTGTAGACATAAGTTATTGTCCATTTTATCCGCTTTTCCCTGCATACTGGAAGAATCAGTATATATAATGCGGTTTTTGAAATAGCCGTGCGCTACAATAAAATCAAATGCACGGCAATATTATGAAAATGTCTGGAAAACTGAATGAAGGGGATGTCGTCTTGTGAAAACCTCGGAAGTGACTCATTTTGCCCGATTTTCCCCTTATTTTTGAAGAAAAGTTAAATAATCCTGCATTCATCATATTAGCTTTGATATTATTGAGCCCATTTGTGCTCTAGTATTGTGAAAACATCTGAAGAATGTAATTGAGGCAATATCGCCTTGTAAAAAGGTCAGTAACTGTCCATTTTGCAAGATTTTCACCACATATTGGAAAAACTAGATATAACAAGTGGTTCTCGAATGTTTCACAAATTATAATGTATAAAAATACAATGCTCTTTTGTGAAACTGTCTGGGAATTAAATGACATCGGTATTTGTCCAAGTTTTCCGATTTTCACAAACATCTCTAAATTCGAAAATTCATAACTCAAGAACGATTTCTCATAGAAAATCGTGATATTTTCTCAAAAATTTTAAAAAAATATATATCAAATTAAAATTTTCAGTGAAGGAATACTGCTTGAAAAAACCAGAAAATCCATTTTCTGAATCATGAAAAATTTCGAAAAAAAAATATTTTCTTGTTTATTAATTCATAAACTCACATTGGTGAGATTTTGGCGTAAGTTTTTTTTTTGTGTAATGCTCGAAAAAGTACGTTTTTATACATAAATGGGGATTTTTTTTTATAAGCGTACAGGTTTGCACACGCGTAGAGTTCATGGAAATATGATCAAAAAACAATGTTAAAAAATCAGGGTTGCCAGTTTTGCTACAAAATTTCCCACAGTGAAAGAAAACAGCTTAGAAAAGCCGGACCAACCCATTTCTGAGCGATAAAAAATTTTGAAAAAAATAAGCTTACATTGGTGAAACTTTGGCGATGAGTTTTTCAAATCCTAGGGAGTTTGAGCTGTTTAGAGGAATACCTGTAACTAGAAATCAGAAAAAAAATAGTATTTTCCATTTAATTCCAACTACCTTTGCTTATCTTGAAAGATACGCGTATTTCACCTACAATGCGCAGACTTCTTCAATCGAGTTATTAGTACGAGACACTGAAGAAGTCTGCACATTGTAGACGAAAAACCCGTATCTGTCAAGATAAGCAAAGGTAGTTAGAATTAAATGGAACATACTAATTTTTCTTCTGATCTCTAGATGAGTAGTTTGTTTGTTTTAGGTGATGCTCGAAAAACAATGAGTTCTTCATTTGTTTTCATACAAGAATGGGGATTTTTTGAATTATCGTATAGGTTCGGGCCGAAGGGTCTTACATTTGTTCGAAACTTTGTCCACGCATAGGGTTCATGGATATATGAACAAAAAATAATATTTAAAAATTCATGGTTGCCAGTTTTCCTACACAATTTTCCACAGTAAAGGAAAATTTTCCATAGTGAAGGAAACAGTCCCTTTCGGCCCAAGCCTGTACGATAGTAAAATAAATATCCTCAGATCGAAAAACGATAATTTAGCTGAGTGTTGTTTCTGGAATAAATAGAAGAAATGAGAGTCGGTTAACCAAATGTCTACCACTTTTTTTTTGTTTAAGGGACTTTAACCTCTTGGTCATTCGTACCATCTGTCTACCACTGTATCAATATTATTCTCTTCCCTTTCATCTTTCTCTAGTATACCGTACCACTTAAAAACTACTGTATCACAAAAAGTTTACCATTGCTGGATTACATGTTTACAAGGGGAAAAGGACCTAACCGGAATGAAAATCAAAACATAACTGCGAAAACCCGCACCCGGAAACATTATACGAAATTGCCAAATCGTGTTGCATCGTGATGGATAACAAAACTTACGTCAAGGCCGACTCCCGTTAAGTTCATGGGTAAGAATATTTCGTTGCCAAATCTAAGTTTGATGTTCCGGAGGATGTTCTGAAGAAGAAATTATCGAAATTTGCATAAAAGTTCCTGATCTGGCAGGCAATTTGTGGATGTGGTTTCACCAATTCACCGGAAATTCACACAATTGAAAAAATCTATATAAAAGGAATTAAGCAAACAACCCAAAACTGTTATAACAGAGCTGAAGTTGGGTAAAACTTGGGTAAAACCCACAAAAACACTGAGAATATCGGTTGTACAAAATTTGATGGGTGGAGTGAAAAGGAAGGTATGGGCATTCGAGATGGGAGATGATATGCAATAAAAGAAATTTTGCAAAAAGTATCTCATTAGTTGTTTTTTATTCTCTTGCAATTTCAAGAAACTCCGATCATCGGTATATACTGGTGAGTAAATATGTGTGCGCCATTTTTATCGAATACACCTTGCAACAGCGATGATTGACCACCCTATTTGCAAAAATGAAAAGCGGTCACTAAACTCACAAAATACGTAACGAAAAGTATAAGTGTTGGAACAACTTTTGACTGAAAAAATACTAGCTCTCAAACTAATTTATAAAGCGCAGCAGCAACAGATCATTCATATGTTTGTTTCGCGTATCAACATCCCGAAAATACGGAAATTTCCAGACATAGACGTAAAACAATGGCAACGATTCGTCCAAGTTTACAATGTACTATGAAAGAACATTGTAAACATACTCTGGCTGCACATTCAAGTACCCTCTTCAAAACAAAATCTACCGGACAATAGTCCACCACTCCAGCTCGGCTCTGACAATAGGCAATGCTTCAGCAAGCGACAGAGTATACTGCAAATAATTAAAACACAAAAAGAACTTGTTGACAGGAGCGCACCCCGACGAAAAAAACAAGAAGAATCAGCCCGGGGAAGTTAAATTTTAATTTTGATCCCCCTTCACATGTTACTGACCATCGTCATCATCCGCTTCGGTCCTCACTGCCGGCAACAAACTCCTAGGATGGGTCAGTAATGGCGAGTGCACTGAATGCTACAAAACAGCAGAACTGGCCCGTTTTGTGCAAATTTCCTGAGTTTCTGGCACAGAGGGAGCGAGAGATTCTGTGAATGGGAACAACCACCCACATATGTTTTGGTTGGAAAATCAAATGATAACCATCCACTGGCCCTATAGAGGACATTCCCGAACGGAGGATTTGATTGCATTGTTTTCGGTCCTTCCCCCGCAATTATTGTTGTCGGAGTCTATGTGATTTTGTGGCCTTCCATAAATGCACGTATAATGGACTTTTTATCATACGGTGGCTATTCAGCACTCGAACCCTGCAGGGCATCAAGATCACTTGCAAAACTGTTAGGGGGAAAATGTTACGAACCGGAAAGTAATAATGACTTTTCTTCCTTAAGGCTCACCGCAGGCAGCGTGTCCCATTTTTCACCTGTAACGATCTTTTTCCCATTTGCACCTTTCTACACCTTTAGGGAAAACATGAAAGTTTCATTTATTTTAAAATTTAAATTAATGCATTCGTATGGTGCAATACCGATGATATCGTTACCAAGGTATGCAAATAGCAGATGGCACTGTGGCACTCTTCAGGTGAAAAGTTTCCTAGATGTATCTCCTAACACTGGCTCTGTGGTGACCGCACGCAATTGCTAACGAGTGTTTTGCAGTTTTGGTATTTCTGGTATAGCCATCTGAACAAAGCGTTATACAGTGAAGTGGTTTATATGCAATAACTTTCAATTTAAAAGTTTGTCTGTACCTACTGTTTTGGAAGTGCTGTTCAAATCGTGTAGTTCGTACCACAAGAAGACAACTGGTCATCCCATGTGACGCAAATCCCCGTCAGGTGCTCTGGAAAAGAATGCCAAATAACACTTACTTTATCACGCAGACTGCAGTGGTTAACAGCACGCTCGGATGGATTAACGTTCCGGCACAAATTGTGAGTCCTTTTTCAATTAAAATCACCCGGTAGAGCCAGGGCAGATTATGCTGGAGCTGCTGCTGCGGATGCTGCCGTACCAAATGAGGTTGGTGAGTTCCGCTTGGGTCCCTGCTGTAGCCCTCATCGCTTGAAATTGCAATTTGCTGTAGGAAATGAAAAAGAAACACCAGAAAGAACGAATATAAATTAGCATTCCACGTTTATTTCCCCCGCATTGGAGCACAACCTTCATTACTATTGCTACTTATGCTACATTATTCCTGGGTACCACTATTGCTGCTGTTTGAATGCCAGACCGAATGTTTCTGATGATGCTGACCGAAACCAATGATGACCTGGTCAAACTGCTGGCGTCACCCGGAACGGTCGCCAAGTGGTGGAAAGGATCACAAGGCATCCCAACTCGCTCCGTGATGATGAGGATATGCGATTTCAGAGGGCGAGCTCTAAAATTACTGATGAAAACGTCCATATCCTGGCTGACTTTTAGCCCTGGAGGCATCTTCAGCATAGCATCATCATCAAAGGGAAATGGAATTCCAAGTTACACACACTCACACACCTATCCACACTCGCAGTATCTGAGCGTTAATATAAAAAGCGATGATGAGTGCTAGCACCGGCGACTAGCTGAATTCATTAAAATTCACCCGTTCCTGACGGATAAGATAAATAACCGCTCCAATTGTTCAACACCTACTATGGCAAACGTTAGAAATGACAAATGCAATTAACTTGAAAAGCAATTAATGTAGGATCATGAAATCCAATATAAAACATTGAACGGCTGATGGTTACTTAAAAAACAAAGCCTTCATGAACTTTTTTTTGATTCAATGGGTTTTTATGACTCAATAAACACGTAATGTCTGCATTTAAAAAAAAAGTTTTCATCACTATTTTATGTAGTTTTGCTGCCACCTGTAGATGAATTTATGCATCGCCAATCTTTTTTTTTAATAACAGTTCGTTTATTTATTAGGCTCAGGCATGTGTGACACTTTACGGAGCCAGTATTCAATATTGTTATTAACAATTATTTAACATTTTTTTTCGATTTTAGTAAAGGGGTGCGCCAATTTCTCGTAGCTAGCTCGAGGTTGATGGGTCACATCATCGTTATTCAAGGGACTAGGCAGGTAACTTATTTAAGGTATTAGTTGCTGCTCATGGTTGCGAAATTTACCAAAACTTCGGTCCCAGTAGTCCCTTTCAGGAACTAAAGCTCGATTCAAAGTAAATCTGGACGCATGGTTTAATACACCACCGCGTCCCTGGTGGTTGGGGCAAAACACGTTTGACAGGCATTTGTTGATGTTTCATTAACGAAGAAATTGGTGAAAAATTTTCTCGATTGATCGATGCATCTCGAAATTACGGACCATGGAACTTGAGAAAAGAAAATTAACTGTGCACAAACATCTAGAGAATCCTTCGTGGTCTGCCACAAAAATAGCAAAAGTATTAAAATTCTAGCTAGTAGTGGTTGGACATAATTCTTGACATCATACGAATGAAACCTCGACTTACACCCAGACCTTTGAACCACGATCTCGACGAAACATTTGGAATAATAGATTGTAACCACCGCCCAAGAGAATTACTTGGTCAATCGTTTTGCCAACTTTGAAGAGAACTCTGACGTACTAATGGGAAAAAATCGTCATGTGAAATTCTTCTTTCAAAAATCTCGCCTTCTTGTGCGCTCACCTTTGCTTGGGAGTCCGCCTTCTCATTACCTGGAATTGAGCAATGTGAGGGGACCCATACAGATGTAATCCTAAACGATCTTTCGACCAACACAAACATCTGCTCCCATATTTTTGAAAGCAAGTAAGATGAGTGCCTCGCTGTTTTCATCGACTGCAGGGCCTCAATAGAACTGAGACTATCTGAAAAGATGAAATGAAGTTCTATGGGCATGTCGGAAATTATCCCAAATATACGGAACAAGGTTCCTGAAGTTTCCGGAAGGCAGATGAGTATCCTTTGTAAAAACCGAAAACAGTGGATCCACCAATGCGTGACCCATCAGTGAAAACTCTTCTATTGCAATTGACATGTTGGTACTTTTCAATTCAAATATGGGGAATTAAATAGGTCAAAGTTGATCTGAAACTCCTTGAATAGTCTGTTTCATGGAGAGATCATAATCAATGGAGGAACTGTGATAAGTGAACCGTACAGCAGGAGAATTATAGCAAGGAAAACTAACATAGGATGACATATAGTTAATATAGATTCGCTAAAATCTAGACTGGGTACTCAGTTCGAGCATTTCTTCGAAGTTTTCAATCACAAGGTGGTTACTGATTCCACACTTGATCAGTATTCTAGATGAGCGCTCCCAGAAGCGGTTCTGTAATGGTTTCACTCCTGCCAGAAACTCCAGGCTCATATTATGCGTTGAATGCATACAGCCGTGGCAATACGTAAACAAAGATATTGAATGCCTTCCAATTTGAATGCCACCTTGGCTGTTTCTTGTCGTGAGGAAGCAAAAAGAGCCATATTCGAGAACTGAAAGAATAGTTGTTTTATAGAGTCTGAGGTCTGAGGCTGAGGTCTTCCGGGTGAGCGCCCCACCATGTCCCGGAAATTGATCTTAGAAAATTGATGCTTTGTTGACATTGCTGTTTCAAATACGCAATGTGAGTACTCCAAGTGCATTTTTAATCAAAGGTATTTGAAGATCAAAGATTGGGTAATGTCTCTTCCCAATAGCTGGAGGTGAGTTGGGCTGAGAACCCTAGAAAGCGGTTCACTAAACAATATCATTTCTTTTTCTTTTATTGCGGTGTAAACCAGATTCTCAATTTTCTAGGCCCAGATGGACAGGTTATCTACGAAATTTTGCAATGGTTTTTGCCAGATTTCCGCACGTGGACCTCTAAAGGATATCACAGCTTCGTCTGCAAGTTGTCTTAGCTTGCATTAAGTTTCCAGCATTTATCAATATCTTTAACACAAAAATCATAAAGTAAGAGACATAAACATGAGCCTTGGGGTAAGCTCATGTAACTTATTCCGGAAGTTGTCAGTTGGCCTAGATTGGAGGTCATTTGTTTTTCTGACAGTATTTAAAGTCCCTGGTAAACCACTACTGTGCTGACTATCTGCCAGTATAAAAAAGAAATCCCGAAATACTGAAGCCAACCGCTCCTTGTGTGCAAAGGCCAGTTGTATATCAGATATAAGGTTGTTTGATTCAACCCAACGGTCAAGTCGCAAGACAAAATCAATGAAGGGTTTTTAATTTTGAGCGGCTGATACAGGCAATGCAGACCGTTATGCAACTTTACCATTTCTGCATGCGTCTATTTGGAGCGTTCTTGTATGGAGCGTTTCACGTTACCAGTAGTGTGCTTCTTGGACACGGGGCAGCTATGTAAAGAAATAGGCTCTTTGCACTTGGTACAATTAAATACCCTTGGAACAAAAATGCACACTTAAAAAAATGTTATCAATTTCAACAAATTTTGTGGAGAACTGATCTGGCGAAGATCACTTGTAGCGAGTCCAACGGTGAATACGTCTTTCATCCATCTACCATCTGCATGCAATTGTTGGAATTTTAGAATATCAATGGTAGACGAAACAGAATTTGGAAGGCGCCCCTTACCTTCCGTAACTTCGTCCCATGGCAGGCTCGCTGCAGAAACCACACCATCTATCTTCACATCTCGAGATGGGATGTAGACGAAATACTCGGCATTATATGTATTTTATATGTAGGCGTAATATAGCTTGGAATGTGAACGGGATAGTGGAAGATCAAGTTAACCAAAGGCACGATCATAAAGGAACCCTGATTCCAGCCGTCCGACGGTCCAGCGTGAGCGGAAGGCTCACCAAAAGTTCCGTGTCTTGGTCCAAGAGGTCAGTTTTACCGAACAAACCGTCAAAAAGTATCTCCAACCCAGGGATATTTTCATGCGGAAGGGTAGGTCCAAGCCAATCGTCTCGGATCAGTAGGTCACCACCTGAAAGCAGCGGCTGAAAAAAAGATTTTCCCGGCGAAACGCGATATGGTGGTGGGACAAACAAAGAGACATAGTCGATCCTGGGCGGCAGCGGACCAGATATTTCACTTCCCTTACCAAGGAGGTGAACAGCAATATCAAGTATATCTTCCACACCAAGTTCCCAAAAAAGATTCTTCTGTGGCTGATCTTCACGGAAAACGGGAGTCAATTCCTTAAAGCAGGCTTAAAATATTGGATTATTATGAAATAACAATCAGAAAACATGCTGCTTTGCCTTTATTTGTTTTAATTCTATTTTTTATTCTTTTTCTTCCTTCTCGTTTTCATTTTCTTCTTGTTCTGCATGGACCTCCGCCGTTATTAATTACGAGCTTTTCGAGATTCAAAAAATAATTTTTTGGTCAACAGCTAATTGATAAAATATTTTGATCTAACAATTATCGAATTTATTACCAAATTGAGTTTAACTATTGCTATATTCTCGCCTGTATCACGAGTGAATGACACAAATCCTGAGTATATAAGCCTTGAAAAAAAGAAGGAAATACCTGTGTTCCATCCCAAAAGGTCTGACAAAAAAAAGTCGTACCGTATAATTTTCATTTCCATACATGTTTTTTCCACAACAGGGTGAGTGGAAATTTTTGTCAGAGACGTATACTAGGTAATGTGAAAAGTAACCTGCTTGGAAAAGAAGTTTTTTTTTAATTTTTAATTTTATTCAATACTCCTTTTACACTTATTCCATCGATTTTCTGCGATTATGTGTTTCTCCAAATGTCTAGTATAAGAGTTTAATCTGCTGGTTTTTTTTTCTTTATTTATTAGTTTGTGTTTGTTTTGTTTTGATTTTCCGACATCTAAGAAGTCTCATCGTCGCCCAATGGTAACCACTAGCGACCGAACACAAAAAGGGAGCCCAGGCCATACCGCACACTGTCTAAACGCTGGCGACAACTATATGATTAGACTACAGCATCACATTTCCAAGTTCTTCTGTCCAATCAATCCCAAAAAATGTCAACCCTTTTAAACTCGGGAAAACCGCTAGTAAACGGCCCAAGTCATGCTAATGTTAGTATTAAATTATTCATTATATTGAAAAACAATGGATTATCGGCTCCGTAAAGCTACCGCAATTAAGCCTGCCAAATAAATGAACCAGATAAAAAATAAAAAATTAATTGTAATAGTTGTTTTCTTTACATAACCTCCAGAAATAAAACATATTTCAATGTTCAATCCATAGAATGGATCTTTAACTGATCCGATAGTTCAGCATGTAAATATAAAGTTGACGTACTAATCAGGCAGATTTCTCGGTTTTCAGCATCCTTTCAAAAGTGCAAACCCTACATCACACCTCAAACATACTTCTTATAAAAGCTAATCAACATCATCAACTTCGTCCGGTCCTTGACCTACCCCGCATGGGGGATGTGAGGCAAAGGAATGCGTCCTTGGTTCGAGTACTACTATATCCAAGCCCTTCGCTCAGTTTTCAATACTTCTATTCAATTTTCAGAACCTGCCGTACGCTGAAGGAACAACCAACACTTTCTCTTCATATCTGTAGGAACGTAGGCTGACGGTTATAACGGGGTTCTTTCGGAGAGATTAGGAACAATCTCGTTTGGTTGCGTGTTTGGTAGGTAGCATTCTCCATTGTAGTTGTTGTTTGCTCTGTTGCGCCGGTTTCGATGATCGGTTGGTCTGCCTGTGTGAAAGCTGCCTTTAGACGATCGATTGAAATCGCAGTGTGTTTGCCTTTAACATCCACAACATATACTTTTTACCCTTCTTACATCAATAGAAGGGTATTAAGATCGCTTGAAAACTCGACTTTTTATCCGAGGCCCACAGGGCCGAGTGTCATATACCATTCGACTCAGCTCGACGAACTAAGCACATGTCTGTGTGTATGTATGTGTGTGTGTATGTGTGTATATGTGTGTGTGTGTGTGCGTTACAAATAATGTCACATCGGTTTCTCAGCCATCTGTGAACCGATTTCAGTTCTGTTGACGGCAAATGGAAGCTACAACATTCCCATTGAACGCTATTGATGTTTTTTTCATTCGGACATTTCGTTACGAAGATATGAACGAAACAGTACTTGAAGGCCTATTATAATAGTAATCAAACAGTTTAGTCTCCGATTACAAACTGAGCTATTTGTGTACCGATTTTAATTTTTAATTTTTAATTAAGCACATAATTGTGAGATGCCAATATACTCGTTGCAGTGCAAAACCAAACAAGACCAATCACACCAATCGATGCCGCTTGCATTCTATTGTGTCGCATCTGGAGCGTTGTATAGCACATACAGCGGACTAGCCACACTATGTGACTTTATAGAATTAGAGCAGCATCGATTGGCTCGAGTGGTCTGGTTTTGAACTGCAACGAGTATATTCGAAAATTATACAAAGTCTCCATTTACTATTTTCAACGAATATGTACTTATTAAGCATCTTGAATCCATATCGATAATCAAAATTGAAGCTCAGGATTGAAGCTTTGTTAACGCCAAATTAAAGTTATAAAATCTTCAAATAAGTGCGAGAGTTTTGGTGGCACATGATTGCTGTTTTGAGCTGGCGATGTATTCGCTCGATCTGACCGTTTGCTTGCGGGTGATACGGGGTTGTGCGTAAGTGTGTGATTCCGAGCAGCCTGGTCAGTGTGCGAAACAATTCCGATTCGAACTGCCTACCACAATCGGTTGTAACGTTCGTTGGGACACCGAACCGTGCGATCCAGCCGTTGATGAAGGCTCGGGCTACGGTGAGTGCCGTCATATTTGGTAGCGGAAAAACCTCGGGCCATCGAGTGAATTTGTCGATGATGGTCAGGCAATACAAATTTCCCTCCGATGGTGGAAGTGGGCCGATCAGATCCATATGAATGTGGGCAAATCGGCTATCAGGTGTTGAGATTCTGGATACTGGTGTCTTGTTGTGTCGCTGTATTTTCGATTTTTGGCAGGGGATACACTGTGTGACGAACTGTTTACAATCTCGACGGAGAGACGGCCAAACGAATCGCTCAGACACCAAGCGAGTTGTATTTCGGATTCCTGCGTGAGATGTACCATGCATTTTCGCCTTATTTTTTTGTCGAAACTCCAATGGTACAAACGGACGAATAGCTTCTGTCGATATATCACAGTATATTGGTGTAGGTGATAAAGGAGATTTCAATAGCTTCAGCTGGACGGTTGTGTGTATCCAAAAATTGTTTCAGATCAGGATCGGTCTTTTGCGAGTGTGGCATACTATCGTAGTCGATCGCTTCGGACGTAGTGATTGTGTTGATACGACTTAGCATGTCGGCGACTTTGTTCGCTTGGCCAGATACATGCCGAATGTCTGTAGTATACTCACTGATGAAACTGAGTCGGTGCTGCTGCGTCGGGCTTGCCTTCTCTGGTCGCTGTTGGAAGGCGGTGACGAGGGGCTTGTGGTCCGTATACACACAAAAATGTCGAGCTTGTAGTGTATCTCGGAAGTATTTGATAGCTTCGTACATAGCGATAAGGTCCCTATCGTACGTGCTAGCTTTCTGTTGACTCTCGTTTAGCTTGCGAGAAAAGAATGCAAGTGGTTGGGGACCATTTTGTGTGACCTGGTGGAGAACAGCTCCGATAGTAGTACTCGAGGCATCGACATCTAGAGGGAGGTTTGCTTCTGCACACTTAGAAATTATGAATTTTACACGAAACCTAATTCATGTTTGTAAATAGTCGGGGAACGTAAAGAAAGATTTCGTGTGAAATTATGTCTTCTGAAACTGACACATACGCAATTCAACAAAAGATGTGTTCGGTTGAATTTATTTTCTCATCTCTTTCAACACATTCTTATGCGCTAAAAGACGCTTGCATGTGTCGGTCTCAGGGACAGAAATTTACACGAGATTTTGGTAGTGTGTGGGGAAGGGTGCGCAAGAAGGATCAAAAGCAGCGTTTGAATCTTCGTTCCACTGAAGAATCGTTGTGTCGTTGCGAGTATTTCCAGTTATCATCGCTTGCAGAGTTCGTTGGTTTTCTGCAGCGCGTGGAATAAAGCGCCGATAGAAATTTATAGTTCCGAGGAACCTTTTAAGCTGTTTGGCATTTGTGGGTTTCGGAACATCTAAAATAGGTTGAACCTTGCTGGACTTTGGCTTAATTCCCTGAGGTGTGAATTGGTGACCTAGGAAATCAACAGAAGATTGACCAATTTGACATTTTGCAGCGTTGATGACGAGGCCGTTTTGTCTCAATCGTTCAAAAACTGTGCGAAGGTGCTGTTTATGCTGATCGATGTCATCTGATACTATGCACAAGTCATCGATATATGGATAGACGAAATCAAGGTCACCTAAAATAGCATGTAGGTGCCGCTGCAATGTTTGACCTGCGTTACGCAATCCGAAGGTCATATAATTGAACTCGAATAGTCCAAAAGGAGTTGTAATAGCCGTCTTTGGGACATCTTCGGGTGCCACAGGGATTTGGTGGTATGCGCGTTGCAGATCTATGCAGGAAAAAATTTGCTTACCGTACACAATGGTGTAGAAATCTTGAATGTGTGGCACTGTATACCGATCTGGAACGGTGATAGTGTTTAGATTCTGGTAGTCACCACAGGGTCGCCACTTGCCATTTGACTTTTTTACCAGATGCAGCGGGCTGGCCCAGCAGCTTTTCGACGGTTGACAAATGCCTTGTTCCATGAGAAATTGGAACTCGGCCTTTGCTTCCTTCAATTTGTCTATAGGAAGACGAGGAGGGCGACAGAACACAGGTTGGCCGGTGGTGATGATTTGGTGCACGGTACCGGCTTTGGTCGGCTTATGCTTCATATCCAGAACGGTAATGTCCCGGTATTCGGTGAGGATATCCGCGAAATGTGAATTTACGTCGAACGTGGTAATCGCTGGCTCTGACACTGCATGGATATTCTCGATTTTTAGTTGGGTGGTGTTATCGATCAACTTGGTTCTTCGAAGATCCACGAGTAGATCGTAATGCTTAAGGAAGTCAGCGCCGATGATAGGTGATTTCACATCAGCAATAACGAAAATCCACATAAATGGTCTTCGTAGTCCAAGGTCGACAGTGATGCGTTTGGTACCGTATGTTTTGATTTGTGTACCATTCGCGGCATAGAGCTGATGTGATGCTGACGGGTTGAGGCGTTCTTTCGGCGTTGGAGGAATGACAGAGATGTCAGCGCCGGTATCGATTAGGAATCGATTTGATGAGTTCATGTCGTTGATATGGATTCGTTCTACATTTGTTGTTCGATTCATGATGGTATTCGTATGGAGAAGGGTTTCGCTGTCTAGTGCGGTGGGTTTGTTGGTATTGGTAGCTTGATCTAATTTTCCTTCGGTCGAGTGTATACCTCGACATTCCCGTCGAAAAAAATACACTTCAAAGATGGGTTGTCGTGTTTGTTCTTTTCGCACTTCCGAGCTTGGGCGCCATGTCTGTAGTGAAACCAGCAGATCCAACGACGAGGTGTTTTGCTTCTGGCTGGAGTTTCTTCTCGCCGACCAAATGAACGACCACGGGAACGGCTGTTGCGGCGATCTCGTCCTCGGAAATTACATGAAAGAGCTTCATCGAGGCGACGCGAAAGGGCTTCGATTCGTTGCTCTAGGGATGATGACGATAATGTTTCTGCAGTCTGTACAGCTGAAATCTGCTGACATGGGGCTTCCAAAATCTTGTCTGCCACCTTTGCTTGCTCATCGAGTGTGGCAGCCGGCATAGCAGCGATGATGGAGCGAGCTGTATTGGGGAGAGCTCGTAACCAAAGGTTAGACAATACGTTGTCTGTACAACCTGATCCCCCCAGGCGTCGCATATCTGACAAGAAGACGCTGGGCTTTTGATCTCCCAATGACATCCCAGAAAGGAGGCTAGTCAGTCGTAGCGTCTCCGACGGACGGAAATGAGCGATCACTGTGGCTTTGAGCACATCGTACTTGTCATTAGTGCTGGACGCGTTGCAATTAGCGATCACTGAATGAACGAATTTCGCGCGCGAGCCGAGGGCAACAATCACAGCGTTGAACCTGAATTTGTCGTTTCTAATCGAATTTACACTGAATGCCGCTTCGAGGCAGATGAACCAAGTATCAATGTCGTCCGTGTCGAAATCCGGGTAATTGATTTTGTCAATAACCGTCGGTTCTTGATCGTCGACATTCTGTTTTGTCTCAGCAGAGCCTCTACCGGCACCACCGGTCGCCATTGCGATTTTCAGACGCGGGTAAGATTTTCGTGGTGATTATGGAATCCTGTGGAAGCGATTCGGGAATATCACACAGGAGTAGCACGTCTTGGAATAAGCAGTTCAAACGATTTTCGCGACAGATCAGTTGTAGGAACGTAGGCCGACGGTTATAACGGGGTTCTTTCGGAGAGATCAAGAACTATCTCGTTTGATTGTCTATATCATACTAAAATTATATTTAAATCGAGATCGAGTGTCGTGTGAACAGGAGTGAGTGTTTGTGGTTACAATTGTATTCATGTAAGGTAATTCATTTTGGTTTGTTTGTGTTGTGTACGCCACATATCTTTCATTTCTAGCAAACATTACTGTCCACTCTTGGCGCCTCATGGTGATGAGCGAATTCCTCCTTCTACATCAGCATCAACTAGTTGAACAATTTTAAATTTCATCATCGCGTCATTAGTAACATATTGCAACTATTTAACTATTAATAAAGGCAAATATTTCAAATATTTTATTGTTTCGCAAACGGGTTCCATTTGTTCCCACAACACGCATAGAAACGCATTTCATCCGCATAGCATCACAGTTGGCGACAGCAATTTATTGGCGATTTAATTTTTAACCATTCTTGAACGCTTTTTCAATCGGTCGTATCTTTAAAATGAAACAATTTTTTTAAAGTTAAAGATTCGTTGAACTTTCGATCGCGACACTATCAAGCTATATTGGAAAGAACGTTATCTTTCTCTCTAGAGCTTTGCTATTTTGAAAAAAATGGCATTTGATTCATACAGAATCAAATTACAGATACGTTCCTTTGGAAATATATCCAACCATTTCCTCCCACCTTCCCTTTATTTTCATTATGTACACATATGGTTTCGTTACTTGTCTATACGTACATTGACGGCGCTACCTGCACAACGTCTGCGTGATGATTGGTGTGGCGATTGAGCCTCTGACAACGACGACGGCGACGACGAGGACGAGGACAGCGAGGACGGCGACAGGGGCGATGATGAGCTCAAGGTTGAAGATGTCACCAGTACTCCGGCGGCATTATTGCCGGAGGACGACTGCGTCCGGGGTGGCGCGAACGAATTATGACGGAACGCTGCAGCCACGGCATTCTGGACCGTCGGGTCTATGGAGCGATTGAATTTCTTTTTCCGACAGCAATAGTCACGACACGAGTTGTGTATCTTTCTGGAATATAAAGAGAAGAGCAAAGAGAGGAAAGAAATCAGAGATGCGTCCACCACCACTGCCCCGTGCGGAATCGGAGTGAAGGACATGAATAAGTTAATAGTTGGTTTTATCTTCATGGCGTATCATTTAAAATAATTATCACGCTAATAGTGGGCTAGCATTTAACCGCGTTGTCGTCGTAGACCGGAGATATACGATTGTATAATTGACTGCTATTGCAGAATGTGGCTTTTGTGGTAAGGGAGGCAGAATGATGAAACGTAATATGCTCTCTGGGAAATAGCATTTGAGCTTTCGAGTACTCAGACCTGTTCTGGACCCGAACAAAGAGTTGGTGTCGTGATGAATGCGATGCTAACATGCTACGAGTCTTTAGCTTGTCACCATTAGCACCGCGCTCTGTCATTACCAATTAAGGGAAAATTGGCGATTTATGTAAATTTTTCGGATCTAAACATAATTTGCGTATCTTATTCGAAAAATCGGAACCATTGTTCATATAAATACGAAAGCAAAACGCAACTTAAAACATACATCAAGGAATATGCCAAGACAGCGACTGTTTTAGCGTAAACTAATATCATGATTCATTATTCCTCCAACCGACCCAAGCCACCCTCGAAAGGTGGCAATCCAATAAACTGTGTCGCATCCGTGCCATTACATAAATTACATCAAACCTAACCGGATCTCCGCTGCAGCACCGTGCATTACAGCCTCCGATATCCGCTGAAGCCCAATGTTCAAAGTACTGCTCACTCAATGCTCACGATTTACCTAGAAATTCAATCGTCAACGGAAGTTTGCGTACGGCTTTGGTGGAAATTCATCTCATAAATCCAATATGCAATTTCTCTCGCCCCAGCTAGTGCCATTGGAAAGCTTCCCGTTAACGTCCTAACTATTCAGTGTGGATCGGTATGCACAGACAACGATACAAAAGAACCACCGGAGCGAGATGTGGAAAGTGCATTTTGTCTAATGAAAAGAGGCTTTCCCGGTAAGTGTGCTGTGCGTACATACATAGCAGTGTATGTGCAAGTGAAAGCATTGAACCACTCCGTTGCTCAATGGAACTGATTTATTATTTATGATTTAATTAAATTGATATTTGAACAAAATCACGTACGTTCAACAGGGAACGATGAGCTGGGTTGTGAATAGGTACTATGTGTATGTATAGGAAATGGAAGCCATCCACCCTGCTTCAGGATTCCGGGTGATGATGATGAAGTGCCCTCTCTTTCATAGGTGACTCAAAGCTGTGCTATCAGGTGGAAAATAGACTACAGACGATGAGCTTTCATCTCGGAATGTTTGAATTAAGTATGAATGTGGGATCAATCTAATTGAAAAGGAAGCTCTACTATCAATTGGTTTTCAGTTTCACATTACTCTTGTTGATCGCAATGCGAAACGAATTGAGGTAGTGAGATGTGATGCCAAAATTCGATGAGACGCATCTCCTTTCTGCCGTTGGACTTCGTTTTGTTTTTTGTAGAATCTGCTAGGGTAGGAATAAAACGGTTGTAGGTTGTAAAGTTACTGGTCATATAGTATGTCGATTTTGGGATGCATTTCAATTCAAAACAAACCTAATCTATTAAAATTTGACGTAAGACTTGTATGGTGTTACGTTTATAGTAGGTTAAAATTAAAAATCTCTAGAAAATTAATCAAACTTTACAACACTAATAAGCTCATCATGTGCATGTTTATTTTGACAAAATAGTTGATCGCGGGTATATCAAACAGTGAGGTTATACAAAAGCTATTACGTTTTCTTTGATTCTTCTAGAGTAGTAGCAACTGATATGAAGTTTCCTTTGTGATAGGTATGTGTTTTAGCATAACCCATCGAATGGATAAGAGAGAGAGATGTATTGAACAAAATGATTAAATTGAAGTCGTTTGTAACAGCAGTAGTACAGGTACAATCAAACCAAAGAAATCAAACCGGCGTGGATTCTGCTGTAATCAGAAGTCTTCATTCTATTCGGTCCATGGCTGTACTTCGCCAGCCTCGCGGTCTGCGAAGGGTCCACAGTTCGCCTTCTACTTGATTTTTTTTTTATAATCATTTATTTGTACAGGCTCAATCGAATTAACTTTACAGAGCCAAATTTTCATACTTTTATACATCATTTATCTCAAAACTAAAGTTAGGAGGGAAGAGCCGATTACTCGCGGCCGTCTCGAGGTTAATAGGAATTACAAATTACGGATGGGAAAGAGGGTGGGAAGTTAAAGTTTTTTTTACATAACATATTAAATTTAAATTCTAAATTATCTAAACACTTATAACTATACAATTTATGGTTTTCTTTTGACTTGAACATTTTTTGAAAAAGAAAAAAAAACACACACACACATACACATATGAAAAAAAACTTCAAGTAAACATACAGGTTAAACTAACTACAATCTAAGGCTAATGTTAGTCAAAAACACATAAATGAGTTTCATGTACTCCAAATCACGTACAGCCAAAATATCTCGAACTGGCACATTGAGTTGTCTACCTCGAGCCCGAAGAGCTTCATAAAGCCTCGATCTGAAACCACGATGCTCAGCACAAGACCAAATAACGTGATCTGCGTCCTGATAGCCTTGTCCGCACTCACAGAGATTGCTGTCGCTCAGCCCAACCCGGTATAAATGAGCGTTCAAAGAATAATGATTGGACATGAGGCGAGACATGACACGAATGAAGCCTCGACCCACATCCATCCCGCTAAACCAAGATTTCTTCGACACCTTTGGGATGATAGAATGTTGCCATCGCCCCAAATCTCCTTTACTCCATTTATACTGCCAGCTGACGAGTGACTGTTGACGAAAAATAGTAAAAAAATCGTTGAAGGCGATTTGTCGATCATAAATATCGCCTTCCATAGCGCCCACCTTTGCAAGCGAGTCCGCTTTCTCATTGCCCGGAATTGAATAATGAGAAGGGACCCATACAAAGGTGATGATAAAATAACGCGAAGATAAAGCACTTAGAAGAAAATACGAGGAGTGCTTTACCGGCCTCAAGGAGCGAATAGCCTCTACAGAACTGAGACTATCCGTGAAAATGAAGTACTGATCCGGTGTTAACGAGGCAACAATTTCTAGCGTAAAGTTGTATTGCCGCTAATTCAGCGACATATACGGAACAAGGAGCATGAAGTTTACGATTGGCGCTATACATTTCATTAAATATTCCAAAGCCTGCTGACTCCTCTATCAATGATCCGTCAGTGAAGAACGATTTAGTGGAATCAACTTGGCCAAACTTTGCAGCAAATATCACAGGAGCAATCATAGGACGATGATGCTCTGGGATTCCATGAAGCTCCTGCTTCAAGGATAAATCAAAATGAACAGAATTGTCGAAATCGGAGAAGCAAATACGATTGGAAATGTTCGGCGAAGGGCTGACATCCTGTGTTATGTACAAATGGTACAAGGTCATGAAGCGGGTTTGAGGATTCAACTCAAGGAGCTTCTCAAAATGTTCGATTACCTGGAGGTTCATAACTTCACACCTGGTGAGGAGCCGGAGAGATAATTCTGAAAACCGATCCGAGAGTGGCAACATGCCAGCCAGCACTTCAAGACTCATGGTGTGAGTCGAGTGCATGCAAACAACGCGATACGAAGACACCGATACTGAATACGTTCCAGTTTAATGAAGTGCGACCGAGCCGCTGACTGAAAACAAAAACTGCCGTATTCCATAATCGACAAAGTCGTTGTCCGGTACAACGTTAGAAGATCTTGTGGATGAGCTCCCCACCAGGTCCCGGTAATTGTGCAGAGAAAGTTGATCCTTGGCTGGCACTTTCGCTTGACATACTCAATATGGGATCTCCAGGTGCACTTTGAATCGAACCAGACCCCTAGACATTTAAAGGACATAGAATGAGTTATCGGCTTGCCCCAAATTTGAAGCTTCGGTTGTGCTGGGTTATGCTTCCTAGAAAAAACTACCAACTCAGTTTTCTCCGTAGAGAATTCGATACCTAGCTCTAGAGCCCAAGTAGACAAATTGTCTAAAGTATCCTGTAAGCATCCTTGCAGATCGACCCCATTGGGTCCCGTGACAGACACTACGCCTTCATCTGCAAGTTGTCTCAACGTACAGTTGTCACCTAGACAACCGTCAATGTCTTTGACATAAAAATTATACAAAAGGGGGCTTAAACATGATCTCTGGGGGAGACCCATGTAGCTAAATCGTGAAGCTGTAGAGGTTCCATGAGAAAAGCTCATATGTTTCTCTGACAGTAAATTGTACAAAAAATTATTCATTAATGGTGAAAAGTCACAAGCGTGGAGTTTATCTGAAAGAACTTCAACAGATACTGAATCAAAAGCCCCCTTTATGTCCAAGAATACAGAAGCCATTTGCTCTTTTTTAGCAAAAGCTAACAGAATATCTGTGGAGAGCAACGCGAGACAGTCGTTCGTTCCCTTACCCCTACGAAAACCATATTGAGTATCTGAAAGCAGGTTGTTCGTCTCAACCCATTTGTCCAGACGGAAAAGAATAATTTTCTCCAACAACTTTCGAATACAAGATAACATCGCGATTGGTCTATAGGAGTTGAGGTCGGACGCGGGCTTACCAGGTTTTTGAATAGCAATAACTCTCACCCGTCTCCAATCATCCGGTACAATGTTGAGTTCCAGAAACTGATTAAACAAGTTCAACATGCGTTCAACCTCTTCGCGACATCTGGGAGGTTCTTAAGCAAGTTGAACTTGATCCTATCAGCCCCTGGAGCCGTATTGCCACACGAAAGGAGTGCGAGATAGAACTCTACCATTGAAAAGGGTTGGCTAATCTCATCTATTGAATTCGTGTTTTCGCGAGGAATCATCCGTGCCGGCACAGAATCTGGACAAACTTTTCGCGCGAATTTGAGGATCCATTGGTCCGAGTACTCCTCGCTCTCGTTGTTCGTAGTTCGGTTACGCAACCTTCGCGCCGTGTTCCAAAGAGTACTCATCGACGTTTCGCGCGAATATTCGCCAGTAACCGCGTTTCTTGGCCTTGATGAGGCTCTTAAGTTCTCGTTCGAGAGCCGTGTATACTTCGAAGTGCTCAGGTGTTCCACGTCTACGGAAAACTTTAAACGCGTCGGACTTTTTACGGTAAACCTCCGTGCATTGCTGATCCCACCATGGAGAAGGACGTTTCCTGCGAGATGACGTTCCTGGAACTGGTCGAGTTTGAGCTTGAAGCGCGCTGTCTAAGATCAGGTTGGAGAGGAAGTTATACTCTTCCAGCGGTGAAAGCCTTTCTACCGTCGTTACCGTCGATAATTCTGAAAACCGATCCGAGAGTGGCAATATGCCAGCCAGCACTTCAAGACTCATGGTGTGAGTCGAGTGCATGCAAACAACGCGATACGAAGACACCGATACCGAATACGTTCCAGTTTAATGAAGTGCGACCGAGCCGCTGACTGAAAACAAAAACTGCCGTATTCCATAATCGACAAAGTCGTTGTCCGGTACAACGTTAGAAGATCTTGTGGATGAGCTCCCCACCAGGTCCCGGTAATTGTGCAGAGAAAGTTGATCCTTGGCTGGCACTTTCGCTTCACATACTCAATATGGGATCTCCAGGTGCACTTTGAATCGAACCAGACCCCAAGATATTTAAAGGACATAGAATGAGTTATCGGCTTGCCCCAAATTTGAAGCTTCGGTTGTGCTGGGTTATGCTTCCTAGAAAAAACTACCAACTCAGTTTTCTCCGTAGAGAATTCGATACCTAGCTCTAGAGCCCAAGTAGACAAATTGTCTAAAGTATCCTGTAAGCGTCCTTGCAGATCGACCCCATTGGGTCCCGTGACAGACACTACGCCTTCATCTGCAAGTTGTCTCAACGTACAGTTGTCACCTAGACAACCGTCAATGTCTTTGACATAAAAATTATACAAAAGGGGGCTTAAACATGATCTCTGGGGGAGACCCATGTAGCTAAATCGTGAAGCTGTAGAGGTTCCATGAGAAAAGCTCATATGTTTCTCTGACAGTAAATTGTACAAAAAATTATTCATTAATGGTGAAAAGTCACAAGCGTGGAGTTTATCTGAAAGAACTTCAACAGATACTGAATCAAAAGCCCCCTTTATGTCCAAGAATACAGAAGCCATTTGCTCTTTTTTAGCAAAAGCTAACTGAATATCTGTGGAGAGCAACGCGAGACAGTCGTTCGTTCCCTTACCCCTACGAAAACCATATTGAGTATCTGAAAGCAGGTTGTTCGTCTCAACCCATTTGTCCAGACGGAAAAGAATAATTTTCTCCAACAACTTTCGAATACAAGATAACATCGCGATTGGTCGATAGGAGTTGTGGTCGGACGCGGGCTTACCAGGTTTTTGAATAGCAATAACTCTCACCCGTCACCAATCATCCGGTACAATGTTGAGTTCCAGAAACTGATTAAACAAGTTCAACATGCGTTCAACCTCTTCGCGACATCTGGGAGGTTCTTAAGCAAGTTGAACTTGATCCTATCAGCCCCTGGAGCCGTATTGCCACACGAAAGGAGTGCGAGATAGAACTCTACCATTGAAAAGGGTTGGCTAATCTCATCTATTGAATTCGTGTTTTCGCGAGGAATCATCCGTGCCGGCACAGAATCTGGACAAACTTTTCGCGCGAATTTGAGGATCCATTGGTCCGAGTACTCCTCGCTCTCGTTGTTCGTAGTTCGGTTACGCAACCTTCGCGCCGTGTTCCAAAGAGTACTCATCGACGTTTCGCGTGAATATTCGCCAGTAACCGCGTTTCTTGGCCTTGATGAGGCTCTTAAGTTCTCGTTCGAGAGCCGTGTATACTTCGAAGTGCTCAGGTGTTCCACGTCTACGGAAAACTTTAAACGCGTCAGACTTTTTACGGTAAACCTCCGTGCATTGCTGATCCCACCATGGAGAAGGACGTTTCCTGCGAGATGACGTTCCTGGAACTGGTCGAGTTTGAGCTTGAAGCGCGCTGTCTAAGATCAGGTTGGAGAGGAAGTTATACTCTTCCAGCGGTGAAAGCCTTTCTACCGTCGTTACGGCTTCATCTACTGCTGTCCTAAACTTTGACGGGTAAGATCATACGTGACGTTGACAGATTTCGACGGATTGAACCCGGTGGCAACCGAAATTTTTATGGGCAAATGATCACTACCGTGGGGATCTTGAATCACATTCCATGTGCAATCCAACGATAATGAATTCGAACAAAGTGTGAGGTCTAATCTACTGCCAACTGAGGATGTACCAGCCAAACGTGTTACTTCTCCATTGTTAAGTACTGTCATATTGAAGTTGTCACAGAGGTCATATATTAGGGAAGACCGGTTGTCATCGTACAGTTCTCCCCAGCCTGTACCGTGAGAGTTAAAATCTCCCATGACCAACCGCGGAGCAGGAAGAACCGAACAAACATCTGAGAGTTGTTTTCGGTTAATGGAGGCTCTTGGAGGAATATAAACGGAAGCAATGCAAAGGCTTTTATTTTTAATAACAGCCTGACATGCGACAACTTCAATACCTGGAATAGGAGGAAAATTCACTCTATAGAAGGAGTAGCACTTTTTGATCCCCAAAAGTACTCCTCCTCCACGCGAATCCTCACGATCAAGACGAATAATATTGAAATCATGAATTGGAAGATTGATTTCGGAAGAGAGCCATGTTTCACAAAGAGCGAATGGGAATCAAACTTCGACAATTCCACTGTAGAACAGTGATCAAATCCCCGACCTCATTTGGAAAATTATCCATCGAAGGAAATGATAGCTGCAAGGAGGGGCCACTTAATTGTCAATTGCTTCAAAAAGGTCTTCACTGTTGGAAGCATTGCCAAAACAATGCTTTTGAGAGGGTCAGAAATTTCAAGGTACTTGAAGATACCTTCGGCAATGTCATCAAATGAGAACAGCCCACTTGAGGAGGGGGCTTCTGTTCTTAAAATAGGGGCGTCAGGGGTTTTGGATGTCCCCGGGAGAGATGGAAAGTCCTGGGTGTAGTTGGTACTACGAAAACCAGGTGGACTAGGATTTTCCTTTTTCCCACCTTTCCTTGAATTGGGCAAGCTGGTCTCGGGCTTCTTTTCAGCAACTTTCCGTGGGTGGATGCGTCTTCGCTTCCTTGAAGCACCTTCCAGAAAGGTGAACGATGTTCCCTCTTCAGCCGAATCAAAGTCAGACTCGTCATCTGACAGAGGAGCAAAGGGATTTTTATTGGCACTGGGTGATGGTGAGACTTTTTTCACCATTTCGGCGAAAGATTGCCTGGAACGCTGTTTTAGCGAGCGTTCTAATTGTTCCCCGCGTTGTTTGTACGCCGGGCACGCCGAGAGAGCATGAGGAGGAGTTCCCTTACAGAAAGCGCATTTTGGTGCGCTGTCTGCGCACGCGCCATCCTCATGTCTCTCCCCACAGTTGGAGCAGCGCGCCTTATTGCCGCAATGGGAGGTCGTATGTCCCATCTGTTGGCATTTCTGGCAGATCATGACCCGAGGTACAAACAACCGCACAGGTAGCCGAAGTTTTCCCAACTCGACGTATTGAGGGAGGGCTGAGGCAGAGAAGGTCACGCGAAACGAGTCTGACGGTGTAAACTTTTTTTCACCCTTATTGGTCGACACTGCGCCAAGTTGGCGCACATCCAGTATCTTAACTGGTGACAGCAGAGGGTTCTTAAATCGACCAACCCCCCGCTTCAGCAGGATCTCAGGGGTCAGACTCGTATCGGTGACCACACCTTCGATTTCAATACCCCGAGCTGGGATATATACCCGATACTCGAGCGTAAAAAACTGGGAGACAGCAATCTCATTTGCCTGCTTAAGGTTGGACACAACGACCCGAAGTTTATTCGGTCTTACTTTTATTATCTCGGTCACGGCCGAGAATCGCTTCGTCAGATCATCAGAAATCTGACAAACATTCAGAGGTTTCGATTTGGGCTGAAAATAAACAACCCATGGACCAGTTGAACTGTCTGGATAAGCACGTGATCTGGTAACTCTATGAGCTACCTCATCATTTCGTGCCATAGATGATTCATCTTGCGATAAATCATCCATGGCTCGCTTGTGGGAGCTTATGACGCTCAACCACTAACGTAATTATCTACAATCAATCAAAGATAAACAAACTAAACCTAAAAAAAAAACTAAAACTAAGTACACTCTCACACACACTATCAATCACCAAGCATGGGAAAAATCGGTTCACTTAGCGCTCATTTTCACTCACACGCATAAGCATTCAAAAGTGAGCGTTACCACGTTTAAATTATTCCAATTCTGTTCATTACTATTCTGCTTTCATTCTATTCGTAGAAAACAGAATTGAGCAAAACTGGCAGCTGATCGTACAGAGAATGAATCGGACGGTATTAGTGTGGACGGTTTCTCATTGCCTATTTTTTAGCCGCTGAATCATTAGCAATTGCATTCAGTTGGATTCAGCTGAGCAAGAATTATTGAATCACACTCATTTCTTCAAATTATACCTTAAACATCATTTAACATTTCAAATAATGATCTAATATGATGTTAAGCAATCTAATGCAACATAAAAACATAAAACATCATTTTAAACCGTATCTCTGCTCTGATCCTTCCAGCTGATTGCATTCTCTGAGTCTAAATAATCTCAATAATCTTATTCAAATCGCTTGCGTTCAGTGGCAACGCATTCATTCAATATAACGTCTAGCTGAAATTTTTTTTCGCATGATTCTGTTTTTGCGTTTTTTCTTTCTACAATGTTCGTTTTCGAGGATTCGTGTAGAATCGTGTGATAGGAAACATCACACTCGTTCACTATTGTGTTAGCACACGAGGGTTTGCTATTTTAAATCGGTGGTGCTCAAGTGAGTGAATGAGTTTTCCCATGCTTGTCAATCACTCTCCACACTCACACACACACACTACGATGACAATGAATTCAGAAGGGCGAGAAACAAAAACTTATCTTATATGTATCACGGATCTACTGCAGCTGGGCGACGAATGTGTGCTGCTGCTGCCGAGCGACGATGAGTGACCGCGTGTACCGTCTAAGCGAGGAGCTGAACGATGACGATGATGTTGCTGATCGGTGGTAGTTGGTGGATGGAAGAATGCACGCTTCACACGATGGGCTGCTGGTATGCGAGCCGTATAGATGCGGAACAATATGGCTTCTCGATAGTGGCAATATTGCTAATTGCAATTAATGACGCTGTTGCACCACTTATCACACAATGTTCTCTTCTTCAGTAAACCAAGACTGATTTCACTCGCGACGATTTCACTGGCGATCGAGAAAAGCTAATACTGAAGACTGTAAACAACTCGTAAAAAGCTTTGGAGCAACGGAAAGCGAACCGAACGAACTGTACCGTTTGCGTGTTCACTGGGCAATGAGAATGAACATCTACTTGATTGATCCACCTTGCTTGTTGTGTGCCTCTTCTTCTTGTCGGTTCGCTTTCAAAATAATTTTAACTGGGCTGTCGTCCAAAATTCTAACGGCATGCCCACTCCATCGTATTTGGCCGACTAGGCATCGTATTTGGCTCCACTAGCAATGTCCATGTTTCGTGGCCGATTTTATCACCGTCGATCTGAACTCGTATTTCTAGGTTAAGTGCTACGATATCAACGTCGTTCTAGAAGCCAAACACAGGCTTCTTGAAGATCATGACAATCGGGTCTATCTCAGCTCTACGAATCACACCCTGTTAAACAGCAAACACGAAAATCTATCATATTGCCGTAACTCTCTCCGAGATCACTCAATCCTGCGTGGCTTTGACTTTTACAGTAAGCATACATATTTTCATGTTCGATAAGTGAGGGGAAGAGAACTTAAACATAAGCAACAGTAAATATCTTAAATACCAACAAAACAGTAGACAATGAACTGCTGCTACTGCGGTGTTCGTAGGTCGGCCGGTCTTGCGATTCCACATGGATAATGTTTTCCGGTTCACAGGCTACTACTTCGCGAACTAGTTCAACTAGCCCCCTGCGGTAACCATAGCCTACTCCGACTACAGAATTTCTCCAGAAACGGTAAATTCATTGCGGGTCCCGACGTCAGGCAATCGATACCGGTGGAAAATGACTTCCGGTTCGCAGGCGCCCCGACGACTATCACCAATTCTACGTAACGCTCGGACTACTCGTCTTAGCCCCGACGGGGGATCTAGCATACTCCGCAACTCCGCTTCAGCTGCAACGCAGACATGATCTGAGTTATCGCTCTGTTTACCACTTGCCACGTGTTCTCATGTTGACACATTTGCTGCACGATAACGGGTGGATACTAAAATGTTTTTAAGTTTTTTACTCAACAACAAACGAACTCAGTGAAAACTGAGTGTGTATGTTTTAGCTCTTTTTCTTCTCTTCTTGCACGTATTTTTTGTTTTGATTATGCTTGCTCAGTTTTGCTCAAAATGGCGTCGAAACAAGAAGCATTGCGCGAGTGCGTTGTACAGTTTTATTTACAACATTTTAAAAGCAAAAATGTTGTTTAAAATCTGTTTCCACATTAATCCGGACACCTTCAAATCATTCTGACTTTTGAAATATTGCACGTAGGAATGAAAATTTTCACTGTGGTATAGCTGAGAGTCTATGATGAAAAGACTATGATTGATGTTTACATTTCATGTTTAGTATTCAAGATGGCGACGAAAGAAAAACAAGTGCGCGAGCACGGGCGTACGGCAAATCCTGACTTGTCAATACGGGACCTTGCTAAAAAAATTGGATTTGCCTAAATCCACTGTTCACGATGTGCTCAAATCATTTTCGGAACGTTTGACGGTGGAGAGGAAACCGAGTAATGACAAAAACATTGGACGTGCTGAACCTGTTATGGACCGAAAGGTGAAAAGGATATTAACGAAAAACCAAAATCTCTCCATTCGAACGGTGGCTCGTAAAGTAGGGATGTCGCCTCGTTTTGTCCAAAAATCAATACAATGTTTGGGACTTAAGTCGTAAAGAGTAAAAACAGTTCCAAATCGCAACGACAAACAGAACTTGGCAGCAAAATCACGGGCTCGACGTTTGTACTGCGAATATTTGACGAAGTTTTCATGCGTTGTTATGGACGATGAAACTTATGTCCTGGAGGATTTCAAGCAGCTGTGCAGAAGTGATTGCTACCCTTCATCAAAAGTCACACAGAAAAACCTTTGTTCTGGCCCGATTTGACATCATGCCACTATGCTAAAACTGTGATGGAGTGGTACAAAGCAAATCATATGAACTTTGTACCAAAAACCTCAAACCCGCTAAATTACCTAGAGCTACGACCAATCGAGATATATTGGGCTCTGATGAAGCGGAAGCTTTCTGGAAAGAAGCAAGGAATCAAAGACATCAAACACTTCCAGCAAGTTTGGACAAAGACGGTTTCTACGATTTCTGAAGAGTCTGTACAAACCCTAATGGACGGAGTTAGGCGCAAAGTTCGAAAATTTTATGCAAATACCGAATAACTATGTTTTGTCTTCACGAATTGTTAAAACACATCCCATGAATCTGAAATAAACAACTACGACGGAAATATAATGCGAAATTTATGTTTTAGTCATGTTTTGAGGTGTCCGGTTTATTTCGGATACAGACCTTACCATATCCTAAGATTCCCAACAACTACTCGAAAGCAAGGTAGTGGAAGACTCGCCAAAGTTATGTACTTCCTTCTCTTTCACGTGCCTTCAACAACAAAAATTCACTGCGCCAACGGGATGCGGCAAAAAAAGTCAGGGGGTGGAGAGGGGGACGCAGCGTTTTTAGCGGCTTTTAATTCTACATTCTTTTCCATCACCTATTGCCATCCTTTGAAGAGCACGGAATTTTTACACGCTTGACCGGGAAACGAACCTCAAGGTTTCACCAGGGAACTGACTTCCAACCAGTAGAGCCATTAGTTCTGGTAATATGGGTTAAACAATATCTAACAACCTTAGTCATCAGAACAGGAAAGTGCATTGCTTTTAAAATTGTCGAACCCAATCGGCCAGCTCGTACCTCCATCTAGGACGGCAGGAGGTTGTTGGGCGACTCTGTTCAAAGAGATAGCAATATGTAAGTGATCACTCCCGCAGCAATCATCATGGACGAGCCAAGATGGCTGGGATGTCAGGGTATGGGTACAGATAAAAAAATCGAGAGCAAAAGAATCGCGGAAGAGTGATCAATTCTAGTGTGACTTCCATCGTTAAGGGAAATAAGACCGGATTTATCAATAAGCTGTTCTAACATTGTGCCTTTGGGATTTCTGGAATTACTCCCCTAAAAGGTAGAATGTCCATTAAAGTCCATTAAATATATGAATAACGGGAGACAAAATATCGTGGAAAATTGTGGATAGGTGGGATCTAGTTGTTTTTTTATTTGATCTGGATTGAACTAGAGAGGTGTATATGGAAATCAAACTGACTTTAAACGGGAAATCTATTTCAACAGCTGTGAAACTGGAAAGGTGAGATCAATTTGACTATGAAGAATATCTGTGTTTATGGCGATAGCAGAACCAGTATGATCAGGGTTGTCGGGGTTTTCGCAAATGTAAAGTCTTATCCATGTTCCGAGTTTCCAATTTTAGAGTCCCACGTTTAAAATCCCACGCTGGCACGAGGACGATGATCAGCCGCTCCTAACAAGGATAACAAACGCTGTTTTGAGCCACCCCTGACATGGAGAACAGACGCTCAAATTATCTGCACCCTATGAAGAGGGCAGCCCCTCTTCCCTGTCAGCGTATGACCAAGGTCCCACCGGGGTTGGTTACCCGATCTTTTCAATGGTTACTCATACCTCAGTAGGCACCACGGGGAGGTAGGGATAGGAATTACTGGACAAGAGCCAAGGATCGCAGTAGGATCTATTTTATACCCACCGGTACGCGAAGTGCCAATGGTACGCATTGTCCAGTCATTTACCAACCAATGACGGTGACCTGCGGACTCTCCGTAGACAGCGAGGCTGGTGAAGAACAGCCATGGACCGATTAAAATGGAGATAACTTCTATGTACAGCAGAGGCCACACCGGTGGTCTGATTGGTAAGGTAAGTAAAGCTCTTATCCTTTAATAAAATAAGTTTAAATTTCTTATAGGGCTGTTGGGTTAAATTTCGAAATTAGCAGTTGCATTCAGAGAGTCTACCTCGAAGACCAAGGAGATTCTATTACAAAGCAAGTGAATGATCATTTGTAGGGTTTGTTTAGTTGGCCATTGTTGGGTTGAGTGTGAGAGAGGTCCGAGCGACATCAGTCACTGAAGCTTTGCGGTTGGGTGGGCGTGTTGAAGGGGTTTTTCTTAGCTATCATTGCGTGAAGGGGGTTGGTATTGGGGTTTGCCGATAACTTTTTTGGGTTTGGGTGTTTTATTTCAGTAGTTGGATGCCGTTTCTGTTATGGAACGATTGAATTCGAACGAGTGGCTGGAGGCTCGAATCCGTTCCCATTTTGAATTCAGTTTCTTCTTGCTTCGAGACCTAGTTTCCCTTGGCACGCTTCTTCCCCTTCATGATGAAATTCTTCTTTTCGATTTTTTTGGATTCTGGAAGTCAGTTTGGCGACTGTTTCCGTCAGTTGCTCGATGAGCTTGTCCTTTTCCTTCCGGAAATTCAGTAGTCACTATGCGTTGCTGAAACTGACTGACTGTAGCATAGGATTCACCACTTGCCTTTATCTGTTTCACTGGCTCCCGATAGTTGATGCATTTGATGAATCACAGTTTCACTAGCTCCTTCTCCATAACGTAAATTGGGCAGTTTCGGCTCGTTGGACTGTGTTGGCCTTGGCAGTTTATCCTGAAGGGGCTTGCTGTATATTCTCCTTCGAGATCGTGGACGTTTGGGCAGTTTCGGAATCTGGCCGGTCCTTTGTAGTCGAATTTTGAATGACCAGAGGGATAGTTAAATGTTACAATTCATTAGATTCTTCTTTCTTCTTCTAGCATTACAAGCTTATTGCTTTCACAATTAGCTTATTGCTTGCTCTCAACTAGAACTCTCTAGATGCACTTCCACAGTTATTAATTAAGATCTTTCGATGCCATGTACCATTTTTGCATTAGTATGATTGTGTGGCAAGTACAATCATACGCTATGCCCAGAGAGTCGAGAAATCTTCCTTAACGAAAAATTACTAGACCAGACCGGGAATCGAACCCAGCCACCTCCTGTTGCTTTGTAGCTGCGCCTTTACTGACTGAGCTAAGGGAGGACCCAAGAACAATTCATTAGATCAGGAATGTAAATCCTGGACTTGATTCGCATTCCCTTTATGTGCATTAGATAACGCAGAAAATTCAATGTTTCTTTTTATTTGTGTATAGCCAGGATTTGAATCACACAGATAAACAGATAAACTATGGTTCTCGTCGAGAAGATCAAAGTGTCCTTTGGACACGAGCTGACGTGTTTTTCCTACAGTCATGTTTTTCTCGCTCGTTTTTTATAATTTTCAAGTGATAATTCTTATAGTTCTCATATTATAAGCATTGTAAACATTTTCATCGCGATCAATAACTCGTATCAACGGACACTTATGAGAGACGAAAACTGCTCACGTGTTTTGCAAATGATTAAATTTGAAAACCGATGGATGATGTAGTGGCTTTCATTTGAAGGTGATATATTATTATAATTTTAATTTTTTTTTTCCTTCTTTTTTAATTTCATCGCACCAACAAAACTACTATTTAATAAAATTCATCATACAACAGCATGTTTTTTTTTAAACAAATCCGTCCTTTTACTCGTCAGATTGCCAATGAGTTTTATATCGGTTGAAGTCTCAAAGTATACGTGAAACAAAGATTACATCATTCGTCATAATCATTATTTTTAAGAGTGCAAGGCTGAACAAATTATGTATACAGAAATGATAGCTCCAGTCGCATTAGGCATTGTTCCGGTCGAAACTAATCGAACGATACATGAAGTCACTTTAACAAAAAGTTCCGATCTTGCAATAAGTGTAAACCTTAAGGGTTTCCTTAAGCAGTATAATCTACAGGATATCCCTTACCTGAACTACTCTCTACAGCAATTAATCTCAGGTTACAAATACACACACACACAAAAGTAATAAAACTAATGGATTCGTAAAAGATCAATAGCATCAGCTTACGAGAGGATTTAACTCCAATTACTTCTGAGTCATTAACTTGTAAACGCACCGTAGATTTGCACAAACATGATGTTAATGGGGTTGTGTACGTGTTTCTGATGTGTGCCTAATAGCGCATACAGGCTACCTATTTACTTACGAACCCTTGCGCTCCATGCATATATTCATAACTGGCGGCCAATTTCACATTCTGACGAGTGGCACTGGTTCCGACGATGGATGGCATGATTGCAAGTCCTCTTTAGGAAAAGCTTTGCACACCTTGCTCCGGGTCGGCCATGTTTCGCTATAATCCGAGGCTATAATTCACTCAAAAGCCTCTCGTTTGGTGATAGATTCCCAACAACTGACTGATGATTTCCATTCGTCATCGCACCATCGCCGCATTGCACTGGTCATAGAGTCTGCATCGGAAAGGGTGTTCTGCTCGCATCAGATGGAGTTGGCTGGGGCAGTCTCTCCGCCTGAGTGTATTAGCATTACCATAAATCACTTTAAAAACCCCTTCCGAGGAAAAGGCTTTCACCTGAATTCTGGTCAGTCGCCCCAGAAGGAACGAATGCCCGGTATTGATATGTGGATGCTGGAAACGAGTTTTGCCTGAAAGTGACCTTGCCTCCAAGTGTTCCCCTAGCTGGATTCTACGCACTATTTTTCGCCAAAGGTTGGTTGGACATCATATGTGCTCAGAAGAGCAGAACTCGTCGAAATCATTCATTTATTCATCAAACATCACAGGGAAAACTTCAACCACAGGCTCACAATGTTGAAAAGCATTTCAAGCGGATAAGCACCTCTCAACCGTTCGGCCTCGAACTGGTCATCCTTGCTGTGGTTTTGCATTTCTGGGATTGCAGTGATAGGGTTGTTGATCGGATTTATACAGGGGTATCACACTTGTTGTGCCTTGCTATAATTAGCAGATTTTATTGCAGAAAATGTACAAATGTATGCATCTACTCATCAAATAGCTAAATTATTCCAAGGATGGTAAAATCTAAACCTTGTTAGAGGATTCCTAATCCTGTTCAAGTAATGCAATTCCGTTCCAACACATTGAAACGTTATTGGAGTTTGTGAATCAAAACTTATTTTAGTACAATTAGGTCTATAATGCTATTAATTTTCGCACGTATGATGTTGATAAGAACTCAATAAAATGGAAACGGAAATTTACGGCAAATCAACCCTACACCCTATGTACGTGTTAAATCAAATCCGGTCACAGCACCTGAATCATCTTTTTATTATAAACTGGGGCCATTTAGTTTGCTAAAGTTTGCATGACGTACGTAGTTCTGTTTCTGCGGAGAGTAAATCTTTCCTGTGCTTTAGAGATTTGTGCTATGAAAAGAATTAATCTTGCATATAAAAAGATGCAAATCAAACTACTGGTTCAGTGATTATTGAGGTTAAGTTATTTTTTTTTACTTTTAAGCACTAGTATACCTCGATATAAAGCAACTTTATTTTCTGACTATTTTCGTTGATTTCTCGCAAATTACACTTAATTCAAGAAATAGTTAGATTATCAGTTAGGTGAAACAATTTCCAATCTATTGCTTGTAATGATTTGTATTAATGAACTCTCATTCATGAGAGAGGTACGATAGAAGTCGAAAAATAAAGTTGCTTTACATCGAGGTATGCCTGTATTGAGCCATGTACTTCACTAGAGGCTCCACTTGAGCCACGTTCTTCACAACAATGGAAATAGATACGTAAAACTGATCAGTAATGTAGAACACGCCAAGGGCCTGGTTCTACAGGGTGGCAAAGGCTACTTGTCAGTGCTTTTTGTCTCAGTGTATCTCTTGTACCATTTTGTTTACCTAAATGTATACATTTTTCACTATATGAATACACGTATCTGGCATTTGAAGGATGTGATGTGTTTTAGGAGATAGTTTGTTTTGGTTACGCTATAAACATGTTTATATTCGAAGAAATTTAGACCGTGTGAGATCTAGAGACGTGTGACCGAGAGATTTATCTTCCGCACCATAAAAAGTGTCCAGTGGGTAAAAGGCGCAGCTGAAGGTGACTGGGTTCGATTCCCGATCTGGTCTAGGAATTTTTAGTCAAGCAAAATTTCTCGACTCATGTACTTTGACAATTGTATTTGCCAAACAATTATACTAATACAAAATCAACCAAAAGCATAGACTTCGTACAACGGTTAAGACAAAGATGATGGTGAAACGCGTTAGGAAGCAAATTCGCCGGTATCCGACACAATCAGGACAAGCGATAGTCAAGGATCTGAATATTTCCCATACGATGATCCAGATATCACCATGCATGATTTGACTTCACGGATAAACAGGAAAAAAAACAATCTCGAATGATTCGAAGTCAGAAGTTGCTTCAGTGGCACACTGATTGTGATATTCTTTTTTTCGATTAAAAAATATTTTTGTTGCAAGATACGCAAAACCAAGTAGAGTATATGCAGCTTCCTGCTCGTCTGCAAAGCGCACAGTTTAACGCTTTGCTTCATCGTGACGGTAACGTTGTTCTTCTTCTTCTTCTTCTTCTTCGCTGCTATCATCCTCATAGGTATCTTCGTATTCCTCTTCCGTGTCGTCGTCGCCGTTGTCGTCGACGCTGTTCTCCGCTATCTGCTTGAGGTTTGCCTTCGTCAGCTCCAATACTTCCGGTCAGTTTTGCTAGTAGGATCTACCCGTGAACTGCTTTATACGACCTTTGACTCCAACATCTACGACACAGGACTACCCGAAAGCTCCGCTAATCCATGACCGCCATCTTTATCGCGAACGACTTCTGGTTCTTTTCCATGATCTCAATTTTCTCCTTCTTCTTACGCAGCACCTAATCCTCAATTTCCATCTTCTTCATTTCGAAGGCGCGCTGCAGGACCTGTCCGCCTCCAGCTGTACGTTCGAAGGCTACTGGATTTGTCGGACGCTTCTTCGAATTCTTGGCGTCCTTCTACCTCTGTTACTGCTTAACCTTTTCCCTACAGGCTTCGTTCTGGCAGTACCACTTTTTGGAAAATTTTCCCTCTGTTCGTCCCACGCAGTGGGTGTGTAACCATCCGAAACAACCATCACAGCCGACTATCCCTTTATCGCATGTCAATAGATCACAGATCCCTCATGGAGTTCCCGTGAGATCCAGCAGGGTTTTGTAAACGGCTTCGGAATCGGAAGTCAGTTTGTGGAAGAACTTTTCCCAAGCGACACTTTTCGTATCTTACTTTTTGAAAATGTTTCGATAGGAACCCGATTTCTGTAGTAACCAACGAAATTTATGGGCGACGCTCAGACTGTAAATATTAATTAACATTAATTAACAATTACAGGCAACACTAATTATTTGAGATGAAATCAATTGATATAAAATTAAGTGGTTTACTTGCCTGCTATTAAAGCCTCCTGAACTTTTTTCCTTCAAACACTTTCAATATAAATCCAAAAAAATTGAACCCATTTTTGTTCGATTAGCAAAATCGTGAGCTCTGGAATCAAACGATAGTGTTCATTTGATTCCAGAGCTCACGATTTTGCTAAGAATTTATCTCGTTCGCCTCATGACCTAGTTTCGATCCAAGTACCCTAACTTCGGGTTTTTTTTCATCTGAATTTCTTTCAAACCAGATCAACAAAACTGGAAGATCTTTTCCAGTACCAGACACAATTAACCGAACCTGCAGATAAGTATTTACATTTTTGTCCACTGCGTTCATTAAAAACAATTCCTTTTTACCCTTCTTACACCAAAAGAAGGGTATTAAGATCGCTTGAAAATTCGTCTTATTATGCAAGGCCCAGGGGGCCGAGATACCATTCGACTCAGCTCGATGAACTGAGCACATGTCTCTCTGTGTGTGTGTGTGTGTGTGTGTGTGTGTGTGTGTGTGTGTGTGTGTGTGTGTGTGTGTGTGTGTGTGTGTGTGTGTGTGTGTGTGTGTGTGTGTGTGTGTCTGTGTGTGTGTGTGTGTGTGTGTGTGTGTGTGTGTGTGTGTGTGTGGGTGTGTGTCTGTGTGTGTGTCTGTGTGTGTGTGTGTGTGTGTGTGTGTGTGTGTGTGTGTGTGTGTGTGTGTGTGTGTGTGTGTGTGTGTGTGTGTGTGTGCGTGTGTGTGTGTGTGAGTGTGTTACAAATAATGTCACATTGGTTTCTCAGCCATTTGTGAACGGATTTCAGTTCTGTTGACGGCAAAACAATACCTTAAAGCACATAATTGTGAGATGAAAATATACTCGTTGCAGTTCAACACCCAACAAGACCACTTGCCCCAATTGATGCCGCTTGCATTTTATTGTGTCGCATCTCGTGCGTTGTATAGCACATGCAGCGGACTAGCCACACTATGCGACTCTGTAGAATTACAGCAGGATCGATTGGTTCGAGTGGTCTGGTTTTGAACTACAACGAGTATATTCGAAAATTACAAAACGTCTCCATTTACTATAACCACTTAGGATTGTCTAATAGTTCATTCTATAGAATGATTATATGAAATTTATAATATTTATGTAATTTACCCTTTTATAAAACTAGCATAAACAGGTCATCAAAGACTATTAATGGTAATATTTTAATCACATCGCTGAACAATACGTCCAGGATTGACAAATAGTTCATTTTATTAACTGTATGTATGACATATCGAATATTGCTGGATCTTCTTGGAATTTCTGATGAAAGTATGTATCCAGTACAATATTGGCCACATTTGAGTTCGTAATTCTGGTGAAGTGTAAGAAGGTCTCACCATCGGTGGATTAATGTGGGTTTTACCTACATGACTGGCAATAAGATTTGGAACGGTTTTGTTCCTCGTAATCTACCGTAAATTTCCGAAAAAGCTATTAAAATATTCTTCAACGCGAAACAGATTTGTATTTTTTTTTCAATTATTAGATATTTTCTACTACTGCTACTACATAAATCATATGTTTACTTTTATTGCTATAAATTTAACAAGTGCGTAAAATTTCCCCGCAAAGAAGGCGTAAACAATGATTTTTTTGCAATCTTTAATACGCCATGCAACCATGTTTGCAATCTTGCGTACGAAAGGCTAGATTCAAGCGTTATCTGGTTTAAAATTACATGAAATATCCCATTATTTTCTGCAAAATCTAGTATTCCCTTTATGTGCATTAGATAACGCAGAAAATTCCAAGTTTCTTTTTATCTGTGTATGCAATGTTGCCAGATAAATTCTGTGGTGTTTGAACAGCTATCTTTAAACCTTTTTGATCCGCCAAGCTAACAATATCATTTAGGTGGCCTCTCAGATAACGTGAAAATTCTGATTTCAATGGGATTTTGAATTTTGTTTGGTCAATTGATTTCCAATAGCTTTGAAACTGTTTGAAAATAGTTAGGACCGCACAGTTAAAATTATTTTGTAATTTTCAATCTATTTTCATGCACATAAAAAGAGCATGCAAATATCTTCAAAATCACATAAGAATTCCAAACGACTTGGAAATTACAACTATTACAAGCTGTAATTTCCAAGTCGTGTAAATTTACTAGATTGAATTTTAGAGAAATAATTGTTTTTCACGTCGATAAATTATTTTTAATGGCAAAAGAAGAGTGAGAATTAATTTGATTATTGATTACCCAATCAATCTAAACATGTAACATAAAGTTAAAGGTGGAATCGTCATGAAAGAAAAACTTCAAGTTCAAGTTTACTTCAAGTGCATTCTTATGAACTGGTTAGTTTCATTCAATATGGGATTATATCTCCATTACTGTTCTGTTTATACATTGGAAATAATGGGAAACAAGAATGTGCCTTTGCTAGATTTATTGATTGGGTTTCAAAATCAATAAATCTAGCAAAGGCACATTCTTGTTGCTACACAGAAAAAAAAAAAAAGATGAATTTTAACAGACTCCTAAAATTTCCCTCGTTCTCTTGTAAGCCTAAGCAAGTGCAAACAACGAAATCGCTTGTAATCTTTCATACAACAAACTAGATTCAGAACTTATGCCAAATCTACAGACAAAAAAAATCTGAAATTTCGTTGTGACGAAAATATCAGAGCATGAGCAGATTTGTATTTCATTCCACACGAAGCAGCAGCTTGCATGAAATAGTTTTAACAAGGACAAACTTTTGCATACAACATTATTGACAATGTTTGGAATGTCCTGAAACTTTACACGATTTATAATGTGAATTTGTAAGTTTTGTGGCGGTCCATTTATGTGCATGATATTGAACAAAAAATGACACTACTTTTTCGAGCTGTGGATTTCGCTACTGCTGCAAGAATAACAAATTTTAGCTTGCATATAAAAAAAATATGAATTTTTATAGGCGCGTGAAGTTCAAGCCAAAGGAGGCGTAAACAACGAAGTTGTTTGCAATCTTTCACGCACCGTACAACAATGTTTGCAATCTTTAATACCACACACAGAAAAAAATAATTAATTTTAACAACCACGTAAAATTTCTCATCGTTTAATTCCACGCCAAAGGAGGCGTAAACAACGAAATTGTTTGCAATCTTTCATACAAAAGACTAGATTCAGGCGTTATCTTGCTTAAATTTACATGAAACATCGCTTTATTTTCTACCAAATCTAGCATTCCCTTTATGTGCTTTAGATAACGTAACAAATTCAATGTTTCTTTTTATCTGTGCAGGCTAAAGTCATGTATGTGCAAAAAAATTGTAAAAAAGGTTGTCAAGATTAACCGGTTTTCCCGATCAGCTTGTTCTTCATTATTTTTTCACGAAACATTTGTGCAAAGTGCTATCAACTGGAAATGAAGAACTTAATTTTTTTTAATTCAGTGGTTTTCTAGAACGATCAGATTTTTTGTTATCTTTCAAACAAGCACTAGACGCATTGTTGGAATGTAAAATCACTTTAAATTCTCGGACAAAAAATTAATCAAAAAGTTCAGTGAGACCTTTTCCGTGAAAGATATGCCACAATCCGACAGGAACCTGGCCGGGATTTGAAAGTGGTTGGAAAAACCCATCGGCGTCGATCTAAACCCATCGGCGATGGGTCGATCTAAACCCAGGAAAACCCCATCGGCGTCGATCCAGAGTTTAGCTACGCAATTCAACGCCAACATCGGGATAATTCAACGAATCAACGTTCAAACACTCTGGAAACGTACCAGAAAAAGGAGGTGCCGAAAAAAAAAACCTGGAGCAGTAAGCTCGGGCCAAAACAAGAGTGCGAAAACTGTATAATCGGTTTCTGGAGAACCAAGACGGATGCATCGCTATTCTTACCTGTGGTTCGCGGCCGTCGATGTATTTACAAAGTGTACAATTAACGCCAAGGTGTACGACGGAGAATGTTTGAAGAAAAGATTGCTGCCGCTGTACAGAAAGCAGACGGCTCCTCCATCTTCTGGCCGGGCTGGGCTTCCGCCCACTACGCCAAGTCGTTTCAACAGTGGTTGGCAAACAATAATGTATAAGTCGTGTAAAGAACATCAATCCGCTGAATTGTCCGGATCTTCGGCCAATTGAACGCTATTGGCCGATTGTCAAGCAGCACTTTCGGAAGGAGGGTACAGTCAACAATCAATATGAAACTAGCGATTTGAAATTGGATCACTGTTGTAGAACCCCTAGTTCCGAAGTATACATGGCAGTCTGCACCTTTAAATATACTCTTGCACTTTTCAGTACATTTCGGTACTCATGTTTTTGTTTTGTATCATGTTTTTGTTTTGATTCGCTATGTTATTTTGACAGAATATCTGAGGATGTGTTGGTATGAGTTTCGTTATTAGGGGCGAATCATTAAGCTTGAGACCGAGCTTGGGACCGGTGTGCTAGTATTTAAATATATTCATTTTCTACATATATCCATTTTCTTCTTGGCTATCCAGCCCAAAACATGCAGGAGTTTCAGAAAAACTGAACAGTGGCCACCAGGAAAATCACGACAGCAAATGTGCAGAATTCAAGCTGAACAATGCATTTGGTCCTAAGTAACATTGAGAAATTCTCTTCGTCGACTTTCTCTTTGGTTAATAGCTAGTCTATTAAACGATTTGCTGGTGTTTCCGACGTATTGGATCCCTAATCACACTTCATACTACCGTACTATATGTTGAAAATAGTTAAACATGATTTTACATAGCCATAGGAACGCAAAGAGAAAGTCGGACCTAATGCATTGTTTTGCTTGAATTTAATGAAGTCCAAAAGGCGAGCGTTTTACAGAAACAAAGATTTTTTTTTTTAATATAAACAATAAGATGCAACAAAAGGTTATTTCTCTCTAAAAAATCGAAAACTGAAGTCAAAATTGTTTTGTCTTTAACTATTTTTATTCCAAAATAAATGTTGCTTACAACATTCCGATACAGTCTTTAGTGCGAGGAAGAAAAATGGACTACAAGCGAAACATAATTTTACATTTGCATTTGCAAGGAAGAAGACCTTGTCAGATATAAGCGGCTACAATGGGAGATTGAATATGCCGATCTTAAATCGATCGTATTTTATTGAAGATGGAGAAATAAAATTTGATCGTCCTCGAAGTATTTTAACTTCAAAGTTGATGAAAATGGTACGAGAATGAATTTTTCGAAATCCTTGACGTTCAGCGAATAAAATGGCAAAAGATCTCAACGTATTCGCAAAACTATCAGAAATGTACTTGAAGAAGAATTGAGATTCAGAGCATAAAAAAAATGCAAAACACTCTGACTTTCGAAAGCAAATAATAAGAAAAAGGTCATGAGATTTCAGGAACATCTTCGTTGACAGAGTTATTCGTTGATATTTTTTTCCGACTTAGAAAATTTCGTGTAAAAACAAAGTCCAAATCCTCAGAATGATAGAATCTATGTTGCATCAATCCAGGAGACCTTTTTGTCACTCCAAATAGTTTCACGATTTCAAATCATACATTTTTAGAGGATGGTTTAGAGGATCAATACCCTCAAAAGGACGGTTTTCACAATGTTACATAGAAAACGGTGTTAAAATCAATACCAACTACTTCAACCTTAACTTAATGAAACATGTTTCAACCTTTTTTGGGAAGCCACAAATGAATTTTCCAACCGGATTATGTCCCTTCACATTTAGCAAACAAGGTACGCCTAGCTACAGATCAATTTGCTGGGCTTTATCCCTAAAGAACTATGGCCACCCTCTTTGTCAGACGTAAGCCATTTGGACTTCTCCAATTAGGGTATTATGGAAGAAAAGCTGAAGAATCCCAAATCATTGAGAAATTCAAAGCAGCTTTGCAGAAAATATGGATTGAGAAATTTTATTTTCAGTGTATCATAAATCAGCTCCAATGGATTCATGACAACCGTGATATTCTGCTGACTACCAGCTGCCCTAAGAGATCCGACGGTACATGCTTCGTTATCGTAAGAATCCTCATTCCGCTATGTTTCTATAGTTTCGTATTCATTCTTCATCAGTATCTATGGCAACCTAACGTTTCTAATGTGCCGCAAATATACGAACGTATACCTACCTGCGGAAATGCTATTCTTACTTAAAATATCACATGAACATCAATGTCTACCGAAATCACACCTACCTCTGGTTTACCAAGTTGAAAGGTGATGAACCCGGCGATGAAGTCAGCAGATCTTTGCAGGAGTACGTCTCGCAGGCACAGTGTTTGGTGGTGACGTTGAGCGTAGATGAGTTCGCCAGACAGGTGATTAATTCCAGCTGTGGCGGCTGTCACGACCGGCCAAGCAACCATCAGAGCCAATCAGATTTCAATCGCCGTTTTCCGAGGTGACCGTAGGACGAGGAATCCAACAACGACGTCGGTTCGATCGTGATGTCGCGCGTCCATGAATGAGCGAGGGACCGTTTTTGAAATACGGTAGGGATATGGAATGAAAGCAGAAAAAAAAGAAGCAGAAAAAAAATCATCAGCAATCAATTATGTATTCCTCGTTCGGAGCTGATCATTATTTGTGTTCATTTGGTGCTGTTTCTTTTTTAATCGTATTGATTCTACAGAACAAGCAGTTGGAGGTAGGTGGATACTACTATCAACATGTTTCCCGCGTGTGCGCTTCGACCATGGTGGAGAATGAGAACCGCATGTACGATAATAGACCAGACAATTTATTTTACAATTCAATTTCTCATCGCTGTCGGATGGACTGGGGTGGAAAAAAAAAACAACAACCACATCCTAGACCCCAAAACGACGACGTGCATGACAGGATGCTGATTGAAACACTCTCGCTGTCTGTCGCTTCCCTCAATAGAACAAAAATACGGTCTTCGCAAAGCTGGTCGATAGCGTAGTAAGGTAAATTGCATTTTGCATCGTCTGAGTGTTTGTTTTAAACAGTTGCCAGTGCTTTTTCTCTGGAACAATGTATTGAGCTTAAGCACACGTGACAACTCCCATTTAGCAGCCCACTGGATACGCCTGTGACTGTGTTGACAGCACGCTCCATTCACCAATGTGCATCTGCATCTCATCCGAGCCGTTGATATAAATAATGATGATAGTAAATAATCTACCTGTACAAGGGATAATTGTTTCATGGAAGGTCATTTTTCCGTTTCCGATTTGTAAGCTGTCGTCGGTCGTCGGAAAATACCCCCTACGGGTTCTGCTACCAGTTTTCAATCTAATGAAAGCAATAATCAGCGCTTCATTGTGCTACAGAATAGAGTGCGCTTTTTGCAACGTTCATTTGGCCATTTCATCCACTCAGCAGATGGGTTTCCGGATTGTAATTCATCCCGCATTATTATCCATTAATGCTCTCTTGGTAATTTAATTAATCAGGTGACCTTCGTCAGTCAGTTCAATTTATTATCAGATCGAAAATTATTCTTAAACCATTTGCATGTGTGAACTCAAAGGTTTGTACAAACCAATACTAGGATCTGAAAAGGTCTTACATTATTTTCCATTTTTTAATCCAATTTCCATCAAACTTTCAGGATATTGAATGGAACAAGTTAAACAAACTAATTTCAGCCATCATTATTTCATTCTATTTCGCCCTTGGTTTTGCCTTAGTACTACACAAGAAGCTTTTCGCCTTTTATTATGCATATGGTTACCTTCATTACCTTCACAGTTCTGACAATTCTAGGATTTTTATAAAGACTCTGCTTCATAATGCAAGTACAATTTGCACCATTCACCATCACTCGATCTTTCACTGCCTTATGCTGGTTCGAATTTCAGCACACTATGGTCTGCCCATTCTCAAAGCTTCAAAATAGGACGATACTCTTTATGGACACGCAGGACGCACCGTAGAAAGCAATGCGGAAGACCCCAGTTCCTTTAAGTCAGTCGAGGCTGTTGCCTAAGTCTCCCTGGCCCTGAGCTTAGATGTAGACTGCGTGTCTCCCAACTTGCTACGTCAGGAAAGTTCAAATATAAACGTGAATTTTCGCAGTCTACATTCATCATACATCATCAGTCATTTTCTACCAGAACGTCGGTGGAATTAGTTCTAATGTCCTTGACCACCGTTTGGTTATCGCTGCTCGCTGCGATTTTTTAGTCTCCTTGCCCACTTTATTCGCCGCAGAACACCAGTTTGCCTTGAACTGTTTCTCGTTTTTTGAGTCTTCTTGAGGGTCCGCTTGACGATGGCCCAATATTGTTCAATTTGGCGGAGATCTGGCGTGTTGGCAGGGATCTTGATCTAGGGCACCACTTGAACGTTGTTGGCAGCATACCACTCCATGGCTTTTTTTCCGTAACGGCAAAATGCCAAATCCGGCCAACATAGAACGGAACAATTGTGTCGCTTCAGGAAAGGCAGTAGACGTTTTTGTAGGCACTCGGTCAGATAAATTTCCTGGTTGACGATTCCGGTCGCAATGTAAACGTTGCTCTTCAAGTCACAGGTACAGATGACCCACCACACCAGATATTTCTTCGCGAACTTTGACAGTTTAATGTTCTTGAAAATATCTGCCACCTTTCCTCGTACGGTTGCCGTATAAAATTCCTGTCCAGGAAGCTGTCTTGACGTAAATCTCATCGCCCTGTACCACGCAATGAAACTTCGTCAGCATCGTCGTGCACAACTTTCGCGATCGTGCTTGAGCAAACGTGTTTTGTTTATCGTCGCGATTTGGAGACACCACATTCTTGTAAGTCGACAGTTCAGCTCGCGCATGCACGCGCAAAATTTTGATGCGTTGCTTCTCTTCCTTCGACAACATTTTGATAACTGAAGTGCTAATCTCAAAATCAAAATAGAGGTGTGTTGCTACACGAACACACCTTCAAAATGAGGGATGTGCAAAAAAATTTAATGCACGATGAAAGGAAATGCGTTTAGTTTAAGTCGGCCAAATTTTGATCGAAACACCCTTTACAAGCGTCCTTGGTCTTGAACAGCGAAACCGCTTCCAATCCTCAGGATATCTGCCACTTGTTTCGATCAAGTTTGCCAGCATTTTCACTGATGAAAATGTTGCTGAGATAATTGCGGCAACGAACAACGTTCCTCGTTATGGTCCCTCATCGCAGCTCATGTCATCCTTCAGTCCTGACCCTGATGGAGCTCCGTCAGTATTTCTAAAGAAAAACATTTCCAATCTGCTGGCTCCCTTGCATCGTTTGTTCTGGATTTCGTCATCAAGTGACATATTTCCCTCCTGTTAGAAGGTTGCTCACTTGTTTCCAGTTCACAAGAAGGGAAACGAGATGTGGATAATTACCGAGGCATTTCGTATTTGAGCGCGGTATAAAAGCTCGTTATGATGGGCCCTCTACTCTCCCACTGCAAGCAATACTTAATTGAAGATCAACACGGGTTCATGGTCATGGAGGATCAACACGGATTCATGGTCCACTACCACTAATTATGGCTGAAAAGGCACAAACGGACGTCATCTATGCACAGAAACAAAAGCGTTCACGAAAATGAACACGGACCGTGAACTAGTTCACGTTTTCATGATTTTTATCCAAAAACGTGAACTAGTTCCCGATTACCTGATTCAGTTCACGGTGTATTTTGGCTTGTTCTTGAATTCATGACTGCAGTTCACGATTCCAGGCACGGATTTTTTCCGTGTACAGACCTTTCAGCAGCTTTTGCAAAGCTCAACCACGACATCGCTCTCGCAAAACTACATATGAATGGAAGTCTCTTACAATGGTTTAGCTTCTATCTCACTAGTCGTCTGCTGACAGTTGCTGTTGCTGATTGCATGTCCGACATTTTTCCAGCCACTTCAGGAATACCTCAAGAAAGCCATTCAGGGCCGCTGATCTTCTTGCTGTACTTCAATGATGTGAACCTTGTCTTCGAAGGTCCCCGTCTTTCGTATGTCGATTACTTGAAGAACTTTTTACGAATTCAGTCTATCAACGATTGTCACCTCCTACAACAGCAGCTTCTTTTGCCGGCGTCGATGGCGCAGTGGTAAACGACGTGATAAACGAGTGGTAAACCCCAGTGGGTCTGGGTTCAATCCCAGTCGACGTCGGTGGTTTTTTCTGAGGCGAAAAAATCTTGGTCCACCTCTTCCTTCGGAAGGGAAGTAAAGCCGTTGGTCCCGGTTCATAGTCATGAGTCGTTAGGTCGGGTCCAGGTGGTGGAGTCGTCTCCCTGGCGTCGGTGATTGTCACCATATGAGGAAATAGGCCGACGGAAAAAAAATTTAAAAAAAAAACCAGCAGCTTCAAATTTGCTCACTACTGCAGCCTCAACCGTATGGTTAATCCGGAGAACTGTTTGGTAATCATTATCTCTAGAAAAAAGGAGCTGATTCTCTTCGAATATAAAGCACGGTAATCAAACGTGCTACTTACGTCAAAGATCTAGGAGTTATTCTGGATTCTCAGTTGACGTACAAGCTTCACATCTCGTACATCATGGGCAAGGCGTCAAGAGCTCTAGACTTTATTTTTCAGGTGGCTAAAGACTTCTCCGATATTTACTGCTTGAAGTCCCTGTATTGCTGGTGTATTGGTGCGTTCGATTCTGGAGTATTGCTCTGCCGTCTGGAATCCGAGCTACAACGCAGGTTTCTACAGTTCGGTTTGACATGGTTACCATGGAGAGACCCGTTTCTTATGCCGAGTTACGAGAGTCGTTGATGATTGATCGATCTTGCACCGTTTCGGTTTCGTCGTTACACGTCCAGGGCTTTCTTTGTTGCAAAACATTTTACAAAGCCGAATCGATTGCAGCGCCATCCTGGAGCTATAACTGTTCAACCAAGGGCATTGCGCCAATTCGCCGAAACGATTATAACATGAACGGGTGAGATCGGAGGACTGCAGCGAGTTTTTAACCGAGTCTCGACAATGTTCGACTACCATGTCCCTCAGCAAACTCGGCGCAGACACTTCACGTCATATTTTTCTGAGATGTAGACCATTATAAACAAGTGTTTTGTGGTTTGATATTTGAGTTCAAGTTTATTGTACACGTCATATTTTTAATACCACCATTGGGGCTTTACTAAGCCTGTTGGTGCTGACTAAATAAATAAATAATGGCCCAGTATTGATCAAACAACTGCAGTTCCGGTGTATTTGAGGGATTAAGATTTTCCGGTACATCAGCTGTCTTATTCCACTCCGAAGAGTAGGCTATGCTTTTGAGCAAAGAAGACGCTTCTACATCACAGATATAAGATTCTGAAATTACCAAAATTATCGTGTTTTCGACCGCAATTATTATTGGAAATGTACCAATGTGCTTCAGCTTGGGTTTTGCTCACTGATGTGGCAAAACAAATGCATTCCCGATCTATTTTCGGAGGAATTTCCGTGTCAGAAAATAAATGAAGGGTTTTTTCGCTTTGTGACGAGTGAATTAATGATTATGATTGTCTAAGTTACCCTAAAACAGGGTTGAATATCGATTAGGACCCCAAAGCCAGGAGTTTTTAGTTCTAAACAGAGTGCGAAGTGAAAAAAATGTTCATAATAAAAAAGAAACATTGCAATGAATAATTGCTGGAATTTATAAAGAATTTGCTGGTCAGAAGCAACGAAGCGACCGGCTGATAGTGAGAATGAGGCCAACTACCGGAGAAGTGGAAGTAAGAGGTCAAATGCCCCATCTACAAATGAGTTCGTGCAAAGTGATCAAGCCGACTCCTACAGTCGACCAGATCTTTACCATAATTCTCCAAAAATGCCCTGAAATTCAGGTCTCTATGCACCACCTGTTAAACGATTTTAAGGCACAATAGACCGCGTAGAGCTACACGCTCGTTCAGATCTGCTCTAAATAGAGTAATTTTCACTCAGTTGCGTATCTCCATGCTAAATATCAACTGAATATCTTGAAATAACGAACTGAGTAAAATGCTACTCTGATTGTAAAAGCACTGTACTTATAAAAACAGAGTAGCTATAATAACACTGTCCGAAGCAAAAAACGTTGTTCAGTCCAAGGTTCAGTCGATCAAAAGTGTTCAAGATGGTACGACTGTATGTAGTAATCAACCATAAATTTTACGTCGAAGTGCCAAATTCAATCCATGCCATGGATATGGTTTTCAAAGCCTTCAAAGTTTTCGGCAATGTTTTGCCAACTTATGTCTGCATGGTGCTTGATTTTGTTCTAGAGCTGCGATGAACAAATTGGCTGCATCGTTAAACGAATTTAATCAATTCGTTTTGGTTATTATAGGGCGCATCGGGTTTTGATGGAAATGAATAGCTTTTACTCAGATAGCTTAATCAGCTAAATGTAGATATTTATTAATGTTTACTCTTATATTGAAAAGTGATCTAGTTAACCTATAGCTACTCTAATTAGGGTAGTTCCACTTTTAACAAAACTGTGTCGTTTTCTACTCAGTTTTGAACAAATACAAACAAGCATACTGCGTAATGTTAACTTTTATTTTGACAGGTGACCTAGTTAACAAATAAATAATCCTTTAATTACTCTAATTATGGTTATTCCACTTTTAACGAAACTGAGTCGTTTTCTACTCAAATTTGAGCAACTACAAACGAGCGTGTAAAGAAAATCGTGGACGAGAACGGTTACCCAGGAAGCTCTCAAAAATGAAAAGCGTACAAAGCTGCGTGAATATTTCAGGCAAACAGTCCAGTTCGTTTGAATCTCGCCGGGGGGCTTCGATAAGGTGATGGACTTTCCTGCCTTCTGTTCAATATTGCCCTCATGCGGTTTCATGCGAAGAGCCAAGTTTAACTGCTGGAGTACAATTTTCACGAGATTCAGTCAATTTGTTTGCTTCGCGGCTGATATGGACATAGTCGGCCGAACATTTGGAGCGGTGGCAGAACTGTAAATCCACCTGAAGTTACGAGAGACGGGAATAATTTCGAGGCAGTGTATGAATTCGTCTACCTTGGATCCTTGTTAACGATAGGCAACAACTTTAGGCATGAAATACGAAAGCGCATCATCGGTGGAAGTCTGACTCCGAAGTCGTGCCTATTATGGGCTACAGAAAAAAATCATTTACGCTCTCCTTATATATATTTTGTTAGGATGCTTTTCAAGAGGCAGACATATTGTCCAGAAAGATGCTGAATTCCTTGGCGATTTTCCTTATTTCAGCGAACCTAGCTTTTATATTTGCCATCTGTCTGGAAAGTAACCATCAATCAGAAATTTAAGAAGCACATTCCTGAACATCTCCGAGAATAACTGGAACACTGCATTCAAAGCTACATTCGGAAATCCACACGGATCAGGTGATACTGTCAAATTTAGTTCTTTTGCCCCTGCTACGAGTTCAACATTGGAAATTTGATCCTCTTCAGCATTATCTCCCTCTACCTCGCCGTATTGCATAGGTGGTTACGTAGTTGTGTAATGCTCCCTTCAATTTAACCGGCAACCCATCAGGGAGAATCGTTGGGCCCCAGAACTCTCCCATCACCACTCGGTATGCATCGTCTGTTGCAGAGCAAACCTTGTCGCTTGCAAAATCACTCTACGCTACTCTCTATATGTAAGAAAAAATATCAATTTTATATCGGTATGTAACCAAAATGCTCTTTTTAGCAACACACCTGATAAGTACCTGTTCAAATCAGTTATCAACATATATTTCTTGATTGAAGGTATGAAGGAGCTGTTCGCTCATCAACATGAGGTACCAAGAGACAGTAATGTACGCTTGAAGGAAAGATATGAACAGAAAGTGTTAAAAGTTCCGGCAGTGTACGGTAGGTTGAAAATTGAATAGAAGTATTGGAAATTGAGCGAAAGGACATGGGTGAAGTAATACTCGAACAAAGGGGTAGGTCAAGGCACGGACGAATCCACCACCTCAACAGGCAATAGTAACGTTTTGGATCGCGCTTATGCACCACTAGTTTCTAGTCACTAGTGTGATAGTTTCTAGCAGTAGTTTGTATGCACTCTGTTTTGATGCGTACATGGGAGAGGAAACCTCTCCTTTTTGGGTTTGTATTATTCAAACAAACGAATGATTCTTGGTTGTGCGTTATTGAACAATAACTTTGAAACCATCTGAAATTAATATTATACTTTCACGAATTTGCGAATTTTTGATCGAACACTTTTCATCAATTTAATTCATAATTCTTAAATTCTTTATCTCTTTTCGGCACAAATGGTGTTACGAAAAGCTATCGTTTCGTGAATTAGCAAAAAATTGCAAAGTATTCCAAGTCTGCTGTTTCCAAAATCATGAGGAGGTAAAGGATAGAACGGTCAAAATTTGGTCGACTCATATATAATAGAGAGCCTTTTAATAAACTTGAACTCACCCCTTATCTTGAAGGTTTATGCATACGAAATGTTCACTCAATTTTGTTTTTGCCATTTCCTATTCAATTGTCGAAGCAAGAAGAGCAGCGTATCAAAAGTTTGCACGCGCAAAAGCAAAATCCAAATTATTCCCAAGCTGACTTGGCAAAATCATTTAATATTGTCAAATCAACCATGAAGAATGTTATTAAAGTGTTTCGAGGACGTTTGACGAATGCCAGGGAGGCCGAATCAGAGGAAACCCGAAACCAGTAGGCCACAGCAACCCGAAGAATAGTGGCCAGCATTTTCAAACGGAATTCCAACCTTTCTATCAGAGATGGAAACAAATTGAGAAAGTCCTACAAAACATTGCAAAGAGCAAAGAAACGAGCCGGACTGTCAACATATAAGGTTACAGTGACACCAAATCGAGATGATTAACAAAACACAACAGCCAAAGGAGGAGCGCGCAATATGTACACGAGTTTGTTAATCAACTTTGATTGTGTCGTAATGGATGATGAAACATACGTCAAGGCTGATTTCTAGCAGCTCCCAGGTCAAGAGTTTTATATGGCTATCGGAAAAGGAATGGTTCAAGATAAGTTTAAGCAGAGAAAAATGTCAAAATTCAAAAATGAAATTGTTTGGCTTTGGATTGTTTGGATTTGCACCCGTGGGCTAAAAAGCGGAAGTTTTGTAACAACTGGCACTGTCAATTAAGATTTTTATCAAAAGGAATGCTTGCAAAAACGCTTATTGCTTTTTTAAAGAAACATAGTTGTTCCGTGCTGTTTTGGTCAGACTTCGTTTCTTGCTAAGGAGTGTATCGAATATAAGCTATCCACATACATTTGCGTTGTACGCATGTATTTGTGATGGTTTTTTATGCTCTGAACACTGCATGCTGTGCGTTTGACTGTCAGCCTTCTTTTGTTTACTTGTTTGTGCGGTTCAAATTCTGCGTTTTCAAAATGTCGCGTATTGAAAAGGAAGTTAAAATTAAGGTTCTGGACACATGGCTAAGTGAGAAGGGTATTACTATGCGAAAATTGGCGAAGCGTTTTGGAATTCATCATGCGAGTGTTAAAACCATCATTAATAAGTTCGGGGAACACTATTCTTTGATGTAGAAGGAGATGTTCGCTCATCACCATGAGGCACCAAGAGTGAACATTAATGTTTTTTTGGCTAGAATGAAAGATGTGAAGAGAAAGTGAAAGTTCCGTCAGAGTGCGGCAGGTAGGAAAATTTAATGGATGTTTTTTGAAAATTGAGCGAAAGGGCATGTATCCAATGGTACTCGAACCATGGACGTCAATCTTTGCCTAGCATCCCACTGCGGGGTAGGTTGTAGCAACGGAACAAGTCCACCACTTCAACAGGCAAAAATTGACGCCTGGAAAGACGCTCATGTACCACTGTGGCTTGTATAGTTATTCTAGCGATCTATTGTGTGCGCACATGGGAGATGAACTCTCTCCTTTTTTTGGGTTTGTTTTGATTCGCACCGACTGACGATCACTAACTATTCTTTGGATGAGCTACCAGGAAGAGGCAGAAAACCCGGTTCTTCCAACCCGAAGCTGGAGCAGAAAGTGGTATCTCTAATCATGAGGAACAAATCAATGTCAATACGTGATTTGGCCAAAAAAGCAGGAACGAGTGTCGGAATGATCCAGCGTATCACGAGGCGAAACCACCTGAAGACCTACAAGAAGCAGAAAATCTCGAAACATAGTGCAAAACAGAAGAAGCGAGCAGCAACAAGGGCCCGAAAATTGTATTCGCGTCTTTTGCAGCGTCCGGATGCATGCGTTTTGATGGACGATGAGACCTATGTAAAGGAGGACTCAAAAAACCTTCCAGGTCCACAATACTTTACTGCCATCGTTGGGGAGGATGTGAGCGATGCGGACAGGTCGATTCAAGTGGAGAAATTCGGTTGAAAATTACTGGTATGGCAAGCAATATGTTCCTGTGGTTTGAAGTCAACCATTTTTTACACTACCTGTTGCTTTGAGGCTGCGCCTTTTACGACCTATCTAAGGGAGGACTCATTGCCTTCAAAGTGTTCATTTGTGAAACCTGGAAGGAGTGCGCTTGACCTCCGGCTTTCACAAAAGACTCCTTAGTAGCAAACTTGTTGCAAACGGCAGGTGGTACGATCTACGGTGGAGTGCAGATAGAAGACGGAATGTGAAGGAGTGCGAATAAACCTCGAATTGCATCAATTGCTGGGAGAACCTCCTATCATACACATCGCTAAAATCGGTCGACTATGATGGGCTGAGCATGTCGTAAGAAAGTCGGACGACAGCCCAGTTAAGATGATTCTCGAAAACGAACCGACAGGTAAAAGAAGAAGAGGCACGCAACGAGCAAGGTGGACCATCCGCAGACAGGGAGGCTGGCGAGGTACAGCCATGGACCGAATAAAATCGAGACAACTTCTGTGTTCAGCAGCGGCCACACCGGCCTTCGTCTGATTGGTAAGCTAAGGTAAGTAACGAACCAGTGAATGTCAGATATAATTCATGTATTATAAAAGCATTCTTTGTTAACAAGTACCACCTTGTGATTAAATGTCAAATCAACCTGGACATTGTAAGGTTTTCCTTGATCATTGGATAAACTTTCTTGAAGATTATATTTTTCCAACTCATCAGATCAGATCATCTTGTGGAAAAAAACATCTAAAAATTTGCTTACTTATTAGCATTACCCTATGACTCGGCAGTGATTCCGATGCGCTCTTCGACGACTGTTATTATTCCTAGAGGCTTTTACTAATCATTTTATGCAAAATATTGAAAATCTGGAATGCCACCGAAACCATATCGTGGTAATCAACCGTTATTAATCATAATCTGCAATTGGAAAGGTATTTTGGTAAATATGATTGAATATTGGCAGGATAAAGGTTGATAACCTCGTCATTTTTGGCCGGTTGATAACATATAAAACCACTCACCTAATTCCAGAGACTTGTGATTCCATTTGATTGAATTTATTATTAACGTTAAAATTTCTAAAAATCCAATTACATATATGTCATTGAGATATTTTACTTTGCGCGATAAAAAATAATACGTCGGCTCCATATCTCTATTTATATTTTTCGCCATCAATGTTTCACATCAACCCTACACCACCAACTCCCCGCCCCATCCAGACACGTCATAAAACATAAATAAAACGAAAGCTATGTTAAGTTTACTATTCATGAATATATCACAAACCATGAACGAAGCAGCCTCCGTTGCTCTAAAATTTCCATATAACATTCCCATCACCAATCAGACCAACCCCTTTTGATGCGCTTCGCGAACAGCATTTATACCCTATTCCATTTGTCGCCGTTTTATAGTTTTAGAGCCACGCCATGTTCATGTAAAATAGATTAGAACACCGCGTTCGTATAACGGCGCCATGGCAGAAAAAAAATGAATACCGACTGCTGATGCACTACCAGAAGAATCTAGGCCAACCGAATCCATATCCCGGTACACTTTCCGGGGGCTTCTAAAACTGCTTTTATTAACATTTTTATTCTCATCCGATTTTATTTTCTGTATATTTTATTCACGGTGATGGATTTCGCCCCAACTCGTCTAGCAGTTGGCAACACTATCTCAGAATCCAATGTGTACTTCGAGAACTCGTCATACTTAAAACTCGTGAATACATTGTTTATAAAACAGTTATCTAGACGGTAATTTAAGAAGGGCTTAAGGTTTTAAGTAATTTTTAACGTAGGACCACAGTTCTCTTTTCTCAACATGTTTTTTTTTTATTTTTTTTAAAATATTGAAAAATGAGAGCGTACATGAAAGGTTTTTTAACGATAAAAACTCCCGTTCAACTGAACCGAACGGCTTCATTCATACACCACTCAATCAAAAAAGCTAACAAAATGTTTGCATTATAATTTGAATTACGTGCCATTAGCATGAGTAGTTAAATGTATTGTATTTAACATCCACACACACTCAAATTGTGCTAACTTCTGAACCGTTGGGTGTGATTAATTGAAATTTTGCGTAGACACACTTTGATGTATATTGTTTACCCATCTGTGAGTTGATTTTATAAGATGCGCAAATGTTTTCAAATGGCATGCGTGTGCGAAAAAGTTTTGCACGAGTACTTTGAGAATAAGGATCTGTCGCATCGTTCCATCGAAAAAAAAGTTGGGAACCACGAATTCCACGGGGGTTGGTATCATAAAACGGTTCGAAGAACGTTTGACTGTTGATCGGAATCAAAGATCCGGAAAAAATGCCATCAGGTCAACGAGAACGATAACAAACGCCTAGTTGGGGCCTTTAAACGGAAACCGAGCGCCTGAATTTGAGATGTGGCTAAAAAGTTGCTAAGAGTAAGACTTTCGTGCAGAATACCGAAATTCGAGCAGGACTACGTAAATTTAAGGTTCAGAAGTCTCCGAACGGTGACGAGAAAAAGAATACGGTCGCAAAAAGCTGTGCCCGGAAGTTGTGCGACCAGAAGTTACCGAAACCACACTGCTGCGTAACGGATGATAAGACATATGTGAAGCCGGACTTTAACCAAATTCCAGGAAACCTGTACGTGACTGCCAAGGATAAGACTGAAGTTCCCGAGAACTGAAGGCTCACGATGGTCCTACGACCTTTTGGCCAGATTTGCCATTATGCCACTGCACGAAGGACGCTCTAGAGTGGTATAAGGCGAATGATGTGGATTTCGTGCCGAAACATCTGACTATCTGACTACCAAGACCAATCAACGATAACAGCCGACCTGGTAGTTGACCGTCAACATGGCCAGCCCTCGATTCCAGGACAGTATCCGGAGCTCTCCAGTAGCAGCAGCAGTAGTCGATCGGATCACCGAAGAAGGAGGATCGGAAGTGTTGCCGAAGCTTCTCGTAACCAATGCTGAACGCATGAGGCAGTCCACACTGCGATATCCTGGGCCCGGGGCTCTGAAACACAATGTATGGCGAAGTTTTGCGACCTAAATTCCCTAACGGGGTCAAGATTATCGGTTTCGCAGACAACATCGACATATCTATACTGAATGCATATAAAAAGTGGAGTTAACGGCCACACACTCCATTGACATAGTGGAGGGGTGGATCGGCTCCAGAAAACAGGAGCTAGCCCAATATGCAACGGAAGTTACTGTGGTCAACATCCACGTTGATTACGCCTGCAAGAAGGCCTCCACGGCCAAATCGGTATAACTCCGCATGATGTCGAATAGCTAGGCGATGTAAGGAAGTAAGCGAAAGCTTGTGTCGCCCTATCCGTACTCAGGTATGGCGGGCTAGCTTTCATTATTAAAACTGACCTAGGTAAGCTCGACGGGCTAATCTGCCCGAAAGTAGTCATCGCATACCGCAAAGCGTCACGCGAACGCTGTAAGCGCAGCGACTTTTCAGATCGTCCTACAGGTCCAAAAATAGATGGCAATAAAACCAGCGGAAGATCAGTAGGGACTATGAATACTACGGACTCCAGCTTATTAGATCGGTGTTCTTACCACTCGACCATTTCGACAATATGAGATATACAGTAGTCAGAATCCTCTTAAACCTTACCAGCACCATACATATTTGTCAACTTTATTGTGAACTTAAATATATATTTGCTTTGGTATAAGTGAATTCAGACTAGGGGTATTGATTAAATAAAACGCATTTGCTTAAGCAAATAATTGTTTGATTGCGCTGACGTTTTGAAGTGTCAAAACGTTATCAAACAACCAATTTTATCAATCCCGATGTTTGATCATGTAATTGGCAACTGAAATTTCATTCTGGCATAACTGAAGGTTCTTGAATGTGGCAATGGCAAACGAGTATGTGACATAAAGATATATTTGATAAATATTTGTCTCAAGCAAAGCTAAAAACTTGTGTTATTCTGTCTAATACCACGCTAACTGAACATACCTGACAAGTTAAGTTAACATAGCCCTTTCTCACACATGATTGTTTCTTAAAATATGGAAGACTTATGATGATACAGTAATGAAACATTATATGCAAAAAAGATTTCAGACGAAAAAAAACATGTCCTTGCTGAAAACCCTTAAACACATGGATGACAAATAAATAAGCCGGCTTAAAGAATCTAGATTTGAAGTCAAATCATACTGTTATAGATCTTCAGTATTACACATGAAAAATAAAACTGGAATATTAATGTTTTCGTTGCTACTTGGAACAGCGGGTGAGTACCCATTTTCATTTTGACAAATGATCTAGAAAGTGTTATTTTTACAAATGACCAAGACAGTGATATTTTGAAGGCAGCCTTTGGTGAGATTAATCTGGTTATAAATATGTCGTAATTTCAAATAAGATTAAAAACGTGCCTAGTTTGGAAATTTAACATTTAATGAATTTAACGTATTGTTTGAAGTCACGAGTAAGAATCTCACCCCCGGACTGGTTACGAAAATACCCACAAGAGGTATTTGAGTGACAATAACGGGTGATAAACCAGCCAAAGGCTCAAAATCTCGATAATAAAGAAACAAAACAATTAACATGTTCGAATAGGTTATGTCCTCTGTATCGAAACATGAAGCTACCCGCAAGCTGGGAAACTAAACATTGGTCCCGTGATAAGCGTAAATGGTAGCCAAATTTACGCCAATGGAGATGCATGATATTTTGAAAGAAAAACTGATAAACATTATTTGACATATGTAAAAATAGTTGTTGGGAAAACATTTTTTCCATTAACATGCCCATCGCCATCGATTTAAGAAAAAGACTATAAAAACTTCTACCATTCGTAAATGTCAGTCTAGTTGAATTTTCTAAAAAGGGGTTTAGTATGACAAAATCCTAACATACGCTAAGTTTCATTCGAATGCGAAATAGTACTGCCAGGTCCATAGACGAGTTGCCGCGAAATTCGTCAATAAATCAACGGAGTGCGCTTCTTTTTTTCCTGTCTATGCTGTAGATAAATTTGGCGTTCAGCCGAGTGGTGTTTTCAGAGCTTTTAGTAAACCATGCTTGTGGCGTATTGGATTCGGCCAAGCTTGCCTGCCGGCGGCGACGGGACCTCTGCTTCGCTCCGTTGCAATCAACTGTGGATTTTGTGTTTGTTTGTTGTTTGCTTATCCACCAAAAATCCTCACCAGGCATTCCAGGGCAATATGCATGCATGCATATGCGTCGACGACTCCGAACAGAAAGATGGGGAGCGAGAAAGCGAGCATGCTAGTTCTAGGCTTACACTCGGTTGGTCGGCGACTATTATTTCTATTTCACGCAACTGCTCACAATGATGACAGCGCCAATTTTTTTTTCGTCCGTTCCAATATATGCGGATCCTAAAGTTGTCGTTTGTCGGAATGTCCAAACTATATAGGAAAGTAACAGAGCAACCCTCTGCGAAGCACCAGTCGCAGGAAAGCAAAACCGGCCACATGTTTTGTTTAATGGCCTGCAAGCAAGCGGGAAATTTGAAGACAGAAACGGGACACTCCGGAAAGGGTGCGGTTTTCACAATTGCTGCCGGTTTGTGTTAGAATTGTATGCTGTCATCGAATCAAATGTGACTGGAAAGGGTTGTAGGTATAGGTTGGAAATGCTTGTTTGCTAGGTTCTAAGACAGTTTTAAATCTAGTTCGGGGAAATTGTACCACTATTGTCTCTCTCCGCACTCTGAACCGTACCTTACTTTTTGTTGAAGTATTTTGTTAAGAAACCCTAAAGTGTTAGGTGCGCTACTAAGTTCTCACTATTTATCAGTAAATGGCTCTAGCAGTATGAGCTGGTCGATTTTTATATATCCAAAACGTTATGAACCAAGGTTAGACATATGATAAACAAACCGCTTTGATACATTTGTGATTTTGTTTTTGCGTACTTCTGATTGTGTGAAAATGTCCATTCGAAGAAAACGGCAGTTCAAGCGCATCGAGAGTTTCAAAAAGTTCAAGAAGCGAAACAATATACCGTGATTGGTTCCGTCGCTTCAAATACGGTAATTTTGATGTTGACGACCGTCCACGTGACCGAAGGCCCAAAACCTTCGAAGACACTGAATTGAAGGGATGGCTGGATGAAGATTCGTACCAAACGCAAGAAGGGTTTGCTTCAGCATTAGGAGTTACCCGTCAACCGTTTTCCAAGAGATTGCATGCGTAGGGACCGATTCAGAAGCAAAGAACTTGGGTTCCTTAGGATTTGACTTCTCCAGCGGCAAAAAAGAAGGGTTTTATTCATCGCATCGTGACGGGTGATGAAAAATGGATATATTACAGCAAACCCAAAGAGAAAAAAATCTTGGGGACTCCCACTTGCACTTCCCAGAAATGACGACTGTTTGGCAAAAATAAGAACTCGGTGAGGCACGAAGAAAAAATTAGTGGTGGGTTATATCAGGGATATAACCGCAAGGCAAACGTAGGACCGCGTTGGTTTGACCATTCTGAAGAAATTGTCTAAATACTGAGCCATTGCCTACGTTTCTCAGTTCGGGCTTAGTTAAAAATCTCTATCGAATTTACCACTCTCGACTTAATGCCTCAAACAATCCAAAATGTAGGGGAGGATGGTACAAAACGCACCGTTTAAGCAACATCGTAAATAACTAGGGAACAGAAGCTGAAATTTAAGAATGAGTTATTGAGTATGGTGCATTACGATGTTTTCGTTGTTGATCAAATGTGATATAAATTCAAAACGATGATTATTCATGTATTTTTTAACCTTTTCCAATTTGATCGCAAAACGACACCGGGGTAAAACGCCTGTTTAATTGCTCAATATGCACCCCAACATTGGGGTAAGACTCACCACAACACTGGGATATGATAAACCACATTATTGGGATAGCATGCACCGCATGTTAAAAGTAAAAACACGGCTATAAAAAGTTACTCATTGGAGGTGTAAAGTTTAAACATATCGCCACGTCCTCTGAGCTCAGTTTGATAGTCAAGCAGCCTATGCGTACAGAATAAAGACATTGCGCAAAACGTTGTGATATGTTGCCAACTTCTCATTATATACACGCTTAGAAAAAAGTACCCAAAGGAGCAGTTAAGTGCGTTGGGTATAATTATGTTTATCTACCAATGGGTTGAAATCAATTATTTTTGGGTAGCATTTTACCAGAAGTAAGTTATTTATACCTAACCATTCCACTGGGTATTTTTTTCTAAGCGTGTTGACGTATACATAACGCCACGGTGCGTTCTGCCCCAGTTTTAGTTTTGCATGGTTTTGTTTAAATATATTGAAAATACGTGGATTTATACTGATGTTTTGATACTATCTTGAAGTTCTGATACTACCTGTGAAGTTTGATCATATTATTATATAGAGCCTTATGGATATTAACAAGCTGTGGTAAAAGCTGTTTTATTTAAGAATTGATACAGCGTCATTCCATTAAGCTATAGCTGAAGATTTCGGTATATTTATTGAGTGACAATTCTACTCCATCAGTGCATTCTGTACTGTTCTCCCTACTATTTTTGATAGTATGTAGTGCCTTGTTAAGTGACAATTTACAAACGTTATCAGTTATAAACACGCTATTTTATTTAAATTGAATTGGTATCCTGAAAGTGTCGATGTCCATTAAACGCGTATAGACATTGATAGATTTTCAGCTTATTTGTCCAGCAGGACACCATCATGTGGTGTATTCATACCGCATCAGTACGTTTATGTAACTGCTCATCGCTGCGAATGGCGGACGGCAAGATATTTTGAATAATTATGCTAATTGTTGTCACAGGCGTCAATTTCACGAGAGGTACCCGGTTCCAGTATGGTTTCGAAAGCGGATGCCAACGGATGATTTTACGAACTTGTTGGGAAATTTTAAACTTCGGTCGCTTCCTCGCTTTAGAGAAGGAAGCGCAGACGATAGTTTGCGGCGATAAAAACGGAAGAGATAGGAAAAATCTTTGTAACGATATAGCGAAAAAACCATACTGGCGTTGACAGCATTGTCTACAAAGAAGATAGGCATGAGAATGCAGTACGAAGCAAATTTCATAAGAGAGGAAAAGCTTCAGTTATAAAACCAGACAAAAATTAGCAGATAAAAGGGGGAACTATGGCTCTAGTAAACATGGAATGAAACCTAATGAGATAAAAAGAAGAAGACATTTTGAACCATTTGTCACCCGTTTTTGATGACCCAGCAAGGGAAAGCCATCTTTTCAACCTGTTCATAAACAGATTTGTATGGGGGCAGAAGTAGATAATTGTTAAGTAAAAAGTTGAACTAATTATACAAATAGCACTTGATTGAAAATTTAATCAAGAACATCAGTTTTCCTGATCAAATAGTGTATAAACGAAATCATTCTGTTCAGTCAAACGAGAGTTATTAGCGTTCAAAAACCTTTCACTTTTACGTAACGCTCTCGCTTTCTAAAATTTTAAATTGACACTCGGTATGGAAAAGAGAAAAACCCATAGAAAAGGTGAAGGACGGAAAGGAAAGGCAGTCGGAAAAAATGAGAAAACGTACCGGAAACGACTGTACAGGCTCCGGGGAGGCCGGCAATTGCAAATGTCAAGCATTTGACTCAAACTTATCTAAAAATTTAACCGACGTATGTAAGCTTAAATAAAAAGAAATGCTGAGCTATTGTAAAAATTTGATTTCATTAATAGATCTAAACTTTCACAATAATTATCAACTGTCTTATCAACATAATTTATACGATGCAAGTATCTCTCTCTATTTCTTGTGACATATCAGGAAGTAAAAGTATTCGACAATTTGTATTTAATTTATCATTTGTATTGAATTTATCTTCCGTTATGAAGAAGACTGCATTTTATTAAACATCTTTAATAAAAGATCAACTTAACATCACCTTTCAATTGAAAATTGGCGTGGGACGATGAACACAAAATATTTAAACCCTCAATGAAACATATGACTCAATTGTATGTTCTATTTGATGTATTTCTAAATTCTAACTTGAATCCTAAAATAATAAATACTGTCACACTCAATATCACGTTCCAGGTGCTACTTTTACAACAGTTTCTAGTATATATTTAATAACCTCAAGTCGAACTGCATTGAAAAATAGCCAAAAGCCAATTTTCACTTATACTCGGCATATGGAAAATATTCTACTCGAGCTGATTTATTTCTGACGGGATCTCAATTTCCGTGATAGTTTTAGTTTTTTAATCACCTTCCGTGATAGTTTTATTTTTTTCTAATACTATCAATGTTAAACAAAACGTTTAACAGATTGAATTTCATTGCGCATTCATGCATGGCCTTGAAGAACCCTTTGTTTTATAAAATTTTATTACGGAACTTCGAAATTTTCTGATGGTTACAAGAACTAAATCCTTGATATCGAAATGGCAATCATGAAGGGCAATCACGAAATGGCAATCATCGCATAATTATTAGCGGTATTTTGAAAATATCATTTTATGTTTCTCAACTTATTTTTACATCATAGGTAAGCTATCGTTTTGAGTTTTTATGGTCTTGTAAATTTAAGATCAAACGCATATTTCTGTCTTATGGGTCATATGCGCATCCAAGAAGAATTAAATTTACATGACATTTTATAAGAACGTAACATTCATCCCTTTCAATTGAAACACATTATTTTCTTTTGACATCCACTTCTTAGTAAGCTTCAGCAAACAATCTTCAAACAAACATTTTCGACTAAGTTTTTCATTCATCGGTGTATATTTTTGCCAGTGTCAAACTAGCATGAAGCAGGACAATCGAAATTCATGCAATACGTGTGCATTTGTATTCATTTCTGAGGTATTCATTATGTTTAAGACTAGACTCAACAAGACACAACCAAAATGTCATGTAAATTTCGGTACCCTGAGACCGACACATGCAAGCGTCCTGTAGCACATAAGAATGAGTTAAAAGAGATAAGGAAATAAATTCAATCAACCACATCTTTCGTCTTAAAGTTTCAGGAGACATCATTTTTCACGAAATCATTCTTCAGGTTGCCCAACTTCTTACAAACATAAATTACGTTACGTTTAAAATTCATATTTTCAAAGTGTTTAGACACAGTGCCATAAGAAACAGTAGTTGTGGCACCGAAAGCACTATTTAACAATTTTATGCAATTATAAATTAAAATGCTGATATTTAAGATTCTTTCAAATGCAATTACAATATTCTCGTTGCAGTTCAAAACCGGAAAAATCACTCGCGCAAATCAATTAAATTGCTTTTTTCGTATGGCAACAGAGTGTCGCATCTAGTGCGCTGTGTAGCACAATAGATGCGCTATTCAGCGCACTAGATGCGCCACAATTCAATCATACAGGACGAGAGTAAAATCGTTTGGCGCTAGTGAGTTTTTCCGTTTTTCAGTTGCGACGATAATAAATCATCGCAGAATGAATCAGAAACGTGCTTGCCCGCTAGGGGAGCTTTTTGACAAGCAAAGTTTTAGCAATGCGTGCACCGTTAAATGACAATACTTCTAGCAACACTGGCACGCATGTTTCGTTGTGTTTGCCAACCACTGCTCGGGTGGAGGGGATGAAATCATTCTGATGGTTTCTGATCATACTGGCCACTTGTGGGATCCGAGATCCTCCGGGAAAGAAGCCATATTCAAATATTTTCCAAAACCTGGCTTGCGACATATCAACTTCAGGATTTTGCAAAACTAGGTCTTCGTAGGACATTCTGAGGGTGTCCGACCATACTGGCCACTTAAGAAGCTCTTGCGGAATCCGAGTTCTTCCGGAAAAGAGGCCATATGCAAATCTTTTCCAAAACCCGGCTTACGACATATCTAACTTCATGATTTTGCAAAACTTTGCCTTCGGAAGACGTTCTGAGGGTGTTTGACCATACTGGTCACTTAGAGCGGCCCTACAAAATCCAAGTTCCACCAAGAGAGAGACCATATACAAATCTTTTCCAAAACCCGGCTTGTGACATACCAAACTTCAGGATTTTGCAAAACTAGGTCTTCGGAGGACATTCTTTGAATTTCTTACCATATATCTAACCAAATCGTTTTCCAGGAAAATTGATCATACTGCTTATGCTCGTAGGATAGATTGAAATAAATAGACCTCACCTCAGTCTGCATTGTGCTCTCATGCCGTGCGGTTCTATTTCTATTTGCTGAAGGAAGTGCTATTGCTACCCAACGCTACAACAAATTTTAAACAGCACTTTTCAGTGCTAAATACTACCCAACATTTTTTGATTTCCTCTTATTCCTTTTCGATCCTTGTTAGGCCCTTCGGGTAACCCGGCTTGGATATCGCATTGGAAAATTCCTCTTCGGTCCATCGGATTCTTATAGTTATCTGCTTGGACGACGATTTGGAGAAAATTATTCTGCCACTATGGCAAATAAACGCAAACGTAGAGGGCAATCTACTGATTCGCCTTCAAATGAAATCAATGTGAGTAATCAATTTGATTTGCTCACAGATGATGAGAGTGATCCATCATCAAAACAAAATTCGAATAAACTTTCTCGATTGAGAAAGGAAAAAGTTCCCCTATTGTGGTGACAATTTCGGATTTCCATGCTTTTCGCAAGGAAATCTTAACATTTGTTGAAGGTGTGAAATATTCCCTTCAAATTTCCAGACGAGGTAAATGCCGTTTGCGTGCAGAAACCTTGGACGGATTCAAACGTCTTCTTGAGTATTTTACTCAGAAGCAATATAACTTTTTCACATACGACACCAAAGCTGAGCGTCTTTTCAAGGTTGTCTTGAAAGGTCTGCCCAGTGGTGAATCTGTGGAAGAAATTAGAACTGAGTTGATAAAATTACTTGGAACAAGCCCAGTCCAAGTAATTAAAATGAAAACGAAATCCCGGCCTGGCGATTCTCGCAAAGGGATTTCAAACGATTTATTCTTAGTTCACTTCAAGTCAAGTGAACTTAATAACCTTAAGGCTTTAGAAAAAGCAAGCCTTTTGCTCCATGTCGTAGTGAACTGGGAACATTTCAAGAAGCCTGGAGCAAACTTCAAAGCCTCACCCAGTGCCGTAAGTGCCAGGGATGGGGTCACGGAACAAAGCATTGCCATATGGTTGGTAAATGCATGAATTGTGGTGATTCCTCACACAAAGGACAACTGTCCTGTAAAGGAAGATCCTAAAAAATTTAAATGTTCGAATTGTGGTGAAAACCATAAATCAAATTTTTGGGAATGCAAGACTCGCAAAGCAATTTTGCAGTCGCGCACTAAACGACAGGTAGGAAACAATATACGTTCCCGACCAGCTACTACCCATTTTGCAGCTGTTAACATCGATCAGCCAAGCACAAATTCCTACCAAACCGTCGGTAGAAACAGTGGACAGGGTTTTCCATCCGCAACTTCAAACGATCAACGAGCAGCAAATACTATTTCGATACCTGCAGGTACCAACAGGGTTCATTCTGCAAACCCTACATTCTTACCCAACCGTGTTGTTAACAATGTTCAACATGTAAATGGACCTACCTATGCTTCCGTTGCAGCGGGTAGGAACCAAAACCAAAATTCCCACGGAACTTCTAACCAAAATTCCCACGGGACTTCTGATGAATTCGATTTAGGTAGCATATCCGCTCCTAAATTAGAATTTTTACAGCAATCGTTAATCGATATGATAACCGATATGCTAAAAACTAATTCCATGTTTGATGCTATTCAAACTGGTATTAAATTTGCCAATAATATTGTCATGACATTGAAATTCAGTAATGGATTTTAAGTCATTAAATATTTTGAATTGGAATGCTCGATCCATCAGAGATAACGAGGACGAGCTATTTAATTTTAAGAGTTCATAACGTGCACATTGCTGTTATAACTGAAACTTATCTCAAACCTGCCCATAAGGTCAAAAGAGATCCAAATTATTTTGTCTACCGCAATGATCGCCTTAATGGAGCTGGTGGTGGCGTTGCCATCATTGTCCATAGGCGAATCAAACATCACATTCTTTCTTCATTTGAAACCAAAGTTTTTGAAACTTTGGGGATTTCAGTTGAAACAAAATTTGGCCAATTTACTTTTATAGCTGCCTATTTGCCTTTCCAATGCACTGGCCAGCAAAAGAACTGGCTTAAGGGTGACCTTCAGAAACTTACCCGTCATAGGTCTAAATTCTTCATTATTGGTGATTTTAATGCAAAACACCGTTCATGGAATAATGCTCAAAGCAATTCCAATGGTAATATACTATTTGATAATTGTTCTGCGGGTTATTATACTATACAATATCCAAACAGCCCAACTTGCTTTTCTTCTGCAAGAAACCCCTCAACTATTGATTTGGTCTTAACTGATTCATGTCAACTTTGTAGTCAATTGATTACCCATGCTGACTTTGGATCTGATCACCTTCCAGTTACATTCGAAATATCTCAAGAAATCATTTCTAATTCCATCAGTTCTACTTTCAACTACCATAGAGCTGATTGGGATCAATATCAAACATTTATGGAATACAACTTTGATCCTAATGTTCCATTGCAAACAAGAAATGAAATTAATAATGCTCTTGAATCTCTGGCCTTTTCAATAGTTAGAGCAAGAGCAGCTTCAGTACCTAAATGCGAGGTTAAATTCGATTCAGTTATAATTGATGACGATCTTCAGCTCTTGATTCGTCTGAAAAATGTACGTAGGCGTCAATATCAACGAACACGTGATCCCGTTATGAAAGTCATATGGCGAGATTTACAAAAGCAAATTAAAAAACGCTTCTCTGCCCTGAGGAACAAAAACTTCGAAAATAATGTGTCAAAATTAGATCCGAGTTCCAAACCTTTCTGGAAACTCTCTAAAGTCTTGAAAAAACCTCAAAAGCCTATACCAGCACTTAAGGAAGGTGATAAAATTTTGCTCACAAATGCGGAAAAGGCTCAAAAACTTGTTAAGCAGTTTGAGAGTTCCCATAATTTCAGTTTGGGACTTACTAGTCCTATTGAGGAATCGGTTTCGAGGAGTATCTGAATATTTTCTCTCAAGAAAATATTTTTGATGATTCCTGGGAACCGATTTGGATGAAGTAAGAACTATAACTAAAAAATTTCAAAATATGAAAGCACCAGGTGATGATGGAATTTTCTATATCCTCATAAAAAAACTCCCTGAGAGTACTTTGTCTTTCTTGGTAAAACTATTTAACAGATGTTTTCATCTAGCATACTTTCCAGATAAATGGAAAAATGCAAAAGTCGTACCAATTTTGAAGCCAGACAAAAATCCGGCTGAAGCTTCTAGCTACCGACCGATCAGTTTGCTTTCTTCAATAAGTAAGCTTTTTGAAAAAATAATTTTGAATAGAATGATGCTTCATATCAATTCAAACTCAATTTTTGCTGATGAACAGTTTGGTTTTCGCCATGGGCATTCAACTACGCATCAACTTTTGAGAGTAACAAATTTAATTCGTTCAAACAAAGCTGAAGGCTGCTCCACTGGAGTTGCTCTTCTTGACATAGAAAAAGCATTCGACAGTGTTTGGCATGAAGGTTTGATTGCGAAACTGAAGAAGTTTAATTTTCCGCTTTATATCATGAAATTAGTTCAAAACTACTTAACTGATAGAACTTTGCAAGTAAATTATCAGAATTCTAAATCTGTTCAATTGCCCATTAGAGCTGGTGTTCCTCAAGGTAGCATACTTGGGCCAATACTATATAACATTTTCACTTCAGATGTCCCTGATTTACCTCAGGGGTGTCAAAAATCTTGCTTTGCTGATGACACAGGCATTTCCGCTAAAGGAAAAAGTCTTCGTGTTATATCCAGGAGGCTACAAAAAAGCTTGGATATTTTTACAGATTATTTTCAAAAATGGAAGATTTCTCCTAATGCTTCCAAATCTCAACTTATAATATTCCCACACAAGCCTAGAGCTGCATTTTTGAAACCAAGTAATAGTCATATAGTCACTATGAACGGAGTTCCAATTTCTTGGTCAAGTCAAGTAAAATATCTTGGACTGATACTTGATCAAAAATTAACTTTTAAAGATCACATTGAGGGCATTCAAGCCAAATGTAATAAGTACATAAGATGTTTGTATCCTCTTTTAAACAGAAAATCCAAACTTTGTTTAAAGAACAAACTTCTAATATTCAAACAAATTTTTAGACCGGCCATGCTTTATGCTGTGCCAATATGGTCTAGTTGTTGCGCAACTAGGAAAAAAGCACTTCAAAGGATTCAGAACAAAGTTCTGAAAATGATTTTGAAGCTGCCACCCTGGTTCAGTACTATTGAATTACATAGAATTTCAAACGTTGAGACTCTAGAAGAAATGTCGAACAAAATAATTCATAATTTTAGACAAAAATCATTGCAATCTTCAATTGCAATGATCAATTCTCTCTATAGATAAGAACTAGTTTTTTTTTTAGACCTCACCTCAGTTTTGTAATCCATCCGTCCTCTTCGTATTCTTTTTCTGAATTTCGTTACGCTTCGGTGCACTAAAATGTGCGTGTCTTTTCCAGCTCGACAGTAACCATTTGTAAAAAGTAGTTGGGCATAGACTGCTAGCCGAGACAACCATAGTTTGAAGAGCTAAAGTCAAAACAAATATTGTGGTTTTGCGGTTCAAACGGGATTTTCGTTTTTGTTTTTGTTTTGTTTGATAGTGTGAATTATTTTTGTGCAAAATTGTGAATGATTCTAAATCTGATAATATGAGCGGAAAAGGATCTTGATCCATATTGATTCAAAGACAAAGTTTTGTAAAATCATTAAATTTGATATGTCACAAGCCAGATTTTGGAAACGATTTCAATTTGAACACTTTTCCGAAAGAACTCGGATCCCTTAGGGCCACTTCAAGCGGTCAGTATGGTCAGACACCCTAAGAATGTCCTCTGAAGACTAAGTTTTGCAAAATGATGAAGTTTGATATGTCGCAAGCCAGGTTTTGGTAACGATTTAAATATCCCGGAGGAATTCTAATTCCGCAGGGTCTCCCTAAGTGGCCAGTATGGTCAGGAATCCTCAGAATGTCCTCCAAAGACCAATTTTTGCAAAAACATAAACTTTGATATGCCACAAGCCACTTTTCCGGAGGAACTCGGATCCTGCAGGGCCTTTTTTAGTGGCCAGTATGGTCAGAAATCCTCAAATTGTCTTTTGATGACCTAGTTTGGCAAAATCATGAAGTTTGATATGCCGCATGCCATGTCTCGCTTCTAAAAATATTTTTTTCGTGCTTTTGATAGTTGTGCGTGTGGCAACAAATACAAATGTAGCTTACAGAATGTATAATTACAAATAAGTGTTATTGCAGAAAACAACGAATAGATTTGTTAGCCTTATGAAGATAAAAAGAAACATTGAATTTTCTGCCTCTAATGCACATATGCTAAAATAATACGATATTCTATGTGAATTTAAACCAGATTGCACCTGAACCTAGTCTGTTGTGTGAAAGATTGCAAACATTGTTGTACGGCACTTGAAAGATTGCAAACAGTTTTGTTGTTTGCGCCTCATTTGGCTTGGAATTAAACTAGGGGAAATTTTATGCGCCTTTTACAATTCATATTGTTTTCTGTGTACCTTCGATTTCGTCATATAACGAAGTATAATTTTCAGTGTATGCGTACACAACTCGAAAAAGTAGTGTAAAAGACTGTTCCATATCATCCACATAAATGAAATGTCACAAAACACGCAAGTTTAAATTATAAATCTTCTAAAAATTTTCATATATTGTTGGCAATATTGTATGCAAATGTCCATCATTGATAGGAATATTTGGTGCAATTTGCTGCGTTGTGTGTTATAAAATACAATTCTATACAGAAAAAAAACTTGTATTAAAAACTACCATTTTACCCGACTATGCCTCTCTTTAAAACTACCATGAAATTTCAGTCAAACTTACTACGTTTATGGTAAAACCTTCAACATTTGTGGTATTTTTGACAGACCTCATATTGACATCAACCGCACCATGGTTGATCTAATCGCAGGCATGATAAAATCAAACGCATTTATAGGCAGCTGAAAATTGTTGGTGATTGCGCTTAATTTAACCCTCGAAATGGTTTTTTCTACTGCGGTTTATTTGCGTGTACATGAATTAAAATTCACATTAGAATTAGTCAGAAAATTCTGATTTTTCTTCTGTGTATGTTGAAGCCACCAACAATGTATCTATGTTCCTCCAAAGCCAATTCAGGCGATAAAATTAATGCGAATGATACAGTTTTAGACGACATGTTTAAACCTCCAGTTTCAAATCCCAGGCCAACAATCTCAGGAAAAACTTCAACCCTGACCATTCATCATCCATCATCCAAGCACTCTCCCTGGGTCCCGATGTTTGTAGATTTCGCCGTGGGCACCAATCAGCACCGATAGCAAACGACAAAAGCGGTAGTAGCGGGCGGTTAGGGCTAGAACAACAAGAGCAGGATAAAATCGCGGCATATTCCGCAAACACGGATGCCAAACGGTTCTATCACGAAAGGTAGAAGTACTACATATGTGCGAACAATGTTTCGTAGGATGCAAGGATTTCGTTCCCCAATCGTATTCTGCAGCATTAATGTTTCCAGTGTTCGGTGCTCTTTGGCAGCATTGCTGAAGAAGAGGATGTTTAATTTTATTATGAGTGTATTTTCCATTTTTAATTCTGGAGAATCGAGATGGAAGACATGCGGCATTGGCCGTATTGTCATGCAAAGACTAACATCAGGAAAGTTGTGTATGATTTGCTGTTTCCGTTCGTTTGGACATTTTCCAGTAAGAGGAAGGGGACAAGCTTTTGTGTCCAATCGAGTGCCATTTGGCATGGCTGCAATTGATGGGGTTCCCTCTGCAGCGTTCCGATGTCCAATGCGGAGGAAAGCGCACAGAGAGAGGACAACACATAGCAAGCGAACGAGCGCGAGAATTGTAAATTATTTATTCATGAGTTTGTTTTAGCTGTTTGGCATAATGAATCTGACGTTCTGATTTCGATGCCGGTTTTAAATCCCGTCCCCGTGCGGTGTAGCTACTTCTGTTCCGTCTGTGCGACACAAGCACTCTAGATCAAGCCAGGGCTACTGGCATTATTCGACGGTTTATCTTGTCAGGTTGTAACCAATTAGATATTCCAAATCGTGCGGAAAGTAGAGTGATAATCGGGATGATTTAAGGCTGTCGTATCATGTCAAGATGTTTGACAAGAGTTTACGACAGGTTATGTGAAAGTATAGATGTGGGTTAGCATTGGAATGACAACCTCAATACGTATGTAGATTTTCTGCTTCACAAAATAATCCACCCGCCAAAACAGAGAGCCTATTTGTTTTCCATTTCAATCCAACCCTCAACAAATAATAACACTTTTCTGCCAATCAAGGGATTTCGTCAAAGAGCGTAACCAAATTCTATTCCCGTTCAAATCAAAAGCACGTAGGCTCCCATTGCGAAGTAGAATATTTGCGACAAATTAAATTAACAAAGCGTAAAATGTTTGAACCAAATAAAACAAAATCCGCCAAGCGGTCTTCGAAAAAAAAGGCAAAACAACAAAACAACAGTTGTACCCAATCAAAAATGCTCGACAAATATTGCTCCCAGCTGTAGGCAGGGAAACTGCTGAAATAGAACGAGAGAACTGCATGATACCCAGCGAGACCGGGGATTTATACAAACTAGCTGGAGCCTACACGAATCCAAGCAGAGAATTGAAAATTGATAGAATTTTTAACCAGATCCGATGGGAGTTTAGCCCCGAGATAAGAGGAGTCTACAAAGCAGCCGAACGTAGGTAAATTTTTCAAATTTTCTATATCGAACAATGCCAGCCAGGCAGTCAAATCGTGCATGCATATAAATTTTGATCTGGAAATTAAATGGATCGGACTGTGAAAGGTTTTTTGTTTCTCTCTGGATTTATTTCCATCCCAACTGACTCGGAACAGTCGGAATAGTTTCGGGACTCATTTAGTTTCGGATCACGAGAGGCAATTTAAAAGGCGCTCGCGCTGATAGGTAACGGAAATTTAAATTTATATGCAGCGTCCGAATGATTTCGAGAAGCCATTAGGACCGGCAGGGTTATGCATTCCAAATTAGGTTAGAACCAGGGATAGTAGAGATTCCCCAACAACACAACGACAGTCTGAGTCATGAGTGAATTGTATTTACAGACTGGTGTCATTCATTCTTGATCTTCTAGATTCGTTCTATTTTTGGGCGGTTAGTCAGGAAATCCTAACGGTTTGTTGATAAAATTAGCTTGACATACAAATGAATTTACCTGCATAGTTTGATTTCGTTATCAAATATCTACCGATTTTTAGACCAGTCATTTAATATGCGTGTGAGAAAGCAGTTTTCTTATCCTATTCAAAGATGTTGTCCGTTTCTATAAGCATAAGCAAGATAATAAGCATGATTGTCCGCCCGAAGTTGCTACTTCGTTGCTGCCACATCAACTGTTATTACCAGGCCTATGACAAGGACCGCTTTTTCACGTAGACAACATCTCAGCAAGCTCAGCTGTCAAAATAGTGTCAACATTGTAAGTTGTGTTTGTTGTTGCTCGTTTACGTTTTGTCTGTTGTTGCTCGTTTTCGTTGTGCACGTCATACAAAGCAGAGAGATCGCTTTCTGTGCTGTTGTACATCAAAACAAACAACCAAAACAAATGATTAGACTTCTATTTGACAGCTGACAGCGGGCCCAAATCAATTTGGGCCCAGGACATTGTGGCTACTGTCAATCACTGCTATTGATTGGCTTGTCAATGGCCTGGTTATCAAGCAGAGAACCAACAGATCTGGACAAAATAGTCAAAAGGTCGGAAGTAACATTTGTAAACAATGACTTCTAGCGTACTTTCCTAGGATCTGCTTGCTTCCATAAACAAAATAGCAACATAAACAGATGCAGGGAGTAATTACCTTCCCGTCGGTAGTGGATATAGATGTTAGCAACCTGTCATTTACGTTTTAAGTCATTGTTAACAATTGTTACTTTCGACCTTTTGACGATTTTGTCTAGAGATGATGCATGGTACTATCATACATCCTCAATATGTGAAAACTGGTGATCTCAAACTAAGGCAATAACCAGCGCCTGCCTCACCGGAATGCAGGTCAAATAAGGAGAGGGTAGGAATGTGTTGTCGTGATACTCGCTTTAATGGAAGCCGGAGACCGCCACTGCACTTCCACGAGAAATCACTTAAATTTTGGAATACAGGATTGGGTGGAAGCAGTTTTTTTAGTAAACAATAAGCTGAATTAATGCGGCGTTTAGTAAAATATTTTAATATACAGTGACGGACAAAACAATAAGACCACTTCCTGTCAAAAGTTATTGTCGGTGCAATAGACGAAATAAAATAAGTATGCATGTGTTTTTAACTCATAAGATAGTTTATTATGTTTATCGAAGATCATACTTATCATACTTTATTGAAGTTACAAAAAAATTGCCCTTCAAGCAGCTTTGATGTCGAAATAATGAGTTACAATAATATAGTACCACCCTACAAATCATATACGATATTCGGGTTTTTAGTTAAAATGACTTAGTATTTGGTGGTATTACCGTTGTGTTTGATAACTTCTTGTACTCTGCGTGGCTTTAACTCAACGAGATTTCGGCATGTGGCGACTGGAATAGCATACCATGCTTTCTGGATGTTGGCCCAAAGTTCTTCCTTAGTTTTTAATTTCACTGGGCTCACAGACTTTTTCATAATTTGCCACAGGTTCCCTGCCGGGTTTAGATCAGGGGATTGGGCCGGCCATTGCATAACGTCAACTGTGTGGTCTTGAAACCATTATTTAACCCTGCGGGCGGTATGCTTGGGGTCATTGTCCTGCATGAATTGCCACTTCAAAGGCATTTCCCACTCCGCATGTGGCAGCATGACATTTTTTAGGATACCTGCAAAAAAAAAGAACCGTCGAACCCAGCGTTTACCATCAGATCCCACCAAATTCTCCTTGCTTTCGTCCAGATGATCTTTTGAAAACTTCAGTCGCGCTTGAAGATGCCTCCGAGTATGCATCGGAACCATTCGGGGGCTCCTACTGATAAGTTGCTTCTCAACAAGCCGTCTCTGTACGGTCCTTGTACTCACGGGCAGGTTCAGCTCCTCTTTTATTTTGCTTGCAGATTGAAACGGATAAATATTGCACAACCGTTTGTTGTGGCCGCCTTCCTTTGTTGTTGTTTTCCGATGACGTCCAGTTGGTAAGTGAGGATTCGTAGAGCATTGAAAACAAATGTTTTCGATCGTCCTATGATTCCAGCAATCTCTCGTTGAGATTTGCCGTCCTTCGCTAGCCGACGGATTCACACTCGTTCCTTTCTGTACAATGGAAACTACGACCAATTTCCTGGACTAACAAAAAAATCACAATGAATTATCACTGAATTATGTCCTATAAATTAATAAAATGTATTTGCACAACGTTAACATGCCTACTTCCAAAAATATCACGATTTTAAGTTTAAAATCATGTGAAATTAGTGAACGGTCTTATTATTTTGTCACTCATTTTTGTGGCTTAGAACGAATTTACATGTGACCAGCTCAACATATTTGTTTTATTTAATTCCAAACCAGTGCAATCTTTTGTCATGCTAGTACAAGTGCTCGCTACATAGTAGCACACTCATAAAATTCGCAATAGCAGTTGTAGTACTCAAGTGAAAAATCCAGTTAGTTGTGGTCGTATTGTTTTGTCCGTCACTGTAGTACCGATTTTTTAAGTGAACCTATTTATACCAACAATAAGGAAACTATTAGAGCCACTCACAATATGGGATACTGGTTTGCTTGCTCTAGGATATGGTGTACGGTGAGCATGGCAAATCAATATTATGAATCACACATTTTGGATCATAATTGTGATCCCCACCACCCTCATCAAACCAGAAAGCATTTTTGTTGTTTTTTTCTCTGCTCACTCGATCACTCGCATCGCCGAATTGTAGATAACCGAAATAATACGAAACGCGCCATGCCCGATAGTAAAATAGTGCGAAATAAAGCATCGACACAACCTTTCACAGCCGATGCTCGAAGCAAACTGTTTTTTCGTAAACTTGTTCGTCGTGTGTAGGTGTATTTCGTGTTTTCTGGCAATTGTATGCTTCTTCTATGGACAATGCTTGGTCCAATGGACAATGATATCAATATCTCCAATCCGCTCAATCGCTATGTTTTGTAGTTTATTGTACGGATTATTATTATATGAGATAACTCAACAAAGATGTCTTCCAAAGCTTGCAGATCGACAGGCAATCGGTTGAGACCCATCTGGTATCTCATAGCAAGATGCTTAGAGCCTCACTGGAAGATTCAATGAGGAACCTCAAAGATTTGTTTCGTTTCTATGGGAGAAAAACGCGCCGAAAACGTCGTGGAATTTATGAGCGATGGCTCGGCACGTGTTCATAAATAGAAGAATTTTTGTAACAAAACGGATCACCGGATAGAATACATACATCATCACTCGGTTACTTTTTTGCATGACAATGGCATAAAACAAGAATAAGTTGAATAGGTTTATTAATAGGAATCTTATCAATGAAATACATGAAGCACCGCAACAAATCGAAAACACTCGCATGGACCAAGAAAAAAAGCTACTACAATGTCGATATTCATTACTTCTCATTCTATATTTGATTTCGAAAAAGTTGCTCTAATGTTTACATTTAAACAAATGGACAAAACTTGCCAATTTGTCATGGGTTTACCTTCACCCGCACTGACGAAACTACCCATGCAGCATCAATCATAGTAACCCATGAGTCACCGGACAGAATTTGACAGCTCAATCAGTTGAACTCCAACAGTGATGGCAAAAACAGGTAAGCAACTCCGTTCAGAAGTTTCCTATGAGTTTGCTATAACAACGTTCAAAAAACGGCACCCCGCCGCGGCGAAAACCGACATCGTGCGGCATTTTGTGGACGCCGGATACGCCCGTTCCGGCATCTACAACATATTGGCACTATTAGACAACTATCGGAGCATCGAAAGAAAACCCGGTTCCAGACGGCCGACAACCCTGAGCGACAAGAAGCTCCAAAGGATGCTGAAGAGGAACACCGAAGGAAAAGTGGCTACATCGCTACGTGCGCTTTGCCGGGAGGTCGGCTCAACCGGCCAAACAGTAAAAAGTACCTGTCGAACAAGAACATACATGTCAAGAAGCGGTAGTCGCGTCCACTGGTTTTGGAGCTGTAGGCAATGATGCAGCGGCAGCGGTTGAATAAGATGGTCAACTTAGAAGAAAAATTAGTAATCTCCATTTAATTCCAACTACCTTTGCTTATCTTCGACAAATACGCGTATTTCATCTACAATGTGCAGACTTCTTCAGTACGAGACACTGAAGAAGTCTGCACATTGTAGACGAAATACGCGTATCTGTCGAAGATAAGCAAAGGTAGTTGGAATTAAATGGAGATTACTAATTTTTCTTCTAATTTATAGTTACAAGTATTCCACTAAACAGCTCACACCCTCTAGGATTCATGGTCAACTCGATTTTCCCGGGCAAATCGCGACGTGGCGGTGGTGATGGACGACGAGACCTATCTCACCCTGGATGCCAACGACTAGCAGGGCACTTCGTATTTTACTTCCCCCACGAAGGAAGTGAGCTCCGAGGTGAAGTTGATTTCACACACCAAGTTCCCCAAGAACGTGATGCTGTGGCTGACAATCAGCGAGAAAGGGATGTCAAAGCCGCTCTTCTTTCGCTCCGGACAGTCCGTGAACGGGGAAATTTATAGTACAAAATGCCTGCCGAAAGTTGCGTCGTTCATCATGAAATACCATAAGGGTGCGGTGTTCTGGCCGGATTTGGCGTCGGCCCACTACTCGAAGCGATCGTTGGAGGAGATGGACCGGCTGAATATCGATGTGGTACCCAAGTCAGCGAACCCACCTATCGTTCCCCAGCTGCGTCCCATCGAAAATTTCAGGGCCAACCTGAAGCGTAAGATCTACTCTAACAATTTTTTCTGTCAAACTGAGGAGGAATTGATAAATAAAACGAAGAAAAAACTCAAAAACTTGGCTACATGCCAAGGCGTTTCTAAGGGAGCAAATCAACACACTAATAAGAGAGGTTAAAGAAAAAGGTTCTTGCAGAAGAATGAATGACATTTTCAATACCAATTTTCCTTTCAAAATTACTTTCCATTCTTCTGCAAATTCTTCCTCATGAACCGTTCTTACTTGCATAATCTGGTTGTGAGTGTAGCCACTTTGTATAAAAGCAATCAATACGCCATTCACTTGGTGAGTTTCATATGTAGTCAGCAGGATTATCAACTAATCGGTAGTGCCTCAACTGATTTGAATAGGCGAGTGTGTCCATTTTTGCCCACAGTTCTCTCATATGTTGCTCAAGTAGTCCACCGAAGAAAAATTAAACTTGATCATAAGTTGATCAGTCTTTGGTAACCAAATTAATCCGACCATTTTCACAGTAAAATTTGTGACCAAGTTGATTCTGTCGACATTTCGAAGTTGTCAAGTTTTCCTCTTTTCAAGGCATCCTGACAATTGAAACACAACTTTTTACGCATGACTATCACTGAACTTCTTCGTCCTTTGCCAATTGATGCCAGGCTCTTGGCAAGGTGCGTGGCGAATTCAATTAAAAATGTACCTCATCATAGTTGTGTCTAAGCCTAGATAAAAGGTAAGAATAAACGAAATTGATACCACCTTGTTCTTAAGGCATCCTCTTCGGCATTCATTCCATCAGGCTCCATCCATCTTCATTTATTCCAATTTGCTCAACACTTGTCAACTTTAAATTACACGATGCACGCCTCAATCCCGGGCCGGTGGCGGCAAGGCGGTGACACCTATTGTACCTGCTCCTAGCCTTGGGAACAGCGCCTTGGGCCATCAAGAAGTGCAATACATATACTTTGCGATACCAGAAGTGAAAATTAAACCCGTCATCAACAGCAATAACTTAGTTTTAAAACGAAATAAAACTTGGTCGTGCTATCGTCTTCGCTTTATCTTTCAACGGCTTCTTATTTAACTTTTCACCATTATTTTTTTTTTCCAACTGGAATCAACTTTTGTGGTTTACGGTAATTCCACCTTTTCGAGCTCGCTCCGTGAACGACCAGTCTGGAAGGTACGTGCTTCCAACACGGACCTGAAACTAGAACATCTTTCAACTTCTAGAACTAGCGTAGATGAGACGACACACCACCACCGTCGGACAGGTTTCTCCACTCTTTTTGTGTGATGCAGCAGTCCTCTAGCTAGATGGCTAATCGGTGACCATTACGAGAATCGCTTGAGCCACTACTGCTGATGCTCACACGCAGAGTAATAAAGAGGAAAACGTTTATAATTCACAGCTTCATCCGCGTGCGAGCATCGTTGTCATTGACCCTAAATTTAACCAGATGTGGCATTTATTCTCCTCCACCACCACCACCCTCATGCCCTCATGCCCGCACGATCTGTTGTCTCACCTGTCCAGGGATCGTGGTTATCATCAGAATTATGGATATGAAGCCAGATGAAGTTTTATTGCAATGGTTATTAGCTATTAAGCGGCTGGTACTACTCCAGATGATTGAGAATGTTAACACCACATTTATACATATAAGCACATCTACAGAACGATAACTTCTCATCATCAAACGTAACTGTTTGGCAGTAAGGCTTTCACCGTTGTTGATTATTGGTTGCAACATTTATTTTTAGTAAATACTCGTGAGGTTTTCGTTGAATTATTTTTCACATTATTTGATTTCTCCATGGCTGTTTGATCCTAGTACTTAAACCGTATCCAATATATTCTCATACACTTTTTCCTTGCATAGGTGTCGTGCAACTACTCAACATGCTTCACGTATGTGTTGGTGTAGTTTTGCACTATGTTTATACAAACGCTTTTAGGTTATGTCCGATTGTTTTCATCCGGTGTTTATCTTTTACCAGCGACGAAGGAGTTTCGTGCTGTGGTGATAAAAAGGTTTTTGAAATGTTAGCGCCCGGACGCTATTTTCAGAAATTTGAAAAACCTCGGAGTATAGCGGGATTTTGTGCACCGAACCATCCGAAGGTACCGTGACACCTGGTCGTTGGATGACCGGAAGAGATCCGGTCGTACTCGTACGGTGCGGACTGCACGAGTTGTTAAGGTGGTCAGGGATCGGATTAGACGAAAATCACAGCGCTCTGTACGTAAAATGACCGCAGATCTGAATGTTTCGAGATCGTCAATGCACAACATACTGCAAAATGATTCCAAGCTTTCAAGAAACGTAAGGTTCGCGGAGTTTCGGAACCCCCCAAGCAGAAACGACTCGAAAGAGCAAGTCTGCTTTTGTCGCGGCACGGTGGGGAAGAATTTATCTTTTCCGAGGAAAAGTTATTCGTCTTGCAACAATCCCACAATGTCCAGAACGACAGATTGTGGGCTCTCTCTTCGAGAACTGTTCCAGAGTATGATAGGGATATTTCACGGTTCCAAAGTGCTGGGTCAGTGATGGTTTGGGGAGGAATTTGCAAGCGAGGTAAATTACCACTGGTTTTCATCGAAAAAGGCATTAAAGTGAATACCGTATATTATAAAACGGAAGTTTTGGAGAAAGTTGTCAAGCCATATGTACAAGAAGTGTTTGGAGATGATCACTATGTGTTTCAGCAGGATGGAGCGCTATAGCATACTGCAAATCTCGTTCAGGGCTGAATACGAGAAAATTTGACCAACTTTTTGGACAAGAATGAATGGCCTCCCAGTTCACTAGATCTGAATCGCTTGGATTATTTGGTATGGTCATACATGCTGGCGAAGGTAAATGACCCCAGGGGGCGTCTAACATGAGCAAATTCAAAACCGTAATCAAACGAATTTGGGACGAAATGCCGATGGAAGTCGTGCTAGCCGCCTGTGACGGTTTCGAAAAACGTCTGGAGCTGGTCAAGAAGGTTGAAGGCGATGTTATTCCAAAGCATACGCTGTAGTTGATCAGTATTATATTGCAATATAATGGGTAAAGTTATCAATAAAGTCTGGATTAACGATTTGAAATAAATAGAGTTTTATTTTGCTTGAGAATATATTGGACACGGTGTAGTTCGTCGTGATGGAGTTACTTAAGTTATACCGTTGCATTGGAGAAGTTAAAACCCTTTCGTGTTTTAAAGATGTGATTTTTATTTTCTATATGGGACGTTTATAAATCAATTCAGGGTGACAGTTGTTTTTGAACTAATTCACGAGCCTCTCATAATTAGAGCCGAAAAGTCAACTGTCAACAATGATTTGAATCGCTGACATCTCTGGAATCTGAAAAAAAAACAGGGTGCGGCAGAAAATAATGCGAAAACGTTTAAACTTGAGTATATACTTGAGTATTGGGTTAATTCGTGTAGCTAGTGACTAATTTCTGTCGAAAGTGTATTTGTTTATGTTTACTTTCAAGTGCTGCATCCAAACATTCTATTTGTTTTATTGCAAATTCAAAGAAGCCGAAACAGATGGCCAAGGTGGTAGGGTGCCATTTGGCAACAGTTTACCGCATAAAAAAGTCCCTGCAGGATGCTCCTAAGCAGGGGAATCAAATCGGTCCGTGCAAAAATTGCTCGCAACCCGGTGCGTTCCATAAGAAAACTTGCAAAGGAAGCCAATATTTCGGAGAAATCCATGCGGAGAATCATCAAAGAAGACCTGCATGCATCTTCCAGAGCCAGAGTGAAACGCCACTTGATTACGGACCGGGTCAAGGAACTACGAGTGACTCGTCCCAAGAGATTGCTTTGCTTGTTGAAGAAGGAAAAAATGATAATCCTATTCTCCGACGAAAAGCTATTCAGCATCGATGCTGTGGCCAACAGCCACACGGACCGGTTCATTTCACCGCAGCAATTGGAGAACGTTCCGGAAAAAGTGAAATTCAAATTTCAAACCAAACATCCGGCTGGTGTCACGATGTTTGGCTTGGTGGCGTCCAATGGTTTGAAAATGCCGCCTGTTTTCATTGATGCTGGAGTTAAAATCAATACCGAAGTGTATATCGGTATTTTAAAGGACCAAGTGCTTCCCTGGGTGAAGGCCAACTTCCCCGAGGACCAAAACGTGGTCCTACAGCAGGATGTAGCGCCGTATCACACGTTCAATCGAACCCAACAATGGTTGAACGATAACATGAAGTTTTGGCTGAATGGTTTGTGACTCCCTAGCAGTCCAGATCTTAATCCGGTGAATTATTCGATTTGGGCATATGTTGAAGCACTAGCCTGTAAAACAGCACAACCCTGAAGTCAACCATAACACGCACATGGCAGTCAATGTCGAAGGACTACGTCCAAAAGGCATGCTCTGGCTTCCGGCGTCGACTCGAAGATGTTATTAATAAAAATTGAGGACGCATTGAATAAATTTGTTTAAAAGGACTTTATGAAGTTAACTGCACTCGAAAATGTTGATATTATCGCTTGAATTAGTTGAAAATGGGATTTGAAAGAAATAGAACAAATTTTCGCATTATTTTCTGCCGCACCCTGTACTCTTGCGAATTCAAAATATCATCTAGAAACGGAATTTTTGCTCTACCATGTGGTGTAGTTGGATATCGTAGGAGTTTTGTGATTCGTGAGAGATCAACGTTTATGGTGAAGATACAGTAACTGTATTGATGAAGCCATGGGTCTTGCCCTATGCTCAGTCGGTAAAGGCGCGGCTACAAAGCAACACCATGCTGGAAGTGGCTGGGTTCGATTCGTTATGGAAAATTTCTCGACTCCCTGGGCATAGGGTATGATTGTACTTGCCACACAATCCTACTAATACAAATATGGTACCTGGCATCGAAAGCTCTTAATTCACAACTGTGGAAGTGTATTTAGACCACTAAGTTGAGAGCAAACTATAAGTGAATTGCGAAAGCAATAAGCTTGAAACGCCAAAAAAGAAGAAGATTGATGAAGCCATATTTTCTATACAGTGTTGCTGTGTGTTAGAAGGGAGGAATGCACTAAATAATTGTACACACTCAGATTATTTTACTGAAATCTGTAAAGTTTTACCGAATTCTCAACAGCTGTAAACAGCTGATTTCTGTAAAATTTTACCAAATTCCGGTAAATTTTTTACAGATATCTGTAAATCATTTCTAAGTGTGTAGGAGAAATCTATAAATGACAGTGTTGTGCACACTTTGGTTTGTAAGTTTATCAGAATTATAAGTTTTAAAAACATGTATTATAAATAATTTCTCGTGCAACATTAGAAAAGTGCCCTAGAGTAAAATATAAACTATTTAAAGAAAATGCTTATTTCTTTATCTTGGAATTGAAAAACCACCAATAGAAACAATAAAAACTTATACGGGCGATCCCGGCGTGGTGGTAAACATCCATACCTCTCAGGCCAAAGTCATGAACTTATCACGAAACAACTTATTAATCATGTAATTAAAAAAACAGTTTTTTCACCAATTGTTGTAAATTTAATGACCCATAGACCCATCATGTTGGATGGGTTTAAATCACCTAGGAACATTCTTTGCCAAAAAATTAATAGGGCAATTTTTGAACAGTTTCTCTTGAAACTGTTAGCAAAACATGTGAAGTTAAAAAAATCAATCATTCACGATTTGTTGAAGGCTTTTAAATGGTCTTCTCCAGCAGGAACCGCCAGAATACTAATCCGATTTGATCCGATCATCGTCAGCTCAAATGAAATCGGAAAGAAACTTTTCTATAGGCTGACTAAAAGAAAATTGGTACACACAAAAAAAAAAATAATTCGTGATTCAATATGTTAAAAAAAGCCCCTTAATGGTTGCTGTACAATACATTCATTAAAACTTCAAAGTTACAGCATTAGATGGTAACATTTATCCAGTGAGAACGAAATCTCGAACCTTCCTCTTGATGGAGACCACAAGCGCCTGCACAGTGGAAACGGATCCAGCGCATTTCTTCCATTTTCCCCGCATTTGCTGGATATCCCTGACTGCCCCGCCGCTTCGTCGAAGTCGTTGCTTTGAAAGTAATTTTCGATTGGTAGAAATTCCGGGCAATTCGGAGGATTCATTAGCTTGGGGACAAAATCGATCTTGTCCACCATGGCGTAGTGATAGCTGACCAAACTGAGCCAAAAGATGACTTTGTCACTAAGCTTGCGGATGAACGACAATACACGCTTTTTCTGGCATTCTTCGATGTAAACTTGGGATGTCATCGTCGAGGATGTGACGAATGGTTCCGTTTACAGGCCACATATGCAAATCGCTTGCCTAACCATGGTCTTCTTCGCAAACTTGTCGGCAAACACGTCTAGTCGCGATGTAAAACTTTTAACCGGGAAGCTGATTAAAATTGAGTTTTTCATATGTTTCGTCATCGAATACAACGCTTGTGTTTCGTCAAAACACCGTCGTAAAAGAGCCTTGCACGCTTTTTGGCAACGGAATTCTGCTTCCCGTGCCGGTTCGGATGTTTACTGGCTTTGTACGACTTGTATCCTTCCCTGGCAAGGATGTTCCGCACCGTTTGAAGGTTGGCGTTGTACCTTCTGGCTACTTCTCGGATCGGAAGACCGGGGTTGGGTTTAAGGCACTTCAACGCCTTGCTGCGCAGCTGACGATCCCTGGTTCCAGTTTTTTCGCAGGCCCGCTGATTCCTTCAACACTCAGGGTTTCTTTGTAGGTTTTGAGCACTCGACAATCTGTTGTTTTCGGCATCTTCAGCACTTAAGCCAGCTTGGAGCCGGACCACTCCGTATTTTCCAGGTGCCAGTGCACAATATGTTTTCTTCTTTCGAGTTTCATTTGACGTGACGTAATTTCTGAATGCAATCGACTACCTTGTTCAAACTTGTACCAGCGGTTCGCTATAGCAGTGTAAAAAACCGCTAAACATTCATTGATTCCCAACACTAGAGACAACAATCAATATGTAACTAACGATTTGAAATTGAATCACTGTTGTAGAACCACTAGGTCTGAAGTACACCTGGCAGTCTGCACCTTGCAATAATTCTTACGCTTTTTTGTACCTTTCGTAACTAGTATCTTTGTTGTTGTTTTGATTCGCTATGCTGTTTTGACACAATACTTGAGGGTCCTGAAGTTGGTGAGAGTTACGTTATTAGGGGCGAATCATTAAGCTTGGGACCAGTGTGCTAGTACTTCCTGAGCCAAGAAATATTTGCATTTTCTTCATGACTATCCACCCGCTGCTAGAGACGTGCTAGCGGCGCGCGAAGGGCGTACCAATTTAGTTGTAGTAAGCCTGTAATGGTTCCAGTTTCATCAACAAACTCAAGAAGTTACTGATTCTTGTCTCGGTGGCATAACCGTCTTAGATGGAAGCCCTGCAGCGTTTCACTCTGATTGACCATCGGATCTATTTACACCCACAATCCGTTGGAGCCCTTGCCCAATTGTTTGAATAAACTGGATATGAACTTGGCTGTTGTTGTCGTTTGTGATGTTTCTTATTTTTTTAGTTATTTCCACTTTGATTTAATGAACTAATGAAAACTCAAACACAAAATGGGTCTGATAATAAGGTCATATCAAAATGACTCAATGAAAAAAGTGAGTCAAGTAAAGGTGCTCAATGCAGCATGAGCTTGTTATTGAAGTTAATTACGTTTGCCTTTAAAAAATGGACTAAGTTTAGCGATTTTTCATGTGATTACTCTGGTGGTGCATAGTAGCAACCCTGTTGTGTACAGAAACAGAAATGACAGCGTTATCAATTGATTTGCAGCAGCCATGGCAAAAACAGCCAAGCAACTACACGAAAAAAAAATCCGTGCCCGGATCCGTGAACTGCAGTCATGAATTCGAGAACAAGCAAAAATACACCGTGAACTGAATCACGTAATCGGTAACTAGTTCACGTTTTTGGGTAAAAATCATGAAAACGCGAACTAGTTCATGGTCCGTTTTCATTTTCGTGAACACTTTTGTTTCTGTGTACATTCGATTGTTTGTTTGTTCTGCCAGCTGGCAGTGCAGCCGAAGCTGACAAGGACCGAGGATTGACGCTGAACGGACTGGACTGGCAGAGGACCAGGTACTTTACTTCCCCTACTAGGAAAGTGTCGACATCAAATATATCATCCACATCAAGTTCCCTAAAAAGCTTCTTCTGCAGCTGTCGCTCAGCAAAAAGGCAAAGTTCAATCCCCTGTTCTTTCCTTAAGGCTTTCGGTGAACGAGGAGATATACAGAACGAAGTGCCTGCCAGAAGTTGCCGCGTTCATGAAGAAATATCACGCGAAGAAGGATGTGGTCTGTTGGTCCATTATGCCTAGCGACCGCTGGCGAAGATTTACCGGCTGAAGATAAACGTTGTACCAGAGGTCGTCAATACGCCCAACGTCCCCAGTTCATTTCTAGGGGATATTATGCAAAGAATTCAAGGGACTGAATCGACTCAGATATGGATGAAGGACAAATTAAACAAAGAGCGGCTCTCATTGTTATTATGAAAAATTGATTGAGATGTACACTTTATGGCATTTTCTGTTTCCCCTTGCTCTTCTTTATAGATCCGTTGTCAAACGCAGGAAAAGAATCAGTAATCCCACTTTTGAGTGAGTTATTTCAATTCTTACTTTTAGTTAAACCGGGTTTATTAAAAAAAAAAGATGTATCATATTGGCTGAAAAGCTCCCGGTCTGACACCCAAGGGAAAGTCCATTAATTATGTCACGCAAAAATAAACTTTTGATAACCCCCCCCTTCTTGTCACGTTTTTTGTATGGACCTTCAATTTTTTTGGTATGGATTGTCACGTTTTTCCAAACCCCACCTCTCCCCTTACTGCGTGACATAATTAATGGACCTTCCCCAAGCGACGTTACAAATAAAAAAAGAATACTTTTGTTTAGAAAGCACCTACCTTCAAAAGATAGCTGTCAAAATTCCTTCCGACTATTAGTTCAGAAGCTACAGTGGTTTTAGTCACGCTGCTTATGTGATTTTCAAGACAATGGATAAAAAAGAGTTTTCCGTGTTAGTTAATTTTTTTTTTTAGGGGAAACATACATAGTACTCTATGCCCAGGGAGTCGAGAAATTTTGCTTGACGAAAAATTCCTGTGAATCGAACCCACTCACCTCCAGCATGGGATTGCTTTGTAGCTGCGCCTTTACCGACTGAGCTAAGGGAGCCCCCTAATATAGGCAACATTTATTATCAGAAATCGACATAAATAAAATCGACAAAAAATTGATGTACCTAAACAAAATAAACTTTTTTTTTAAATTACATTGTTTGCATGTTAAATTTCGACTGATTCAGTTTGCAAAATTTATTTAATCGAGATCTAGGTCACTTTTAATTTTGAAGAGAAACTTCTTGTACTAAATATGATCAGTGATTCGAAATCCTCTTAAAATTCAGTTTATTATGGATAATCTTTTTAATATCGCCAAAGATGCAATTTCTCGAAGAATGTGGGTTTTTTTTAAATCGAATAAGCTGAATTTGCTACTTCTTTAAAGATGCCAAAACCAACCTGTTGGTCCGAAGACAAGTTTTTTTTTTGTGATACACACAAAACATCAGCCAGCGAGCCACTAAAGGGAAAGCAAACCGTTTCAATATAGGAAGGGATGCGATGGTCGAGCAACGGGGAGGTCAGATTTTTATGATTCCTCCAGCAACCTGTTTTCGGGTAACAACAGATCAACCGAGCCGGCTGGGTTTGCTCACGGCCTCCATTCGGGGAAAGAACTTCGAAGCAAAACAATAAAAGGAGAAAAGCCAAGATCTTCGCAGACCCCCTGGATGTTACGCTGGTTGTTTATCGAGTTCATTAATCATCGAAAACACAGAACTCGATGTTTGAAAAAAAAATCGAGCTGCTCCGCTGACGGACCGGGAATTGGTTACATAAAAGGCGCTAATTATGTATTTTAAAGTTGCACTTTTTTGGCAGCGTTAAATTCTTTCTGGATTGTGTTCCCTCGAGATCATTTTTCTTGCCAGCAAAAACCCCGTTGAAAGGCCGCTTCATTGACGATGTAAAACGGTGCGATGGGAGTGTTTATAACACCTTTTTGCCCCTCTTCAAGTACCTTGGATGTTAGGTTATCATTAGCTTCTCATCATTCTCTTTGCAACTGGAGACACATCGAGCGAGGTAACCAATGGCGTGTTTAGAGTCTACATATTTTATGATCCCTTCGGTTTATTCTACTTCATGCAAGCTGGAATCCTTTTTGCGGATTAAAAATAAAAGTTCGAATTCCATGCCTCTATCGTGAAATAAAAGTCACACTCATTAACGTGAAAGTCTTTTATTGGCCAAAGACATGGAAATATCGTAGCTTTTAATTTTAATTGTCGCTTATTTGCTTATTCAAGAACCAGTTATACTTTCGCAGCTCGAAAAGTAGATATCATACAATCTTCTTATAATTCATACTCACAATATCATTCAGCATGTCGGCCAGCAGAATCAGTTTCAATTTGGACAACTTCGTTCGATAGACATTCTTCTCTGACACTGCGGGCTGCTGCGTCGATAACTGGCCACTACCGATGGATTTCGCGCCAACCGAACTAGCATCCTGGATCGACCTTTGCCTCGGTAGGGCCACACTGGTGGGCACAGTCATTCCCGGTGGTCGTCTTAAAAATAACACTGCACCACCACCAACACTTCCGGTAGCGACCACTGACGACGTTACAATATCGGAACGGGACACGATAGTCCCGGCTCGTACGACGATGGTCAGCAGCGAAGCGCTTAAAATCACTAATAATCGCATTATCACTGGCAGAATTTGCATCTCATTTGAATTCTTGATGGTGAGAGCGATTCCTTTTTATCGCTTGCTCGCTTGTTGATCTTTAACTTTATTATCGAATGACCGCGAATGTATTCCCGGTTGAACGCGACGAGACCACAGTATGAGCGACGGACACTAAGTTTGTTTAACCCGTTGATGAAGAGCTAGCAGAGCAGCAGCAGCAGCAGCACACTAATGGGAAAATAATCCAGAGTCTAGGATAGAACGGCGAGTAGGAACATCCGACTCGACGGCATCGAACTTTTCCTTGGTGTTTTTGTGAGGTCTTCTGCGAGTTTCGCGACAATCCTAGTTGTTGAGAATTTGAACATCTGCTACAAAAGCTTAATATGAGGTTGATAATATAGATTAAAGCTCGATGCAGTCAAAATCTGAACGCACGGATTCTTTTCTGCGCTCCTAGTCATCGGCACTGGAATGTTTAAGAAACTCTCCTCGTTCAGTGGTAAAAGTTTAGTTACGATTCATTGGCATTTGAAAAACATTTGATGGAAACCGAAAGCAGGGAATTAATTTTTAGACACCCACTTTGAAAATTCAACGTTCCCAGGTCCAAAAGCTTCGAGATCGCTGAATTTGGTCAAATCTACCGCCCAAGCAACAATTTTAGTTTTATTCCAGCCGTATAGCACTCCTCCCGGCTTTGTTTATAAGACTACATCCAAAGCTGTTTTGTTTACCAAAACCTCCTCTATGCTTCTTGAAAGCTGAAATTTGTACAAGGTGACCCACTCTATAGACGGTTGTGAAAACATGTTATTAAAACCTTTATAATATCGTACAGGTTTTGAAAATGTTCTAGTAAAAGATAGTATGACCACTTGATAACCTTCATAAATCCTATTGGCTGCCATGAAAACCAGCCATATGGCCACAGCTGTCAAACTTCACGGTGATATCGTGGTTGGTTTTTGTTGTTCTGCTTTGTTCGATTCTCTGCTCTTCTGATTCATTTAGCAGTAAATAATATCTTAGGAAAATATTCTAATGTTGCGGAAAATTTTGTTTGATAGCAAAATATCCAAAACAAATTTAATTTCCCTGAGCGTATCATGCTCCAAATAAAATGCGCATTTAATTTTATGGTGAAAATTGGCACGAAAGAGCAGAAAATTAATGCGCCTCGGAAATTATGCGAGTTTTTAATAATAATGACAAAATTGGAACAGATATATTTTATAAATTAGTCATGAATTTACAGAAAATGGATGGAATTCAATAAGGTTATCTAAAAGAATGCCGAAATTGGACTTCGATCTACAGTTCATTTGCATTAAATTGAAAATGTGGTGCATTTATTTTTCCATATATCATTTATTACTTATATTTCAATACGGTGATTGGTTTTGTTAGTATGTGGGTACCAAATTGGGTCTAATTATGGATGCAAGTTCGTCCCATTCGATGGATTTGTTATTAGGTACAATTTATTTGCTGATTTTCTGAATCAAGGCGTTGCCAGCTGTATTCGCTATATCCAAAAAACAATTTCATAAATCAAACTAAACTTAAACTTAAATATGATTTAGCAGCCATTCGGGAATCAAAACATTATAATTCACTCTACACAGATTTTGTTCCTTAAGTTTGTGTTAAAATGAGCCATATGGAAAACATTCAACCGAAGCTCAGATATTTGTATTGTGAATGTTACCAATAACAACATTTTTAGTACGCTTTCCAAATAAAAGGCCATAGTTAGGAACATTGAAAAAATTATGTTCCTAACATTGGGTCCACCGTTTTCTAGTTAAATCAATGTTATTTTACCTATGTGACCTGTTAGTTTATAACATGTGACTATATTCTGTACATCTTGGCTGCATTATTTGGTTTATAGGTTCAATTTCGGCAAATTTAAATCATTCGAAGATCGTGTAGATAATCTATTCAGCTTAACCACTAAAGTCATGGTGTCTAAAAAGTTAAGGAAATCGAAAATTACGCGGAAGTGAACAACTATAAATTGATTAATAATGTCTCAATTGGTTTGAAATAAATCGGTCATGCTGATAGTAAAATAATGACATATTTGGTACATAGGACGAATCAAGGAGCTAGGCTAATATTGCATCCCGTTACCCTAATATGAAAGAGTCCTAAAACGGCCTTTCAAAACAGCATTGTACGAGTTTATAAAGTCGAAATAATGCCTCTGATAGGAGTAAAATGAATTTGAGAAAACAAGGTTTTAAGATCGTTGTAAACTAGCTGCGTAGATTCTCATAAACCTGACTAAAGTATAAAACCTATTGGCACCTCTTGGTGCCACAATAAAACCAAATTTATTTCTAGTGGCTTTCCTAAAACTTTAATAAAGCTAAGCAAAGCAAGATGGTTTTGGCAATGTTAATTGGGCCGCGTGCAGTGTTCTAAAACGTTTCTAGGAACGAATATCTATCGTTCGTAAGTATCACAATAAGCGTCGTAGTGGAACTTACAACCGGCAACTGCATTGAAGTGTATTGTGAACAATAAGAGCCAACCCAGAACATTTGGATGGCGACATTGCCATAAAATAGAGAACTAAATGACAAAAACTACCCGATATTTTCTCCATATGTTTGTATTTTATAAATACATCTGTTTTGTTTGCGAATGTAACGGTCGAATTGATGTAGATGCACTGAAATTTCACTTCGATATAGATTAGACAATTGTGAATATGTACTGTGTTCTTAAAACTGACCAATAAAACCAACTTATTTTACAAAAAAAAAAAAAAAAAAAAAAAAAAACGCAGTATAATGAAGTGGTGGTGACAGATGTACACTTCAGGATTTTCGTTTATTTAGTCATATACATGTTTTTCAGTGTCCAGTTAAGTTAAAACTACTTGCTTTCTTCGTGACTTTTGAGTTTTTTTGTTGCGCTAAAAATCATAATGTCGGGGGGAAAGGAACTCACCGATAAGAAAAAGGTGAAATTGAAACCTTCCGTCGGGAAAGAGTCGATCGCATCATGGGGTGCTCAACTATTTCAAAAATCCCGAAGGATATGGTCAAACTGTGACGCAGCCTCGCCGATCGAAGCTTTCCGAACAAGACAAAAGTAGGATTGTTAGAAACGTCTCCGTCTCACATCGAAAAATTTAAGTTGTGTAAATTTTGCATGCTCTGAACAGCTATCCTTAATGCTTTTTATTTTAGCGCAGACGATCATCAGCGACGAAAAAAAGATTCATCAGGACGGTCCCGTTGGTTTTGACGAATACTGGCACGATTTGAGGAAGGATGAGCAATATTTTTCGACCCAGAACTTTGGAGGAGGTTCATGTATGACATGGATTGGTTTTTCTGCATCCGGTAAACTCAAAATCTCCTCCACGTCGTTCAAGATGATTAGCAGGGACTACACAGAAAAAAATGATTCTAGGATTTTTTGCAAAAGGGAGAATCTAACAATGAGAGGCTCTCTCCTCTCTCGCTCTCTTTCATTTATTATAGCGCCATTATAAATCTTTTGAGGAAATCTTTAGTACAGATAGAAACACAACAGTGCTGGCTACCATACACTACAAATAGTTGAATGAAAAACGTAACGCTGAATGGAATATGAATGAAAGAGAAAGTAATCAAAGAGATTCTCTCAATTGCAAATTCGCCATAATGAAAAAAAAAACCCTAGAATTAATTTTAACAGGTGCGTAAAATTTTCCCTCGTATAGTTCCATGCCAAAGGAGGCGCAAACAACGAAATTGTTTACAATTTTTCATGAGCCATATAACAATTTTTGAATTCTTTCATCTGGCTTAAATTTTCACGAAATACCCCATTATGTTCTGCCAAATCTAGCATTCCCTTCCTGTGCATTAGATAACGCAGAAAATTCAATTTTTCTTTTTATCTGTGTACATCATGGTGCTGGAAACACCCCGGTCAACCATTTCTTCAAATTTCTTTAATTTTCTATACACCGGTCTTTAAAGACATTCATACAGAAAATCGATAGCGATCGTTACCATTTCATGTAGAAATTTAAAGACACTTTAAGTCTAAACGTGAATCATTGATAAAGATCTTTATCAAAACATCGATACCAATCGTTAAGGATATAAAGATATCGATTTCTGTCACCAGTTTGTTAGAGAGCGTCACGTGAATATATTTTCAGTTTTTGTCTTTGAAAATTAAAAATATAAATTTTATTATTAAATTGAACTGTTTGGAATAAATTAAATTAAATTAGTTGGAATCAATTAAATTACACTGAATTATATTCGTTAGATGACGGTAATTATACAGTGTTGTCAATGACAGTGCTGCTAATATTTTTGTTTAACTTAATTGCTTCTAGTTTCGATCCCATACCATCTGGAGTATACTAATTTTATTGTTGGTTGCTGATCCTCGGAACCACGGCTGCTGTTGATGAGATCTCCAATGACTGGGAAACACACTCTTAGATATGACGTATACAAGTTTTTGTATTTTCTCAGAGCACCTGTCACCTGGAGTATAAAGTACAAAAAAATATAAAGTTCCTTCGTACAGTTCAAAATGCCTAGAATCCTACCAAGAGTTCTTAAAAAACGACCGAGAGTATATCGACGCAAACATAAAGAACTACAATGGTAAACGTTTGCTTCATTACGGACATTACGGCCGGAGAGACAGTTTCTCTGTTTTTTTACCTGCAGAAAATAATCATTCTTTTTCCGATGAAGAGTCACTACTACCAGTTGATTATTCGGAGCTTCCTCCGACATCTCCTCAACTATTTCAGGATTCAAAATTGAATCCATCGCCGAGTTTTAATTCGAACTGAAACTAGCAAAACATTTAGCTATAAACTGATGTATCGAACTCTTGTTATTCAGCGGTGAAAATTGATAACTAGGGGATTAAAAATGTACATCGATGCCCATATTTATTTTTCGTTGTCGAAATTCAAAAATATGATGTTATCAAAATTTAAATATTTTAAGATGTATATCTGTAAAAAAAACTAAAGCCCATGTGGTATATCGAAATGTTATGAAATATAGTATGTCATCTTTATAGATTTGCATCGTTAGATCTATAAAGAACGTGTCATCAATTTTAATATCGATCAACAAAGACTTTTGCATAAATCTATCGAAATAAAATAAAAAATAGAAGTAAAGTTTTACCGATATTAACCTTTACTTTTGTACAAAGAACTTTGAAGAAGTTTATCGTATGGTTGGTCGGGACGTCTGCTACCTTTCGTGTGTACACGGAGAAAAACAAATATACTATAAAGCATAAACTATATATACACAAAGAATAATGATTGATAGAATTAAAAAAACCATTGCTAAAATTGAAAAGTTACGTTGGTTCTTTTCCGTAGAAAGCGGTTTGCTTTTACAACAAAAACGTTCGAACTGTCAAATCAAAATTTTCCTGCTTGGAACATTTAAATGTTGAAACTTTCAAAAGGAATTGTAGAATTGTCAAATCGAAATCGTTACATCGTTGAAAATGAAAGAAAATTAATTTTATTCCAAAATAAATTTTCAACAAGAAAGTGTCGTGTAATAAGAACAAATATAAAGGGTGTATTCGATAAAAATGGCACACACATATATACTCATCAAAATTAAACTGATTATCGGATTTTCTTGCAATTTTCAGGGAATGAAGAACTACTAATGAGTTTTGATTTACAACATTTGTTTTATTCAATTTCGTCTCCCATCCCGAATACCCGTACCTTCCTTTTCACTCCACCCATCAAATTTTGTACAACCGATTTTCCCAGTGTTTTTGTTGTTTTTACCCAAATTTTCTGCAATTCTAGCTCTGTGTTTATAGTTTTGGGATGTTTGCGAAGTTCCGTTTTCATAATTGCCCAAAACTTTTCAATTGGACGAAGTTCCGGTGAATTTGGTGGGTTCATATCCTTTGGCACAAAATTGACTCCGTTGACTTGGTACCACTCCAATACGTTTCGAGCGTAGTGGCAGGATGCTAGATCAGGTCAAAACAGAGTTGATCCTTTGTGCTTCTTAATGAATGACAAGAGACGCTTTTTAAAGCACTCTTCCGTATAAATCGCACCGTTTATTGTTCCGGAAGTGATGAAGGAAGCACTTATTTCACCACATCCGCAAATCGCCTGCCAGATTAGAAACTTCTTTGCAAATTTCGATAGTTTCTTCTTTCGAACATCCTCCGGAACATCGAACTTCGACTTGGCAACGAAATATTCTTGCCCAGGAAGTTGACGGAAGTCGGCCTTGACGTATGTTTCGTCATCCATCACGATGCAACCGGATTTGGTAAGCAGGTTCGTGTAAAGTTTCCGGGCGCGGGTTTTCGCAGTGATGTTTTGTTTTTCATTCCGGTTTGGGGCTTTTTGCACTTTGTAAACATGTAACCCAGCACGCTTCGTGGTTTTCTGCACAAAACCGACTGACACCTTAGACTTTTTAGCGACATCTCGAATTGACATGTTTGGACGGTTCTTGAATTGTTGTACGACTTTCCTGGCCATTTTACTGTCCATTGGACCACTTTTACGACCACTCCTTTCCTTCCTTTGGACACTCAGACGCTCCTTGAAGGTTCTTATTACACGAGACACAGTTGTATTTGCAATTCCAAGCCTTTTAGCAATCCACCGGTGGGACGCCCCTGGATTTTGATTGTGAGTGCACAAAATTTTCTCACGGACAATTTCTTGTTTCGACGACATGACTGGAACTACTGAATGTATAACTATGAAACTTGGCAGATGTAAATAATACACTATGGATAAGATCTACTCAAATTTCTAGGTTTTTTACTCATAGGATTCAAAAGTTACAGAAGATTTTCTGTGTGCCATTTTTATCGAATACACCCTTTATGTCATTTGGATTGAAAAAAAAAGTTTTAACAAATTTTTCGATAAATTGTAGAATTTTCAAACCGTGGCATGAAAGCAAATTATTTATCCAAAATTAATTTTCATGATGATATTGTCGGGCAATTAAAATTATAGTATGATGTTTAGATTGAGATAAATATTGTTGTAACATAAAAAGGTTTTTTAGATATACCTTTACAACTTTCACAGCATGCCTAAGACAAACTGCAGGTAGTCTGTCTGACTGATTCTTTCTAGCACATAGTTGCTAAGGATACTTATATGTAAGTACACTCGAATGGCAATCCGCAACTCGGCTAAAGGTGCTCCGAATGAACTCCCAAATGTGATCGATCAGTGATTGTAGCATATGCTTCGGAAGCCATTACCACTCTTCGCCTAGAAATAATAGAATCAAAAGTATTACTCACTTTCCGAAACTATTAAAAGCGAAAACACATCCAACGTTCTTTTTCAACAGAAAACGATCACGAACAAAGCATTTTTCTCGCCATTTTTACCCAACGCGGACGGGAGCAACGAAGAACGCAGTAGTTTCGAACGTGGACAACAACATTGAAAAATTGAAAATGACAACGACGATGACGACTGGCTTTGTGTTGGTGGATTTGACAATTCTTCAATTTTCATTGTAAAAGAAAACACTTTAAAATTTACACACTGAACCAAAACATAACACTTTCAAATCAAACAGAGAACTTTCGCTTTAGATGATTTTACTTTCAATTTAAAGAAAAATAAACACTTTTCAGAAGTAAAGTGCAAAACTTTTGATAAAACAAGATTTATTTTTTGTGTGTATTGATAATAATATGTCAAATATATGCATTCCAATGCATTTATCAAATTTATGCATTTCAATGCATATTTTATATTTATGCATTGCAATGCATATTTTTATAAATGTATGCATTCCAATTCGTAAATCCAATAAATGTATAAATTCACAAATTCATAAATTCATAATAAAATAAATTCCCGTCACTTATGCCACCTTAATGGTAAAGTGTGTCTAATAAATAATAATATTGATAATAAAAAAAAAACGAGAAATTTCCACTTCACCCACAATTGGACAAATTTGCATTAGGGACAATTGGGCGATTTTGCATTAGGGGCTAACTGACAAACGTAAACAATATAAGCCTATAATTCTATCAGATAGGTGAACACTTCCTCTTCGAAATGACCGTGGTGGATTGATTAGGCGAATTTTCAATGACGAGTAATTTACGAAAGCAGCCATTGTTTACGTTTGTCAATTAGGCCCTGATAAAAAATCTTTGTTAAATTGTGGACGACCCGGACACTTTTTGATGCACTTTGGATGTAAAAACAAAGGAGTTTTTCCCCAAGAAGCAGCTGCTCACTGAACTCTGCAGAGGCAACGTGGTGGATTGAATGCAAAATGCACGCGCTTTCAGGAGAAAATTATATCGAATACGTTTTTGAACCTAGGTTAGAACCAGTTCCAAACTGCGATACCCGAACTTATTGTCAGTGCAAACCTCAATCCGATACTAATTACAAATAAAACCATACACATTGAAGTTTAACACACAACAAGCCGACCCAATTTTGATGTCCGATCCAGTTTGGAACAGGATTAAAAATGTATTCTCTATGAAATTTGCACAATTTCGTTTAAGCTCCTAAAGCCGGTAACGTAATATGCACGGAAAATAAAATAGAACTGATTGACTGACCAGCCCGGTCGCTATCTAAACCCTGTGGAAAACGCCTCGGGGATCATTTTACGCCGGATTTATACGGAAGGGAGGCAGTACGCCTCTGTAAATCAGCTGAAATCGGCTATTTCTGAGGCACGGGGAAATATTAAGAAGACTGTCCTCCAAAACTTGGTGAACAGCATGCCGAACCAAATGTTCCAAGTTAATAACAGGAACGGTAGAGCAACTGATTGTTGACATGTTGTAGCCCTGTTTATGAGCTTTATTTCAAAAGTTACTTAAACTTTCAAAATATGACTTGAATACATACACTGGTTTGATAACAGGACATTGTCCAAGTAAATATCACCTGAAAATCATCGGTAAACTTCATGAAAATATATGCCGCTTTTGTGGGTTAGAGAGTTAAAGCTCTAAGCATTTAATGTGCGACTGTGTTGCATTATTTAATAAACGATGCAGAGTTGAACCTGCGAACCCTGTGAAATCTGGGACGCTGCTCCCAATCAAGTAGTACATTTCATAAGAGATTTAGTACCTGATTGGGAAAATTGCCTACTGCCTTAGAGGTTTTTACTCTAAATACTAACTTACGATTGCGATAATATGGCCAAAATAATAAAGAGGACACGTCACAATAAATCAAACCAAGGGTTGCAGTGGCAATACGTCCCCAACAAGTAAAAAATACGTTCGTCAAATAATTTCGACGAGAAATTCGTCATCAAGGCTTATAAAATTTTGTAATGGCTCAGTCCGGTCAGCATTTAAGTCGTTGAAATTGGCTAAATCGACCACGAAATTGGCTAAATGACTCAAGCTTTATCTAGCAATTGTTAAGCGAAAGCTTAAAAAGACTGGATGAGAACTCGGGATGGAATATAACAACTGCTCAAGTTGACGAACAGATTGCTCAAATAATGATGCGATGTATTTCAACACAAATTCGTTAAGACTGTGTTTTTTTTCCTGAAAATGAGATAAAAAGCATTATTTTGATTTCTCAACTGTTTTATGTTATCAAAACCAACCCCGAGTTGGAGGTAAGCTCTTGAGTACAAATATTAAGTTAATCGAGTACAAATATTAAGTTAATATAAAGGCATGATCCAAAAAGTGAATTGGACTACAAGGAATAGACTGCGAGCAATGCAGCAGCGATAAATCTGTAAATTCTGTTTTGGAATTCTTTGACTCAAAGAAACTTAAAAATGAATTTTCAACACTCCAGCTTGAACATAAATTTAAGAAAAACTGAGAACTTGAAAAGATAGGAACTAGGGCATAGTCTTGTAAAATATTCGTGCCATGGAAAGCATCGTAGTAGCTCATGGAGTTTCTAGGGAATGGTTATGAGAATTCAAAATTGTTAACAAAAATTAAAAGAACTTCTTCTTCTTCTGGGCCTTTAACGCTACTGTAGAGTACGTTTTACCGGCTCTCAACTTCGTGTTCTAGATCAAAGCTCAGATGTTTGGGTTGTAATTGAAATTTGAAATCCATCAAGATGTTTGCGGCTGTCGGAAACAGCGTTGACGCCGGACAACTTTTCGTTGAAAAACAAGATTATCATTTTTTTTCGTCGTCAACAAAGAAAGCAATCTCTCCGAACGAATCACTCGTAGTTATTTATCCTGTGATTGAGTGGCGTTTCACTCTGAAAAAAAAACTGAATCTTCATTGTGATGTAAATATCAGAGCATGTGAAGTTGTACTTCATTCCACACAAAGCATCAACTTGCATGAAATAGTTCTAACAAAGATAAGCTTTTGCATACAACAATATCGATAATTTATGAAAGGTCCCAGAACTTTACACGAGTTATAATCTAAATGTAGATATTTTGTGACGCTCCATTTATGTGCATGATTTTGAACAGAATTCCCACTACTTTTTCGAGCTGTGTGGCTATGGAAGATGCGTGCAAGTCTAACTTCAATTTTCTTTGCTCGGATTTTTCAGAAATTTTGGATTCCTTGGCAAGTTTCCTAATGGCAAAGCGATCTTTGCACTGACCAATTTGAGACCGTCTGGCGTACGTACTGCTTAGCATTTCAAGCTTATTGCTTTGACAATTGGCTTATTGCTTGCTCTCAACACAGATAAAAAGAAACATTGAATTTTCTAATGCACATAAAGGGAATGCTAGATTTGCCAGAAAATAATGGGATATTTCGTGTAAATTAAAGCCAGATAACGCCTGAATCTAGCCTATTGTATAGAAGAATGTTAACATTGTTGTATGGCACATGAAAAATTGCAAACAATTTCGTTGTTTACGCCTCCGTTGGCTTAGAATTCAACGAGGGGAAATTTTACGCGCTTCTTAAAATTAATTATTTTTTTCTGTGAACTTTGTGTTCGAAATACACTACCACAATTATTAATTGGGAGCTTTAGTTTCCAAGTACCATTCTTGCATTAGTATCGTTGCGTTGCTTGTTCGCGACAAAATCTGGACACCCCTAAATACGTATATCTCTGGAAATACTTCATCAACGCTTGAAATGTTTCGCAGGCTGATGAACGTATGCCTGTTAATTGTGTAAAATCAATTTTTGGTGATACTACAAGCTTTTAGAACGAAGATGGTGTCGAAAGAAGAGCAAGTACGAAAAGCAATTGTGTGACATTCTTCAAAAGCAGCTAAATCGGTAGCAGAGAAGTCTGCATATACCCTAATGGCTGGAGTAAACTCAAAATTTCGTAGTTTCTTCATGCAGCCTAATTAAGTAACTGTAATTAAGATGACTAATATTACACTATTAAACGAATAATAAATGCATCTTGGATTAAACTAACAGCAAATCTATTTTATTCCAAATGTAATCTGTCCAGATTTTGTCGCGAACAAGCCTTACTTTATACCCAGGAAATCGAGAAATTTTCCTTAACGAAAAAATCTTAGACCAGACTGGAAATCGAACCCAGCCACCTCCAGCAAGGTGTTGCTTTGTAGCTGCACCTTTGCCGTCTGAGCTAAAGGATATCCCTTACGTTTGACGTAGGTACAAACCACAAACCTCTACTTCCCCGTTTCAGCTGCCCAGGACCAATCTGTAGAGATTTGGTGATGCGATGAACTGTGGCTAAATGACATTCTACCCTCTAGAAAATCTCTATTGGACTCGTAATCACTTCTTCCGCGTATATTTTCCGAAATTTGATATAAGACAATTTCAATTTTCTGATGTAGCACTTGAAAGTAAACATAAACAAATGCACTGTCAATAGAAATAAGTCATTAGTTACAAAAATTAATTCAATACTAAAGGTAAAACATTTTCCCATTTTTTTCTGCCGCAACCTGTTTTTTCAAAGCTTTATATTGATTCGAAAATACAGAGTGTGGCAGAAAATAATGCGAAAATGTGTTACCTTTAATATTGGATTACGGTAATTACAGTACAATGATACCCGGTTCACAGGGAAGTGTAGAAAAAATCCAGCCCAGAATACTCCCTCGACCGAATCAGGAATCGAGGCCGCTATATGCCATTTTTATGAATTGAGGCTTTTCAATCTTGAAGTAGTAGTCAGAGACTCAGTTGCGACGGTGACGCCCTCTTCTCGGTCGAACATGATCTTAGTAAAACTTCTCCAGCAATCTGCACAAAAACCTGCACGGCTAGCCGATTTAACTCAGTTTTGAGTTGTTTTTGACTAACTTTCGTCAAAAGTAGAGTCATTCAAATTTGAGTAAATGTTACTGACATTGACAAGTCGACAAATCAAAAACATCGACTCAAATCAGATGGATGTTTTTGATTTGTCGACTTGTCAATGCCAGTAGCATTTACTCAAATTTGAGTGGCTCCACTTTTGACTATTCAAAACTGAGTTTAAACGGTTGGCCGTGTGTGTACCATTCTCACAACGAAGAACTTTCAGAGCACGATCTGTAATCCACCTGTTCTCCATGTCAGGGGTGGCTCAAAATAGCGTCTGTTCGTCACGTTAGGAGTGCTGTGCACGATGGTCCTCCACCGAGACAGATGGTTGGGAACGGTCCAACAAGCCACCCTAAATAAGTAAAAGTTGCAAATAATACAGAAAAAAAAGTGGACTGGAATAATCGACAAACATCACGCGACGAAATAAGGACTACAAGGCGACATGAACACTCAGTCCTACCTGAGGTAATGTACAGATCGTTAACTGACCCGAATAGCCTGCATGCCGCATTAAACCATAACGGCCGACGAAGCGTGAGTTTTGCAGCTCTCGTGGTTTATTTGCCCAAAGTCCCATGTTATCCATCCACAATGCCACTTGGATATCACTTGGCCAAGGTTGCGGCTTATCATTTTTGACTTATCCATATTCATTTGCCAATAGCTCTTCTCAGAAGCTCAATTTCAAAATATAATGTATGATGAACTTATGGTGCTTGAGTAGACCTACAACTTGGTCTAACAATACATAGCTCTATCTCTTATATCTGAGGAATAAGAGCGTATATTCGCAGTGATCTTCCCGATGATATTTGCGGTGAAGATCACGCGATTATCATCGTGAAGATCACTGTGAATATACGCTCTCATGTCAAAGATATAGGAGTTAGAGCAAGGTACTGTTAGACAAAGTTGTAGGTCTACTCATGCACTACAAGTTCATGATACATCATATTATCAATCGACCCTCTGAAAGGAGATATTGGCAAATGAATATGCCTGAGTCAAAAATGATAAGCCACAACCCTGCACTTGGCCAACAAACAGAGAATCAAACCGACCATGTTCTAATCGACCGGAAATTCTTCTCCGATATCATCCAAGTTCCCACCTAAAGCAATGCGAATGTCGACTACCTAGTTACAGTATGTATCCGCTCAAAACATTCGATGGTATACAACACGCGTTGAATCCGCACGCCGCGATCTAACATTGAGCTACTATGAGAAACCGGAGTTGCCCAGGAATGCGTGCACGAGCTGGAAGCAGGCCTACCAACGGAAGAGTAAACTTGGTAAACTTGCACTACTACTTTTGAAAATGGCTGGGGATTTATTGGAAACGGTTGCATTGCAACAGCGGCTCTAGGTTCTTCTGCACCAAACTGAATACATGACTGATTTGACAGCGAATGCAAGCAATTAGAAGAGAAGAATAATGAAGTACGAGCGATAATGCTGCAACATCGTACGAGAGCGAATGTGGAACGGTACAGCCAGGCACGAAACAGGTGAAACTCTATTCATCGCAGGAATGAGCGCCACATTAAAGAACGACACCGCGAAGCAATGGGGCCACAGAACCATGCTAACGAGACACGAAAACTCTTAGTGTTGACTGCGTTCCATCGAAAGTGAACACACCATACCCGATTCTGTCTAAGGTATTGAGCAAAAGAGTCATCGAGGCATAGAGGGTAATTTCTCTTAAAAATTTAGGTAGAAGAATTTTAGAGTGGATATGGATATTCTATTAATGATCAGGATCATAAGCGTGTCAAGAAAGCGTTTAAGCGAAATCCCAAAGCTTCGATAACGGATGTGGCGATAAAGTTGAATCTGCCCAAGTCGTTCGCTCGGTGAGCCAATCGCCGATTGTGACTGCATACGTAAAAAGTGCAGAAAGCTCCAAATCGTGACAAACGGCAAAATTCGGTGGGAAATTCACGGGACCGGAAACTGTACACCCAGATGCTGACGAAGCCACATTGTCTCATCAGGGATGATGAGACTTACGTCAAGGCAGACTTCCGGCAGCTTCCGGAGCTACTGTTCTTCACTGCCCAGCACAAATTTGAAGTTCCGGAGGAAGTAAGGAAGCAGAAACTTTCAAAGCTTACCAAGAAATACATGATATGACAAGCGATCTGCTCATGTAGCAAACGGAGCTCGCCGTACGTGACTTCCGGGACTGTAAACGGGGAGATCTACCTCAAAGAGTGTCTTCAGAAACGTCTGCTTCCTCTGTTGAAGCAACACGAGGGCCCCACGATCTTCTGGCCGAATCTAGCCTCGTGCCACTATTCAAATGTTGTCCTGGAGTGGTAAGAAGCCTCCGGGGTCGCTTTTGTGAACATGAACATGAACCCCCCCAACGCAGCGGAACTAAGGACCATCGAAAAATACTGGGTTATTATGAGGCAGGCGCTAAGGAAGCATCCCAAGGAGGTCAAATCTGAGCAAGACATGAAGAAAATATGGGTTTCCGTACAGAAGAAGCTACAGCCAGATGGTGAACAGTTCCTAATGAGTGGAGTTAAGCGTATGGTGCAAGCGTACGGTTATGGTACTGAAGTTGAACGAAATAAGGATGCCAAAAGCTTACTAATGGGTTATAAAGGGTGTATTCGATAAAAATGGCACACAGAAAATCTTCTCTAACTTTTGAATCGTATGAGTAAAAAACCTAGAAATTTGAGTAGATCTTATCCATAGTGTATTATTTACATCTGCCAAGTTTCATAGTTATACATTCAGTAGTTCCAGTCATGTCGTCGAAACAAGAAATTGTCCGTGAGAAAATTTTGTGCACTCACAATCAAAATCCAGGGGTGTCCCACCGGTGGATTGCTAAAAGGCTTGGAATTGCAAATACAACTGTGTCTCGTGTAATAAGAACCTTCAAGGAGCGTCTGAGTGTCCAAAGGAAGGAAGGGAGTGGTCGTAAAAGTGGTCTAATGGACAGTAAAATGGCCAGGAAAGTCGTACAACAATTCAAGAACCGTCCAAACATGTCAATTCGAGATGTCGCTAAAAAGTCTAAGGTGTCAGTCGGTTTTGTGCAGAAAACCACGAAGCGTGCTGGGTTACATGTTTACAAAGTGCAAAAAGCCCCAAACCGGAATGAAAAACAAAACATCACTGCGAAAACCCGCGCCCGGAAACTTTACACGAAGCTGCTCACCAAATCCGGTTGCATCGTGATGGATGACGAAACATACGTCAAAGCCGACTTCCGCCAACTTCTGGGCAAGAATATTTCGTTGCCAAGTCGAAGTTCGATGTTCCGGAGGATGTTCGAAAGAAGAAACTATCGAAATTTGCAAAGAAGTTTCTAATCTGGCAGGCGATTTGCGGATGTGGTGAAATAAGTGCTCCCTTCATCACTTCCGGAACAATAACCGGTGCGATTTACACGGAAGAGTGCCTCAAGAAGCGTCTCTTGCCATTCATTAAGAAGCACAAAGGATCAACTCTGTTTTGGCCTGATCTAGCATCCTGCCACTACACTCGAAACGTATTGGAGTGGTACCGAGCCAACGGAGTCAATTTTGTGCCAAAGGATATGAACCCACCAAATTCACCGGAACTTCGTCCAATTGAAAAATTCTGGGCAATTATGAAAACGGAGCTTCGCAAACATCCCAAAACTATAAACACAGAGCTAGAATTGCAGAAAATTTGGGTAAAAACTACAAAAACACTGGGAAAATCGGTTGTACAAAATTTGATGGGTGGAGTAAAAAGGAAGGTGCGGGCATTCAGGATGGGAGACGAAATTGATTAAAACAAATGTTGTAAATCAAAACTCATTAGTAGTTCTTCATTCCCTGAAAATTTCAAGAAAATTCGATAATCAGTTTAATTTTGATGAGTATATATGTGTGTGCCATTTTTATCGAATACAACCTTTATTTTATTGTCTGAAAGTTTTAAAAGGATCGGTCAACTAGGTAATTTTCTACAACGTCTTTTTCCGTGCTGCAATTTGATGTGGGACATCCTGAACTGAAATGCCTAGAAGCAAATACTCATGATTGAATTATGAAAAAAGGTTACAGGCAGCGTCAAGAAGGAACACTCAGTTGCATTCAGCATCATAATCATCTGCCTCTATAAAATTTCGTCAGCAGAATTTTGTAAAATTATTTATTTTATTTTTTGAACATGGTTATTATTTAGCAGCACTAATCTGTGTTTTTGATACAAACAGAACCAGAGTAAATTGTATTGTTAAATTTTCCAGGAAATATCATCAAAAATAACATACACTGAAAAATATCCACAAATTGCAATGATTTTAAAAGATTGGAAAATGAAATAAAAAATTGATATAAAATTTATGTAAATAAAGGGTGTTTCGATAAAAATTTGGCCGACTTAAACTTGAAGCATTCCCTTTCATCGTGCATTAAAAAAATGTGCGCAGCCCTCATATTGAAGATGTGTGCGTGTAGCATCATGCCTCTATTTTGATTTTGAGATTGGCACTTCAGTTATCAAAATGTCGTCGAAGGCATGGCGAAAGTCCAAACTACTCTCAGGCCAAGTTGGTGAAATTGTTGAATGTGGCTAAATCAACTGTTACCAACGTTAAAGGTGTTCGGTGAACGTTTGTCAACAGCCAGGAAAGCTGAATTGGGGGGACATCCAAGGCGACGACACAAAGAGTTGCCCGCTGTTTCGAGCGGAACCCCAACCTCTCCGTCCGCGATGGCAACCAAATCGCGACGATAAACAAAACACGTCGGCCAAAGCACGATCGCGAAAGTTGTACACGACGATGCTGACGAAGTTTGATTGCTTCAAACAGCTTCCTGGACAGGAATTTCATACGGCAACCCGACGGGGAAAGGTGGAAGATATTTTCAAGCACATTAAACTGTCAAAGTTTGCGAAAAAATATCTGGTGTGGCAGACCATCTGCACCTGTGGCTTAAAGAGACCGGAACCGTCAACCAGGAAATGTATCTGAGCGAGTGCCTACAAAAACGTCTACTGCCTTTCCTGAAGCGACCAATTGTTCCGTTCTATTTTGGCCGGATTTGGCATCTTGCCATTACGGAAAAAAGGCCATGGAGTGGCATGCTGCCAACAACGTTCAAGTGGTGCCCAAGGACAAGAACCCTCGCAACACGCCAGAGCTCCGCCCAATCGAACAATATTGGGCCATCGTCAAGCGGAACCTTAAGAAGACTCAAAAAGCTGTTGTGAGCGAGAAACAATTCAAGGCAAACTGGACAAGGAGACTGTATAAAATCTTATGGCAGGTGTTAAATGAAAGACCCGGCAATTCTCATTCGGTAAAAAGGAAGCTCAGCTGAATATTTCTCCTGCATTCTGTATTAACTGAATTTGAGAAAGAAAAATAATTTGACTTATTAATAAAAACTTTGATCGACTCACACACATTACTGTTTGACCAAATTTTGATCGGAACACCCTTTACTTGATCTCACCAAAAACGATCTAACCTTATAAACAGGCCTTATAACTGGCCACTGTCCAATCCGATATCACTTGAAGCTGATAGGAAAACTTCAAGATGATTCATGTAGATTTTGAGACATGGATAAAGAAGACTCGGTACACTTGTTATACCACTGCCCGGCAATCTCCAACAAAAGATTTAAGTTTTCAGCAAAGGGCTACTAGAACCTTGAGTACTAGAACTAAAGATGTGGAGAATAAACCCCAGTACGGTAGTGCTCTTTATTAGGTGTGTTTTACAGCCCTCGGATAACGCTTTAAATCGAACATTCCCTAGTAGCACAAATGTTGCCATTAAGTTGAGAAAACATATATGTGCCTTTGTTAGTCATAATCAAGTTGCTGCAACTAATTATGATCGTGGTGTGCTACTTGGGTTGGCGATCACTTCTAGCGACCTTTCTTCTTCTTTCTTTCTTCTTTCTTAGCGTTTCTAGATAATTGCAAAAGCTGTTTGGTCTCAACTTAGTGTTTCAAATACCCTTCAACAGTTATTAATTACGAGCTTTCGATACCGGTACAATTTTTGCATTAGTTTGATTGTGTGGCAAGCCCTTATACAATCATACCCTATTGCCCAAGGAGTTCCTAGGCCAGAACGGGAATCGAACCCAACAACCTCCAGCATGATGTTGCTTTGTAGCCGCACCTTTGCCGACTGAGCTAAGGGAGGATCCAGGAAGCAATTATCTAGGATACGACACTATGCACGTGCTTTTGTGTTGTACGCGTGTATTTGTGATGGTTTCAATATGTTCATCATAGCATGCTGTGCGTTTGAATGTCATGTTTCGTTTGTTTACTCATATTTTGTTTGCACGGAAAAAACGTGAAAATTAAGGTTTTGAACACATGGCTCCCTGAAAAAGGTGTAACTATGCGACAATTTGCGGAGTGCTTTTGAATGCATCACGCGAATGAGAAATCCATCATAACCAAGATTACCAAGGGGACACTGTTTTTTGGATGAACGGCCAAGAAACGCAAAGTTCTCTCCGGATTGTTTTAAGGAGACAAACTGGATTCGCGAGAGTTTTGTTTCTTGTGAACTAGTTTCGAGGAAGCAAGACATACAAGATTTCAAATTACTAGTGCAATTATCTAGGATACGACATGGCTACATTATCAAAACAGAATTTTGATCGCAACACGACAATAAAAGAGTAAACCTAATACACAGACCCAATTAATGTTAGTATTGTGATTATGCGGGGCTTGTTGTACGTGAAAATGACCTCGGAATAGACGTGAGAGCTATCACCTTTCAACTCCCGGGCTTGGAATATTTACAGTATGTGATTAGAACAAGAACAACAGTAATGATATCTGCAGAGACAGTGCTAGCTGGATTGTACACCCATAAACCCAGAGCTTGTCAACGGGTCTATCCACATGTACTGATAATACGTTGGATGCAGTCTTATCAATACTTGGCTATCAACTCACAAGGTAGACACTATGTAGACGGTTAGACAAAAAATCGTTAAGGAAAACACTCTTCGATTAGGAGATCACTCTTAGTTACTTATTTAGCATCACCCAACAAACATCAGTGTCGAATAACCGCTTCTTGAAACTATTTAGGAGTCTAGAATAAAAATCTGAACAACTTCTCCAAATTTGCTTGAACAAACAGTTATTCAGCGTTTAATTACCACGTTTGTTGTGAATACTAATGAAAATGTATAAAAGACTGCTACAACTTCTCCTAATCTACAACAAGTTTCTCGAAAAAAATTATTCTGGAAACATGATTTCAACTTCTAGCTACACAGATTAAAAGAAACATTGAATTTTCTGCGTTACCTAATGAATATAAAGGGAATGCTAGAATTGGCAGAAAATAACGAGATATTTTATGTGAATTTAAGCCACATAACGCCTGAATCTAGCCTGTTGTATGAAAGATTGCAAACATTGTTGTATGGCGCATGAAAGATTGCAAACAGTTTCTTTGTTTACACTTCCTTTGGCTTGGAATTACACGATGGGATATTGTACATGCTCGTTAAAATTAATGATTTTTTTCTGTTTACACAAAACGACGATCCGAAGTAATGTCTATTTAGAAATTTTCTATGCAACAAAAATGCCAGAAAGCAAACACTCTCCCAAAAAATGTTCTACTTTTGTGATTTCTCATAATATTTTAAGAAATATACATATTGGCTAATGTCCTGTGAAGTGTGAAGTGTGAGAAATTGTAGAAGCCTTGAACTTGGCTTTTATTTAGCAGCACTAATCTGTGTTTTTAAAACATCAAGAACCAGAATGAATTGTATTGTTTCCAGGGAAAACCATCAAAACATCAAACATAGCATTCACTGAAAAATTTCAACAAATTGTAGTGATTTTAAAATATTTAAAAGAAAACTTCATATAATTGTCTCCATAAACTTTCTCATTTTCAATTAATAAGAATTTTAAAAGCATGTGTCATGTTTGAATTTGTAATATTTTGCAGTTATAATGCTCTTTTTCTAGGTAACTAGAAAAATTCATCAGCATACTAAATTCATAAACTGGACCAAGAATCGATCCCAATCACCTACATTATGGCTTAGCTTTGAAGCCGCGTCTTTGCCGACTAAGTTGAGGAAGACCCCTAACTAATATCACTCCACAATTATTGATTTCCCAAAATGAGTCGACCTTCGTAAACAATTTATTATTTCCATAACGTCCATAACTGGCATATTGACTCCGCTTGCCTATCCAACGATCTATTCACTTTTGTAGCCGATGAAAATTCAAAACAACCAAAGCCCTAACGCCGTTCAAATTAATTAGATCCACTGAATGCTCGTTCAAAAATCTTCTGCAGCCATGAGGCCCACATAACGACACCACAAATCGCGTATCCACCAGTGAACCAACCGACACAAAATTCTCACGGCAATCACCTTCACATCCGAATCGAATCAATTCTTCCAAATATTCAAACACCTAAATCCTACCGCACTCTTCCGGCCTATTCTTCTTGCGAGAGCAGAATCTTAGAACGTTGCTTCCACTCGCCAGCACCGACCGAGCCAAACTAATAACATCTTGGACGATGGGGAAGGTAAGAGTATTCTTCGCGATCAAGAGACGCGAATGATGATCACCATCGTCATCATCGTCATCATCGTCATCATCGTCATCATCATCATCAATCCGTGTTTGTTGTGTGCCTTCAAGTTAAGTGGAGTGGGCCCCCAAAGGCAACTGGCCGAGCAAGTGAAGCGCTAGCTATCTTTGGGGCTATGCTCGCATCTTCCCTTTACAAGCAAATGAGTGATTGGGCGCAAGGTGGCTGTCCGCACCGCGTTCACGTCGGTACCCCCCTACATGGCACAAAATACCGAGGGGGTTCATCTTCTCGTCATCTGGCGAGTGCTCGCTGCTTGGCGCGTGTTGGATGTTATAGCACATAACTAAACGTAGATACGAGTTCCCAAAACAGGAGAGAAATCGAACAAGAACATCGCTTGCTGCCGCGATCGCACTGCGAGGGCAGTTCGTGAAGAATATGTACCGATAGCAATTGGAAATGAAGTAGCTGGACCAGGAGTGCACGGACGATTCCGTCTGGAGCCCGGAGGCAGCGAACGTATATGATGATGGGGGATGTGTCGAAGTTGTCACGTTGTGTCATAACATGTATAGTGCCAATTACAGTTAGCAAGCCCAACAGTTAAGAAAGTGCCTGAAGGCATGCTGGCTTCATACAAGGAGCGATTCGAAATGAGATTATCGGGAAAGACGTTTGGAATAAGTGAACGATTTTCGGGCAATGCACATTCGAACGTAAACGAGAATGACCGACGAAAAGAATTTCGAAAAGGTCAAACCCAGCAGGAAGCTTTTCGAAGAATTTTGGAAAGCATGCAAGTAAGTTACAAGTAAGTCGGTGATTACGGAGGCTTATATATGTCAAATTAATCAATATTAAAAAAGTAAATTCCACGAGAAAGGGAGGCAGTTAAAAATATGTTATGGGTCAATTAGCTTGAAATGATAATGGAATGAAATGCAGTTGAAATGCATCTTAAAGTTGAGTGAGATAGAGAATGAATATTTTGCCACAAAGACATTGTTTGGGAAGAAATTACTCTCCTTATATTGATGGAATCAAGTTTTGCTTTGAGTACAGGATGAACTGATATACTTTTACTACACAGATAAAAAGAAACACTGAATTTTCTGCGTTATCTAATGCACATAAAGGGAATGCTAGATTTGGCAGAAAATAAAGGGATATTTTATGTAAATTTAAGCCAGATAACGCCTGAATCGAGCCTGTTGTATGAAAGATTGCAAACAATATCGTTGTTTACGCTCCGTGGGCTTGGAATTACACGAGGGGAAATATTACGCGCTTGTTAAAATTAATTATTTTTTTCTGTGTACCGGAAGTACTTTTACAATCGTACTAGTCGGCTGATAACTTGCTGATCTATATGTGAATTTCACCTCCGTGGTTCAATAAAAAAAATGTTTTCATTCAGTCGAACCGCATTGTAAACAAATCATTATGTTTCATTTCGCCTTTCCACACAGAAAAAAATAAATAATTTTTACAAGCGCGTAAAATTTTCCCTCGTTTAATTCCAAGCCAAACGATGCGTAAACAACGAAATTGTTCGCAATCTTTCATACAACAGGCGTTATCTGGCTAACATTCAGGCGTTATCTGGCTAAAATTTACATGAACTATCCCATTATTTTCTGCAAAATCTAGCGCTCCCTTTATCTGCATTAGATAACGCAGAAAATTAAATGTTTCTTTCTATCTGTGCATCTGAGATAAAATTGAAAACTTGAATGAGTCCTTAAGCGAGGAACTTTAACATATTACCTAGAATAGTGTTGGCAGAGGGCTTGAAGTATATTGATTATCATGCAGTGAGCTTTTTTCTACTATTAATTTATCGGGTTTTTTTTTTCATTAAGGCGAATCAAGTATTGCGAGATTCACTCGGATCTCGCTCTCTTTCATTTATTACAGCGCCGTTATAAAACTTTCGAGGGATCCTTTAGTACAGATCGAAACACAACAGTGCTGGCTACCATACACAGATAAAAACAAACAGTGAATTTTCTGCGTTATCTAATGCACATAAAAGGAATGCTAGATTTGCCAGAAAATAATGGGATATTTCATGTAAATTTTAGCCAGATAACGACTGAGTCCAGCCTGTTGTATGAAAGATTACCAATATTGTTGTATGGAACATGAAAAGTTGCAAACATTTTCGGTGTTTACGTCTCCTTTAGCTTGGATTTAAACCAGAGGATATTTTACACGCTTGTTAAAATTAATTATCTTTTTCTGTGTACACTACGAATAGTAGAATGAAAAACGTAAAGTTGATTGGAATATGAATGAAAGAGAATGTAGTCAAAGAGAATCTCTCAATATTAGATTCGCCCTAATGAAAAAAAACTTTGAAATATCAAGCAACATACTGTAGATAACACATATTGTTGCCTGCTTAAACATGTTTCCGTATTAAAAAATCTTAATCTTCTAAAACTTCACCCGAGCTCGAGTGTGATGTTTGTACTCAACATACGCTGCTTTTCTTGTGTTCATGCAGTCAAATGCTGTTCTCACGGCTGCCTTCAAAAAGCATGTTAATGGCACTTTAAATAATGCTCAAGTTCGACAGCCAGATGTGTGAAAAAATTGACAGCCCGAAATGAGTGCGAAAAACAACATTATTCAATTCTTTGGTCTTTGCTGAAGACACGAATTACTAATAAAGAAAAGAGGCAATGAACGAACGAAGACAAGCATTCGGTCCCCTCCAAAAAAGGTAACTCGTACCCTCGTACCGATTGCCTTCATTCACACAGGATAATACCGACACATTTTTTATACAGATCTCCAGCTTAATCAGTCAAAACAAAAAGGAGAGAGCAACACAAAACACATTCTGGAGTTGTGTTTTTGCTAGCACCGAATTTTGGCTATTTTGGACTTATAGTTTTGCACCGAATCGGTAAATGACGAGATGGATGTTGGATAAATTCACGGGATACTGCTTATTGAATTTTTCGCACACTGTTCGCAGCTCTCTTTATTCACAAAACCATTTTATTCTCAATTTCATTTTCTTACCGAAATTTGAGTCTTTCGTCGTGCAAAGTATTTAGCGATGAGAACATTTAATTTTCTCTCGTTTCGCATATAAATTGAGAGCTACACGGCCATCCGTTTCAACTCAGTTTTGAGTCGTTTTTGAATCACTTTCGTCAATACTGGAGTCACTTAAATTTGAATAAATGTTACTGGCATTGGCAAGTCGACAAATCAAAAACATCGACTCAAATCAGATGGATGTTTTTGATTTGTCGACTTGTCAATGCCAGTAACATTTAATCAAGTTTGAGTGACTTTTCTTTTGACGATAGTGAGTCAAAAACGACTCAAAACTGAGTTGAAACGGATGGCTGTGTAGAGTCAAATGAATGAGAGCCAACTTATTCTTAATTCTTTTCCGATTCATCAATCACGCGTGCGACTGTTCGGTAGTGTTTTTGTTTCGCTCTGAAGTTTGTTTGTGATTCTCGAAATGGCTAGTAAAAAACGAGTGATTGGAAATAAAGGACGAGTTTTGCAAGAAAAGTGGACTGAAGCGTACTTTTTAACTGCAATCAATCAAAAACTAGTGTGCTTAATCTGCAATGAATCAGTACCGGTAATGAAAGAGTACAATTTAAAATGCCATTACGGGTCAAAGCATTCATCAAAAATGGACAAATTCTCAGGCAAATGTCGTTCAGAGAAGTGAATTGAAAGAAAAACTGAGATGTCAGCAAAACGTATTTTATAATAGGAAAGTTGAACATGTGCATTAAAGCCAGTTATATTGTTGCGGAAATTAACAAAACACTTGAAACCTTTTTTCCGGCGGTGATTTTATAGTAGATTGTTTGAAGGCACTGGTATACGTAGTATGCTCAGCCCAATGTCGCCCAATTTTTTCGCTGATTTCTTTGTCGCGAGCTACGATTACTCATAGAGGTGAAGAGATTGCAGACGGTCAACTCGAGAGTTTCAAACTGTGTGTGTGTGTGTGTGTGTGTGTGTGTGTGTGTGTGTGTGTGTGTGTGTGTGTGTGTGTGTGTGTGTGTGTGTGTGTGTGTGTGTGTGTGTGTGTGTGTGTGTGTGTGTGTGTGTGTGTGTGTGTGTGTGTGTGTGTGTGTGTGTGTGTGTGTGTGAGGGGGGGGGTGAGTGTGTACAATCTAACAATCATTGGCCGGCAATGGCATTGTGGAAGAAATCTGTTTACCACACCTTCAAGTGATCATTGGAAGCAGCTCTAATCCGCAGCTCTAGAAACTGATTCCTCTACTGCAGATCCAACAACCCATTTCAGAATGTCTGGAGAGTCACGTCCATTCCGAGGTTACTTTCACATACAATGGGCCCAGCATGTAAATATTACCGATATCATTTGGATAAGGGCACTGCAACACTTCCAAATTTGGAAATGTTAAATTTCCAAACCAGGCACGTATTTAGTATTATTTTAAAATAAGGTTATTGTTATATAGTTATAGTCAGATACATCTCACGATGGCCGCATCCTTATTCTCGCATCCACTCGCTTGTTCAAACATAAAAAATCTTGACGTTGATTCGTAATTAATTTCATGCACTCGCGATAAAATATGCGCAAAAATTAAAGTTGCAAAAACGCCCGTTAGATATGCAACCTGCATAACAAAACTCAGTACATCACGTGGTAAATGCATCTGAAATTATGTGACAGCCTTTTCCGCAGGCATGCGCGTTGTCTTCGTATGCTGCTTCTGACAAGCAGATGGCCGTTTTCTACATACACTGGTCTTCTTTTTTCGCTCCACACTCTGCCAATAATCAAATCCCCGCTATGAGGCGACTCTATACCGAACTTCAAAATGCTAATAAACATCGATTCACTCGCGACAACGCGGACAAACACTCAAACTTAATAATTTATGTCCGGATGTCACAATACTGCCACTAATAAACAAAACTAAAATTACGTAACTCTTCTTCCGGGTGCGGGGGCGAAGCACAAAAAACCAAAAAATGTCAATCACAAGTGTTTCAAACTATGACTCAATAATTATCATGTCCATGAATTCCAATTTAAGTTGTGAAAATATTTAGTACTGCTACGGCTCTACCCGTATATTTTATTTGTGTTGGAAATAAACACAAAAAATTGTAATTCCAAAAACTGGTCCTACGTCAACAACATCTCTCTTTTCTATTTATGTACAGGGGCGCCGTTCTAAAGTTGCTGAAATCGACCGCGATACGCAGGATTTGAGATTTTGAACGGTAATATCTGCTCTCTGGCACAAAGAAATTTTACATTAAAGCTGAATCTCTGTTTGCTATCTTAATTCGTTACATTTGTTTAAACTACATAAAAAGTACTTAAAAGAAAAATGTCCAAACGCATAAAGCTATTGGTCAAAACTGGCATCATATTTGCCCCACACTCTAATTCGTTCACACTGCCAAGGTAGGGAATATCTGAAAACAGCGACCGTCTCGAAATATCGTTACATATTAAACGCTTGTAGCTTAATTAATGCCTGTTAGATTTTCAAGATTTCACATCAATCGGTTGGAAATTTTAATTTTAACAATTGTAAACTGTTGAAAAAACGCACCTAAAAGATGATGTATTATCATTTTGTTTTACAGGCTAAATTTACTAAATGCACAATACTTTTCTATCACAGACTTCAAATGTGAGCAAGGGTCCTCCCTGCAGTAATGAACGAAATGAACGCAATTTGTGATTCGACAGTGTTGAAGCTGTGTGAAGCGGCAGGGAACCAGTATTAGATTGACAACTGGTGGAAGCAAGTACCCTGGAGGGTGCACTGGCTTTATTCGACAGAGAAAGGCGGCAAGGCATCAAAGTTGGATTTGACAGCTGGCGGTGGCAAATACCTTGGAGGGTGCGCTGGCGACCAATCATTGGTCAGGTAACCGTCGCTTGGCAGCCATTAGTTATGCAGTCGGTTGCCCAAGCCAGTAATGCAACATCGAGGAGCAAAATAAGGTGCTTGTGTGTGTGATCATGTTGGTAGCGCAACGTGCAACGTGGATCAAATAACCTACTTCTTCTTGCTCAATTCTAATGTGGTCCATTTAAAATCCGTCCTTTCCAGGATAACCAAATACAAAATTTGCCCATCTAAGGAGTTTGATTGATTGAAATTTCTCTTGAGGCCATCGCAATGTCCATTACCACGCACCGGCTAAATATGACGTTACTTTAAAAGCCACGATCCGGATGGAATGGCCAAGGTTGTAGCCTAGTGTCCATATATAAATCACCATTCGCCATTAAACACCAGCAAGCACGTAGGACATTCAATAAACGAAATATTATTAACAGATAATTCGACCGAACTGTAATATGACAGACCGACCATCCCAGGTAACCAATAAGCAGTTCTAAAGCGTCTTTACGGCCTATCAAGAATTTAAGTCGCCTTAAATGCAACATAAATGCCACTTTTGGCCCAATATTCGGTTGCTTAAATGCAATGCTATGATAATTCTTCATTAATGCTATTTTGCATTCGAAACGCTCCATTACAGGCTACAAGCATTTAAATAGCATTTTTAAGGCATCTTTATAGCATTCAAGATGCTGATATAATGCTAATATAATGCTAGTAGCATCTGAAATGCAGAGTTAGGGTTGATTTCCAGTGAAGAATGTTTAGTCAGCCAGTTTTGTATTTTCTTCTAAATTTTTTTTATGGATTTTTGCTTGTTCTGCACTCCATCATTTGCACTAGTTCGATTTTCACATATTGCGTGAATAATGTTGATTTTTGTTCCTTATCAAATGTGAGCTCATATTTTTCTGACCAATAATAACTATAATTGTTCATATCTCAACTCTTTTTGGATGGGATTTTGAGGCCCTGACCTGGTCCGTTTTTCTGTTGCCTGTAACTGGTCGTTTGTCCCGAAAAGTTCAGTAGCAAGAGACCCCTCGAACTGGGTCTCAGGGTCGGCTTACTACTCGGTAATACCAAGGGGCTTCGCGGACAAGATGTACAGCTTACGGTCGCCTGACTAAGAAGTTTTGGGGCGGTATTGAAAAATGTGGTTCAAGAGGGGGAAACTATGGTTTTTATTTAAAACTGAAATTAACTGTTTTGTTTCTGTACATTGGGTTTGTATTTTTGAGCTTACTGTGCAATCCCGAATATACCAGGAAATCACCGATTGCGCAGTACGCACTCTAAGCTCCAAACACACGTCTTACCCGACTAGTGTATGACCCCGTTCTGACTGCCAGCGCAGGTAGACTGTCAGGTCGAGACGACATAGACAACACATATTATAGAGTGGCATACAATGCTGTGCTCTCGCCCCACACATCCCCCTTTCTCACCAGAAAAACAAAATAATCAAGATTCAATCCATGATATTGAACAAATCATAGCAAACATCATTTTTCCCATGATTTTCGTACCGTAGTAAAAAAAAACTTAGTAAGCTAAGAGAAAAAAAATAAGACGTTCGCATTCAGTTTTCCCGACGAAGCGTAAGCAAGCAGAAGGAACTCTACAGGAGTTCAACCCGAGAATACCCTGAAGAAATACAACACTGCATTGAATAGTTCAAGTATAGGATATCCATTTTAATCAAGGTATATTATAACCACACTTAGTTACTATTGAGTTGCCATGTTTCCTTCAACCGCTCGGGCGTAGTCGGACAAATAAGAAGGAGGCTGCTTGTCTCTCTGGGGCCGCGCACTGTCATCGCTGGTCGGACAAGTGGTATTCGAGTGCCCAGATGACCCCGGTTCTCCCCATCCTTGAACCTTTTTTGTTTGCGATACATGACGTTTTAGCTGCTGGCCATCTGGGTCACAAAGGGTCAAACTACCGTTTCTTTCTTGTGTCACGGTAAAGCGCTTCTTACTGAATCTATCACCTTTGCCGCGAGATGTGCGTTCTACAATAACTGTATCGCCTGGCTTCACCTTACTAGCTTTGGCTCCACGCCACACGTCTTCGCGTTGCTTTGATTGTAGTTTGGCCTCGCGGTCGCGTTCATCCAGAAGTTCGTCATTGTGGTTGAACTTTGCATATTGTAACAGTGGCAATCAACGCTTGATCTTACGACCAGTTAATATCTCTTCTGGTGGCAGTTTAGTAATGCTATGGTCTGCGGCATTATATGACTGAACTGCAGCTTGCATTTCTTTTTCGTAGCATTTTCCTGTTGATAATGCGACAGACATGGCTTTATTTACGACCTTCAGAAAGCCTTCTAACAACCCGTTCTGCTGCGGATAGAAAGGCGTCGAGAATATGGCTTGTATTCCACGCTCAGAGCAGTATCTCGCATAGACAAGTTGAATAGTGGTCCATCATCGGACTTAATTGTTCTTGGAAACCCTTCTCTGTCAAAAACCGCATCTAATACGCTTCTTGTCTGCTCAAACTTTGTCAACTTCACAGGTCGTGCAATGGCATATCTAGACCGAAAATCGATTATAACCAAAATCCCAAGCTTCATATAAGGCCCGTTGAAGTTGAGGGCAATAGTATCCCATACACCCTTGGGAGCGAAGGTTCGTTGTATTGGCGGAGGCCTTTCGGGTCTGCCATTCATAGCACAGACGGCACAAGACTTCACCCAGTTCTCCGCATCACTAGCCATTCCAGGCCACCATACGCGCCGTCGGAGAATGCTCTTCAGTTTAGCTTCCAGTGGGTGACCTGCGTGAGCTGTTTCCAATGTTCTTGCTCGGAGCTTAAGGGGAGTAACGGGACACCCATATTGAACCAAGATTCCATCGTTAAAAACCAAGTCATTTGCAATAGATTTAAACTTCATCAGCGTTTTTGGCCACGTTGCTCTTCCATTGCACGAACTACCTGCGTCAAGGTTTTATCATGCTCCGTGCATTCACGTATTTCTTCCATCGTGAGAAATTCTGTGTTTTATCTACAGGCGCAATACCTACACAGCTGATTTTTATTCCCCTCTTTCCCTGCTTTCGCAATTTAGAATTCTATAACCTCTAGGAGTCATTTGTTTTTTTTTGTGGTTTTCACAGCACACATAAACAAAACTGGCGCTTCTTTCAACTCGCTTTTTCTTTACGGTCCTCACAACTCGCATTTCTCTCCATATTTTTAGCTATGCGGTCCTTCCGACGCGCATGATCTTGTCTCTTCTAGCGGTCTTCTCAACTCGCTATACTTCCATGAACACAGGCTGCTGAAGCGCCTTTTTCTGAAGCATTTTTATTCCATTTTTATTGCGGTCCTCTCAACGCGCATTTATTTAGTTTCAACGGTCTCTCATACGTAGCGGTCCTCCCAACACGCCATTATTCGGAGTTCAGCGGTCCTCACAACTCGCCTTTCCATCCATGCATGCGGTCCTCCCAACGCGCACAATCGTGGCTCTTCCAGCGGTCCTCCCAACTCGCTGTTAGTCTTTTTGTTATAAATGGCGGTCCTCTCAACACGCCAATGTTTAAGAAATAATATTATACTTACAAATAGCTTTGAAGCTTTCCCGGTAGCCATATAAATTGCCTCGAACAATTGTTCGGTTTGTTTGCATTGATCTACATTTTTTTTTCAGCAAAACCTGTCACTGTCGCCAAATGTGCAATCCCGAATATACCAGGAAATCACCGATTGCGCAGTACGCACTCTAAGCTCCAAACACACGTCTTACCCGACTCGTGTATGACCCCGTACTGACTGCCAGCGCAGGTAGACTGTCAGGTCGAGACGACATAGACAACACATATTATAGAGTGGCATACAATGCTGTGCTCTCGCCCCACACACTTACAATGTGGGTGTGGGTTACTGTAGGGGTTTCTTCGGTACGTACCGTTGCACAGTGATTCCATCCCATACAAAAGGCGGAAAAAAGTCTAAAAATGGATTTTACATAGTTTAACTATGTGTTTCCAAGTAATTTTGGGTCGCTGATTTCAAATATGCTATTTAAATTGCCGTATTAGGCCACACTACCGTGATATGGCCACTTTATTGTATCCTGGAATGTCCGGAACATCCGAAAAAATTATAAATTAATTTGTCTCGACCTAAAGCAATGTGATTTTTTTCAAAACCATTTGTACATAAAATGTAAGTAAAACGACGTGGAGAGCAATCTATGGTTCTGTAAGTGGCCATTGCATGGTCTTCCGAAAGTTCCGGAACATTCGTAAAACTTGATAATTCAGCAATATTATACCAAAAAAAAGGAGTGGGTCATGGAATTTCACAACATTTGGTAAGTCAGACTATTTTCGAAAAGTATATGACTTTAATTTTTTTTGGCCTTACGGTGACCCATTTTTAGATAGGGTGGTCCGAAACCAAATTTTAGACAAATTTATAGTTTCAATTTCAAGTGAGCAACGAATGTGCGAGAGATTTCGTAGCAGCACGAGAGACAGATAGCCGCACATGCACTTCTCTTTCAGAGACAAAGAGTAGTGCACAGTGCTCTACTCAGTGCTTTGCTCTGTGCGTTGGCTCATGCTTTGTTAAATGGTAACAAAATGATTTTTTTATGCTACTAACAAAAAGGCATTGTATGGGTTCAAAGAGGGAATTTTTTATTAAAATCCTTATTCACAAACTAGTCCAGCCTACCGCCGTGTCTGTTTTTTTTTCACTTCTGTTTGCACAGAGACGACAAGAGAGCGTACAATCGTTAACGCCCAAACAGACGAGAACAAAATCGAAATGAGATGTGTGGTTTTGGGCGCACAGCACAAGAAGAGTGCACGGGAGTACAGACTGCACTTTCACGTCTCTTTGAAATTTAATGTGCTGTCTCGTAGCAGCGCCTGCTGCACTCAAAGAGATTTGAGTCGCACCTTATCCCTGCTTGAAAGTTTATATTATACAACACTAACTACTGAAATCAGATTCAGAGCTTTCTTGTTCGGTCTCAGCAATCACTAGCAATTCTTTTACTTGCTCTGGTAATTCGATTCGTTTTTTTATTTTCTCAGCCTTTCGATAGGATGAAATGATAGGATCCGTTGCTACCAACAATTCGTTGAAAATATCCTCCATTGTGGCTGTTCAGGAAATTCTACGGGAATGATCTTTACGCAGCCGACGTATTTCTTTGTTCACAGCCTCCTGCGCTTCCTCACACATCCTTCCTACAGGGAGTTCTGACGCGCTTATTATTTGATGGCCGTGAATAAGAACTTTATGAAGTGTGGTTGGCATATTATACCGCGGGTAAAGTTGGACGTAGAGCTTCGCTGTTTCATGAGCAAATGCCATGTATTTTGCAGCATCAATTGCTTGTCCGCATGAAATTGCTATTAGGATGATCCGCAAACGGTCAATTAATTCGAAATCCACTCCTATTTATTCCGATGATATTTTTGCGTTTTAAAAAAAATACGTATTGCGGAATTTCCATCATTGGAATTACCGAAATTGGATCTTGGTTTGTCGATGTGAAGTACCAGATTTTCAAAAAAGTTTAAATCGTTGAAATATGAGCAAGTTTCACCACACAGATAACATCTTTGTGCGGATGTTGTATGTGTGATTGCGTTAATTACTTTACCGTCTGACATAGTAAAGTGTACTTGGTAATTAATTTGAAATTCCAAACCATCGTACTCTAAACGTAAAGGGGACAACATAGCAATTTCAGCTGACTTTCGTCTATATTCCTCCATTATGCTCACGGATGTTTCTTTTATTTGCTGCATATGAACCGGTCTGCAGTAACGTGTGGAAGATGGTGTAGGATTATCCCAAACAACTTTTGTGTCCTTCAGTAAATGTAGAGGGACAAGTGATGTTAAAAAAATGTTAGAGTCCGAGTCTCGGCAATCGCAAACTTTTGCTTATATTCAACAAAACCGCCAGAGCCATTCATGCCATACTGCACTATCAATACAAGCTTGTTGCTTGTTTTCTTGTTTCCAGAACCAACGATATCTTCCTTAGCTCAAACCACAATTCTTGCTGATGTGTGATCAAGAAGCGATTGAAGCTTTACAATGCATTCGGTTTCAGTTATTTTTATGTTCGTAGGCAAACATCTAAAGAAAATTAAAAGTTATAGAAGTTCGTATATCAAGCTTAATCCCATTAATACCTTTTCTTGGCTTCTAAGACTTCCTTTTACGGAGGATACGATTCTTGAGCATGTTCACGAATAACCTGGTAACCCCTCTGTGATAACTTTGCATCCAGTAATACCGCAAGAGCCTGATCGTTCGTCGTTCTGGTACGAATCTGCACAATAAATCAAAAATAACTCAAAACAACTGTGTTTCCGAAGAAATGAAATTGGTGAATTTGATCTTAATCTACATATCTCATGCAATAGATTTTCAATCAAGTCCAACATGAACATTAGACACCGACAAACCGACATGAATGACATTAGAAAATGTCCTAATATTTGTGTTCAAATAATTTTACTGACATCTATCTTCGTCTTCGCTAAGAACGTTTATTGGAGCCACGAACACGCTTGAGAACTTGATAAGAAGGTTCATGTCTTAGTTATTCTAGACACAGTTATTTGATCTAGATAAAATGATTCTATAGGTTTTGACAGATGGGATCGCTGCACATTTGAATCGGTCGTTACGGATTCTTGATCATTAGTGAAGATTGAGTTTCATGTCGGTTTGTCGGTGCATTAGACACAAAATTGAATGCTTAATTGTGTTACAGTTATATCATCTTTAATACAAACCTTCTCGCGATTCTTCAGCATATTGACAGCTTCAGTTTCTCCATCAGGTCTTAGACTCATTTGCGCAGCAAATACAAGCTCTTCCGTTGAATACTTAGCTCTCAGCTCTGTAGCTTTCAACCGCTTACTTCTCTCACAAAGTTCGTCAAAGTTCTTTTGGGGTCTTCCAATTTTCGTGTTTCTAGTGTCAGACATTGGTTGGTCAAATATCAATTACTCTTCCAACGAGTCGACATTTTCTTTGTTGAATTTCTCCGTTGCGCTTTTTTCCATCGACGATTATAATCTGCCCAAAAACATTTCAATATATTCATCATCCTGAATTTGATCATAAATAATGTTTTCTATTTTTCTTCGTTTGTCGTCGTGGTCTTTAATACTTTTAGTTGCTTCCAGCAGACTTTTTCTTTTGAATTCTATTTGTATACAAGGAAAAAAGATAATTAATTGAAGCATACCAATTTGAAAAAAAAACAACTAAAACTAAGCTTACCAATATTTGGTGTATTCACAATGCCGGATATTTATTAGGATTTATTTAAAATAATAACAAAAACCCGCATTAATCCACCGATGGTGAGACTGAACCCTTCTTACATTTCACCAGAATTACAAACTCAAATGTGGGGAATATTGTACTGGATACATATTTTCATCAGAAATTCCAAGAAGATTCAGAAACATTCAATATGCCATACATTCAGTTGATAAAATGAACTATTTGTCAATCCTGAACGTATTGTTCAGGATTGAATAAAAATTAAAATATTATAATTAATAGTCTTTAATGACCTGTGCATGTTAGTTATATAAAAGGGGAAATTACATAAATATTAGAAATTTTATATAATCAGTCCATAAAATGAAATATTACACAATCCTAAACGTCAATTTTGATTATCGATATGGATTCAAGATGGTTAATAAGTACATATTCGTTGAAAATAGTAAATGGAGACTTTGTGTAATTTTCGAATATAGTCGTTGCAGTTGAAAACCAGCCACTCGAGCCAATCGATGCTGCTCTAATTCTATACAGTAGCATAGTGTGGCTAGTCCGCTGTATGTGTTATACAACGCTCCAGATGCGACACAATAGAATGCAAGCGGCATCGATGGGTGTGATTGGTCTCGTTCGGTGTTGCACTGCAACGAGTATATTGTCATCTCACAATTATGTGCTCTCAGGTATTGTTTTGGTCATATCTCCATGAAGGATTATCCAATCATAATGAAATTTTGACCAGTTATTTGGAGATATCATAGCTTTGATTTGGCACCAACAAAACTAAAATCGGTACACAAATAGCTCAGTATGTAATCGGAGACTAAACTGTTTGATTACTATTATAATAGGCCTTCAAGTACTGTTTCGTTCATATCTTCGTAACGAAATGTCCGAATGAAAAAAAAATCAATAGCGTTCTATGGGAATGTTGTAGCTTCCATTTGCCGTCAACAGAACTGAAATCGGTTCACAGATGGCTGAGAAACCGATGTGACATTATTTGTAACGCACACACACACATACACACACACACACACACACACACACACACACACACACACACACACACACATACATACACACAGACATGTGCTCAGTTCGTCGAGCTGAGTCGAATGGTATATGACACTCGGCCCTGTGGGCCTCGGATAAAAAGTCGAGTTTTCAAGCGATTTAATACCCTTCTATTGATGTAAGAAGGGTAAAAAAGGAAGATGATCTAATGGACGAAGCGGAAACTCATTGTTCTTTCGGCAATTACAATTTTTTTAAATGTTGCGCTATAAAGATATAAATAAGTAATTCATCATTATCTTAAGCTCATATCAGCTAAATAGATAGGCTTGTAACAATTTCAGTGACCTTTTATTACTTCCTACTTCTCTGTAACTTCTTCAATAGGTTTTCGTGTGTTCCTATAGATACATTATTTTAAAGTTTACTGTAAGAATTTAGTTTAACATCTACTAACATAAATGGAATTTCTTTAGTCTAATTTCGTCATTTAAGGTTAGAACTCGAAGCAGATTTGTCTAGAATGTAGTTGCAACTAACAGTTAGTTGCAACTAAAGTTACTTTATTTTGCTCTCACTCTAAACTGCCTCCTTTGTTTTTCTCTTGTTTTCAATCGTTCAATTTCTGCTCATCAACCTCGCTGACATTCGTTCTGTCATCTCTACACTACAGAGAGGGAAGAGGTGTTTTCTATCGCCACCCTTGTCGTATTATGCTCTCTCTGCCTGCTAGCCTACTTTTCCTGTCGTACTCAATGTTGTACCCACTGTCTTGCATGCGAGTTCACCTACTTCACCCAATACAATATGTACATACAATATTCAAATTTACCCTAACCTACCAACTTTCTTGTTTACAATTTTTGGTTAACATTTTACTAACACTACATTTTACCAACAACTAATTCTAGGTTTTATTCAACGCCGCTTAACTCTAGAAACGTAACTGTATACATAATAAAAGCACAAATTTAAAAAAAAATATAATAAATGTGTAACAAACAGTTATATGCCTGAGTTGAGAATATGCGAATTTAACCAATTCGTCCGAAACAAATTATCTCAATAGATATCGGTACTTCCTCAAACCCGCTTCATGACTTTGTACCATTTGTACATAACACAGGATGTCAGCCCTTCGCCGAACATTTCCACAGTTTTCGACAGTTCAGTTCATTTTGATTTATCCATGAAGCAGGAGCTTCATGGAATCCCAGAGCATCATCGTCCTATGATTGCTCCGGTGATATTTGCTGCAAAGTTTGGCCAAGCTGATTCCACTAAATTGTTCTTCACTGAGGGATCTTTGATAGAGGAGTCAGCAGGCTTTGGAATATTTCATGAAATGTATAGCGCCAATCGTAAACTTCGTGCTCCTTGTTCCGTATATGTCGCTGAATTAGCGCCAATACACTTTACGCTAGAAATTTTTGCCTCCTTATTTCCGGCTCAGTACTTCATTTTCACGGATAGTCTCAGTTCTATAGAGGCTATTCGCTCATTGAGGCCGGTAAAGCACTCCTCGTATTTTCTCATGAAAATACAGGAGCTTCTAAGTGCTTTATTCTCGCGTTATTTTATCATCACCTTTGTATGGGTTCCATCTCATTGTTCAATTCCGGGCAATGAGAAAGCGGACTCGCTTGCAAAGGTGGGCGCTATGGAAGGTGATATTTATGATCGACAAATCGCCTTCATAGAATTTTTTTTTCCTATTTTTCGTCAACAGTCACTCGTCAGCTGGCAGTATAAATGGAGTGAAGGAGATTTGGGGCGATGGCAACATTTTATCATTCCAAAGGTGTCGAAGAAATCTTGGTTTAGGGGGATGGATGTGGGTCGAGACTTCATTCGTGTCATGTCTCGCCTCATGTCCAATCATTATTCTTTGAACGGACATTTATACCGGGTTGGGCTGAGCGACAGCAATCTCTGTGAGTGTGGACAAGGCTATCAGGACGCAGATCACGTTGTGTGGTATTGTGCTGAACATCGTGGAGTCAGATCGGAGCTTTATGATTCCCTTCGGGCTCGAGGTAGACAACCCAATGTGCCAATTCGAAATATTTTGGCTGCACGTGATTTGGAGTACATGAAACTCATTTTTGTGTTTTTGACTAACATTAGCCTTAGATTGTAGTTAGTTTAACCTGTATGTTTACTATAAGTTTTTTTTGTCTGTGCATGTGTGTGTGTTTTTTTTTCTTTTTCAAAAAATGTTCAAGTCAAAAGAAAACCATATATTGTATAGTTATAAGTGTTTCAATAATTTAGAATTTAAATTTAATGTGTTATGTAAACCATACTTTAAATTCCCGCCATCTTTTCCATCCGTAATTTGTAATTCCTATTAACATCCAGACGGCCGCTAGTAATCGGTTCTATCTCCCTAACTTTAGTTTTAGGATAAATGATGTATAAAAATATGAAAATTTGGCTCTGTAAAGCTGATTCGATTGAGCCTCTACAAATAAATGATTAATTAGACTAATTATCGCACAGATAAAAAGAAACACTGAATTTTCTGCGTTATCTAATGCACATAAAGGGAATGCTAGATTTGGCAGAAAATAAAGGGATATTTTATGTAAATTTAAGCCAGATAACGCCTGAATCGAGCCTGTTGTATGAAAGATTGCAAACAATATCGTTGTTTACGCTCCGTTGGCTTGGAATTACACGAGGGGAAATATTACGCGCTTGTTAAAATTAATTATTTTTTTCTGTGCGGTACTGCTCGGATCACTCAAGGAATAGCGAATAACAACGAAATACCAAACGAACTTTTTAGGGCCATTTCAAGAGTTATAAACAGTTGGCTTCCATAACATTCGTGTATAATCAATAGTGTAGAATCAATAACACACACTTATAGCATAGGGTTTCATGGTTCTTTAGACTGAATAAAATATTCCTCCAAGGAGTCCTACGCCAACTGTGCAGGTATGTCATTGAAATAACTCGCCCTTTCGTTTTTTTTAAGAAGAAAATGGAGAAACTTTAAAATTATTTTTTTTTTCTTTTGAAAAACACGAAGTTTTTTGAGAACCAGATAACGTTAAATCTAGGCTACTTAGCAAGTCCTACATTATCTTGGAGAATAAAAAGAACATAATTAACGTTAAACAATTGACCCGTCTCACGTCCTTGACATCCGAACAACCGGATAATCAACCTTACATCTGCAAGTACAGCCTCAACCAGCTTGATATTGGCCAACAAACCCATAGCCTAAGAGCTAATAATTGTCTGCAAACTCGCAATGGGATGACTCTCACCATTATAATACCCCTGGCCGGAATACGTCCCTTCACTGCTCGTTCACCAATCCGTCGTCTCCATGCACAGATGATCCTCGGTCGCAGTTTAGAGTCCGAGACCGATGTTGAGATTTTACGCTTCGTGTGTTGTATTTCCCTGCGCAGCCGTCCTGCCACAAACTGTCGAAGAACGCTCGGAGCGTTTGGTGGTCGTTAGCCTCCTAGCACACTCCTAACACTTGAATATTATCTTCAACCGGCGAAACTGCATGAAATTCATTGTCAATACATTGAAACCCCGGAGGTGAAAATATAATTTTAAAAGACAAAGATAAGTTTGAAGCCGCGATCGAAATTAAATCAATTTAATGGGCCACGTAAAATCGAACGAATATGCAGTAATGATAGTATAATGCTACTTGAATGACTTCCGAATCCATTTGTTGAATGAATAAGATTACAGGTTTGTTCGTTAGAAACAACGCTTTTTTAAACTAAGTCCACACCTGAAGCGGATTACCATTTTCCTCCTCCATTCCTTCTTATCAATAGATCTTTTAACTATTATTTGTTTGCCACCGCGTTGATTCCAGTTGGCAGGCGCTAATCCGCGTCTTCGTTTACAATCGAGATTCGCGAGATAACTAGTCATATGTACAAATGGATACAAGTTGGGGAGCTGGAGTAATCATCAGAAATAACAATAAACATGGATAATCACATCAACAGGAGTTAAGTATCAAGAAGTATGTAGTGCCATGCTGTGAGGTAGATGAAATCGTGAAATTTGCCCTGTCATTCTTATTCGATCGTACCATTAACGCTTTGAACTGAAAACATCGTTCCATTGGGATGCGGTAGGTACGATGATGATAGCATTGAAATCTCGACTCTTTAGCACTCATAAGCTGGGCCGAGTCAAATCTAACCTGAAATTAGTCCAATTATTAAGTGATATGTCCATGGCATAATTTGCGCTATTTTGTTGTGATCACTATTGATTCAAAAAAAGGCAAACATCCCATGCGATTTGTTCTGGGTCAAAGCTAAAATTGTTTATTTTCAACCGGCACTGTTGTTCGATATTCAACTAATTCAACCAAACACATTTCAGCGCCAACATTAGATTAGGGCGAATCTGCTTTTGTAAACAATATCTTTCGTTGTCATTTTCTCTTGAACAAAAGGTCATAAATACAAATTAAACTCTCTTTTAGAAAGCGGACCTTTATGTCTATGCGATGATATACTTAATTTGAAGGAATTGTATTCAACTTCCGATAAATTAGCAGACAAAGTGTTTGTTTACAAAAGCAGATTCACACTAATCAAATGTCGGCGCTGATTTGTTGTTTCAAACAGAAAACAACCGGTTTTAGATATAGACACTGTATAAAGATCGGACAACAATTGTCTTATGCAGCCAAACGACCTGTCAAAAAATGCAGCCAAACGGTCTGTCAATTTTTGATTCACTTTAAAGGAGCAAGTATTGTAATCAAGTATTGTTTTGACAAAAGTCAATTACGAACAAATAAGGGATTTCCTACTTCCATATTCAGTAAATGTAATTATTTAAAATGTAACTGGAGGTATTTGTTATAATTAGTAATGGAAAAAACAAATTATAGTATTTTGTATTTACACTGCACACCCTATGGCTTCCTTGAATCTGAAAATCTGCCGAAAGGCCGCAGAATGTAAGCCATTTCTGCCTTATGTTGTCTTTCCTTGGAAATCGGAAGAAACCCACAGAATTCACTTCACATCGCGAGTTATTGCCACAATTTCGCTCCAAACAATTCATTTTTTACACGGCACTTCTCACTATGCTTTTTAATGAATATCTTCAAACGGAATCAAAACAAACCACCAACATCGAAACCGAATCTTTTTTTAGCCTATTGCGCTGTTTACTTCAAGTTTGTACAGATACTAGTGGTGCCAGATCATTTGCTCAAACTTATGACATTTTTCAGGGTTGGCAAATTTTATGATTTTGCGTTGTCCAGTCTATATACAGTGTCTATAGTTTTAGAGGAAACTGTGGTTTATAAATTGGGTAGTTTATTATTTAAGTCAACCTAAAATGTAAACAAACTTCACCGATTTAGTTGAGCAATGGCGTTATCATATTTTGTATTAATTCTAGTGGTGCCAAAAAAAATTCCGGTGCAAACTGTAGCTGCGTTGGTATTGTGGGGTTTATTGTTACACCAAAAAAGTGGAAGCCATTACTAAAGAATGTACACGATAAAAATGAGACACAAAAATGGTCGCCAAAAATTAATTTAAGTCGGATATTCTCCAAACTTTCAGGGAATAAACTACAACATCATGGTTAATTTTCCACTACATTGATTGATTGGATCCAGCAATTTGCCCTTGGCACCACTCATAAGGTTTTGGGTAATAGTTGAGCCAACTTCTATTGATACTTTTATCGAGAGACACGCAAGAACGCTTGAATCAAAAGTAGTATTCAAAGTGTTAAGATCCAAGAGGAATAAAAATATTTGGAGAAAGCAATAGTGGCTAGTCTTTCCTTTAACCATCCTTCCATCCGAGGCGTCGTTGTTGCTGTCCACCCGAGAAGGAGAAATCCAGTCCTGCCTAACCTTCTTTACGTTTTTCAAAACCGCCATAGGCACGACTTCCATCGGCATTTCGTCCCAAATTTGTTTGATTAAGGTTTTGAATTGGTTCAAATTAGACGCCCTGTGGTAATTTACCTTCGCCAGCATGTATGACCATACGAAATAATCCAAGGGATTCAGATCTGGTGAACTGGAAGGCGATTCATTATTGTCCAAAAAGTCGATCAAATTTTCTCGGCACCAGCCCTGAACGAGATTTGCAGTATGCGATGGCACTTCGTCCTGATAAAACACATAGTCCTCATCTCCAAACACCTCTTGTACATATGGCTTGACAACTTTCTCCAAGGCTTCCGTTTTATAATATACGGCATTCACTTTAACGCCTTTTTCAATGAAAATTATTGGTAATTTGCCTCGCTTGCAAATTCCTCCTTAACTTGTTCCTTAACAGAGCCGCTACCGCCTGTGATTCATGATTCATTCTTTCAACGCCTTTTCAACATACGAATCATCAAAACTAACGGAGACGATCTGTAATTTTAAAATGGTAGTTGCAGAAATTTACACATGAAGGGCACTCCAGCTTGGATGTCTGTTCTCTATGTTCATTCGAAACGGCAAAGCTGCCATATGTGGTGGTTGTCGTTCGTACACGCAAAATAAAACCGCAGTAGCGCAAACACCAACAATTTTCATCTGACTATAAATGCGTATGATTTTACAATGCCTACGATAAGATTAACCATGGTGTGGTTGATATCAATATGAGGTCTGTCAAATATACCACAAATGTTGAAGGGTGTACCATAAACGTAGTAAATTTGACTGAAATTTCATGGTAGTTTTGAAAGTAGGCATAATCGGGTAATAACGTAGTTTTTACTAAAAATATTTTTTTCTGTGTATTGCAAAAGTACCGTTTCAAACCAACGATTTCGTTTTGAAACAAACAGGTAAGTGGTTGTTTCTACCTAAATATATTACCATCATACAACACAAATTATGATTGTTCTAAACTAATATTTTTGTTGTTTACACTTTGACAGGGATTTATTATTACCAAAGCACATGTTGCGTTGACCCAGGTAACAAATTGAAATTTTAGATTAATTTAACCAGAGCGGCGGTAATTTCAAACTGATATCTTGTTAGGAGAAAAAACAACTAAAAATTTAGTTTGAAACAGATTTTTTTTTGTATTTCATATTCCATCATCCGGCCCACTACATGCTCTCACGCTATCATTCACCAATAGGTAAAAATGTAATATTTTAATTTAAAAATAACTTTAAAATAGTAAGAATAGAAAGGCTCGCATTAACATTTGTATATTTCTCTTAGACGGAGAGAAGTCTATTGTAAATGTGCACTTTCGCTTTGATTGCCCAGCTGTGAAAGTGTTGTTCCAGTTTTCATTTACTTTCGAAGATTCCCAGGCTTTTAGCTCCATTCTAAGAGAAGAAGCAGATAAACTACAAAAAGGCTCAGGTCCTTCGAACTGAAGAGACGATCCGAGTCTTGCTAGTGTATCGACTCGTTCATTTCCACCAATTTCGCAGTGACCAGGAACCCAGTATAGATTGATTTGATTACGACAAGACAATTTTTGAAGTCATTGAACACATTCCCAAACATGCTTAGATGTGCTTGTTGCTGACTTTAAAGCATTTAGAGCTGCTTGACTGTCTGACATAATACATATATTTGAATGTCTATTCTATAGTTTCTACGCAAGCATATATAGCAGAACATTCCAGAATTGCTTGAATTTCAGCTTGGAATACAGTAGGCCACCTGCCCATCGGAAATGACATGTCTATCCCTGAGTTACTCTTTATGTGGGCAAAAGACTCAGCAGTGGAAGGTGGTTAAGAAAGAAATAATCGAATCGAAAGAAATCGATGATTCACGTTATCTCGATGAGTCACGTTGCCTCGTTTACATCGACCAGATTACATCGATAAGTAGTGCATGATTTTATTGTGTACATCGAGACAAGCTAACATTACACAACCGACGGATTGGCCTATGTGCATCTGATTCTGTGTAAAATTCATCAACTTTTTTTGCTGTGTACAGTAAAAAAGTGTATTGTTATTCTTTCGCAAACACCTTCTGAAAACACAAAAGTAAGTGATTGGATTCTATTAGAATTTCGGATATCCACCACACTACACTTAAGAGTCGCATCATAATTCAGTTTACTTGTGGAGCCGAGCTATGTGCGTGCGTAAGTTGAAACATACATTTGAATAGTCTCGGAACGAATTAGCTCTCAGTGCAAAATTTAAGAATTAAGTGATTTAAGCCAACCTTGAGTAAACACCGAGGTATAAACTATCCCAAGGGTAGGTTATTTCATTGCTATTTTTATTCTATTTTATCGATCCTGTTTCAGAGCTTGGATGCAATTCAGGAAATTTTTTTGTGAAATATTTCACGTACAAAAAAAATTATCAATACGTTGAAAAAAAAGAAGACACCAAGTGATATATCTAACAGCTCCCATGTTAAAGTATAGGCACACAAATGTAAAATGCTTCTAAAAAATTCAAATTAAATTTTAATTTAAAACGGTTTGTTGTATGATGGATGAAACATCGAAAACTGCACAATACCATAGACTACACTGATAGGCAAAATAAAGTGCCCCCCTCTTCGTTTTTTCAATTTCTCTCATTTACTTGGTTCAAATTAAAGTAAACTTGCAGTGTAGTTTTTTCTTGACTCCATTTTTGTATTCTTTTTTAAGTTTCACTTATAGAATACTGAAAAAAAGTTTTACTTAAAGAAAAAAAAATCAATTTGTGTTGAAAAAAAAACATTGACAAAACAGCCACTCTCTCCTTTTTGGGTTTGTTTTGATTCGCAACGACTGACGATCACTAAAGTTTTTCTCGTCGTCTCCAGCGTAGAGACCTCGGAGAGAAACATCGTGAAGCGATGCGATACTGGTCCCCACCAGTATAATTAATGGTTACCACCACTCCTCGCACGGAGAATACATAACATAACAATTAATGTATTACTAATTAAGTTTTTATTTTACTTCAGATGCCATGAACAAACAGCGTGTGATCGTCAGTCGTTGCGAATCAAAACAAACCCAAAAAAGGAGAGAGTTTCTCTCCCATGTGCGCATCAGTAAACAGAGTGCACACAATAGATTGCTAAGAATAAACTATACAAGCCCCAGTGGTACATGAGGCGTCTTTCCATGCGTCAATTTTGCCTGTTGAAGTAGCGGACTTGTTCCGTCGCTACAACCTACCCCGCAGTGGGATGTTAGGCAAAGATTGACGTCCATGGATTCGAGTACCATTGGATACATGCCCTTTCGCTCAATTTTCAAAAACATCTGTTAATTTTCCTACCTGCTGCACTCTGACGGAACTTCTGACACTTTCTCTTCATCTTTCATTCTAGCCAAAA